>CM040238.1:249872813-250203148 GCA_022545495.1 Chrysanthemum lavandulifolium
GTGACTCGGTGCTTCCTCACTTGGATAAGTGTGTGGAACACCGACTTGTGGATATCTCTTACCTTTGTGATAGTGTAAAGGATTTTGGTTTTAACCTAAGTTTACGCATAAGCATAAACTTACGAGTAGAACTCTCGCATAAGATCACACTTACGCGTAAGGTTTTACGACTAAGTTTTTTGTCTACGCATAAGCTAAAGGTTACGCGTAAGATACTTTCACGCATAAGATCCTACACCTAAGGAACCTCGCCTAAGATCCTCGCATAAGATCCTACGCCTAACTACATCCTACGCGTAACCATATCCTACGCGTAACCATATCCTACTCGTAACCATATCCTACGCGTAACTCATATCCTACTCATAACCATATCCTACTCGTAACCATAAAAAAAAAAAAAAAGTTTTTGGCGGGAAAACTTGAGTAAAATTTAAATTTTGAGGAGACTAAGCGTTCAATTTTACTGAAATTCAAATTTTGGTTTAACTGTGAAAATTTTGGTCAAAAATTCAAATTTTGGGCCTAAATTCAAATTTTTCGGTCAAATTTGGCGTCAAAATTGTCATAACTCAAATTTTTCATACGACCTTAGAATTGATTTTTATAGTGAATTTCAAATTTTGGCGAAAATTTTTAAGAACCAAGGTTCTGATACGACTTTCGAGAATCACCTCAACCGAGCTTAATCTTCATCAACCACAACTCCTTTATCGTTGAATCGATCCTACATCAACTTTATCGGATCATACCTTCATCAATGGCAACTCAACAAGACATTCATGCGGTAGGTGCGAAAACCGACCTCTATGTTGGCAAAAGGTGGTTATCTTCAATGGACAAGTCGAATGCTCCGCTACATCAAGACCAAACCTAATGGCAAACTCATGATTAAATCCATTCGGGATGGACCCTTCCACCTCGACAAGTTCATGTACACGGAAATGCGGATGCAACACCTCCCATCCCACCATCCTCTCATCTTCAAGCCGAATCGAATACTTGAAGAGGATCGAAACAAGTCGAGCGAGATGACATGGCAATTCATATTATCCAACTGGGTTTACCAATAGACATCTTTGTTGCGGTGAGCGGTTGTGAAGCTGCTTTCGATATGTGGGAGCGTGTTAGGCGGCTATGTTATGGAGCGAAATTGGTAAACAAGACATGGAGAACAAGCGCTAGCCGAATGGGAAAAGTTTACATCTACACGGGAGAATCCATTGAATCCTACTATGGAAGGTTTTGCACTTTGATGAATGAGCTTATCGAAACAAGTTGGCACCCGAACAATCGTTCAAAACATCAAGTTCTGAATAATCTTCCGGAAGAATGGGGCGATATGTCACTATTGTCAACCAAACAAAAGACTTACATCGGTGAACTTTGATCAACTCAACGATTTTACGAAACAAAACCAAGTGAAGCGAATGAAGTCGGGAAAGAAAGATTGGCAAAGAATCATGATCCATTGGCACTTATTGCAAAGACTCTACCTTGATTAATACACAACAACAAGCTTCATCATCTTCCACCAACAACAACTTGCGACAATACATTCCACAACCTCAACAACAATTCTATCCACAAGAACAACAAGTCATTCAACAACCGTATCCACAATACCAAGAACAAGGAATCACGATCACGAAATTGAAGTAGAAGCGACCTTGCAATGGTATTTTCTTTATTGGATAAAGCATTTAGCGATCGCATGGGTAATCAGCGGTTCCGTATCGGGTGTCGGTTGGGTCGAATGTTGGAAATCGGATGGGACAGAATGTTGGGAATAAGCGATGGTAATCGAATGGCAATGTTGCGCTCCTGTCGTTGGGAATTATGGAGATGGACATCAAGGGGTGATGGATTGTGAATGAATCGAATATGGGATATCAAAATGGGAATAAGCTGTTTTATGACTTACATTGAGAATGCTACCTCCGAACCTCAAAGACAAGATTCAGGGATCTAGTGTCATACCAATGACAAAGCTTGAAAAGATCCATTACATGTTGATGTTAGCGAGAAAAAGAAGAGTTGGGAATTGAGTTGATCTTTGAGGAAATAAAATTCGGTACCCAAAATGGGAAGATAAAGCAAGCGATAATGCAACCTCCGGTCACACAATCAATCAACGAGCCACAACATCAAGCGGTACTTATGACACAACTCATCTCGACAGATTCACTCAATGAGGTACCACATTCGTTTACTCATGAGAAGCCACATTCGTGTCTCCGAACCTTATTATGACACATATGTGGGAGAGCAAGTTAATAGCAATGTTAACTCGAAACTCCATATATGGATCCTAATGGAGGTCAAGTGATACGAATGGTGCTAATGATGAGGAAACTCGTGCTTATTTTGAATCATTAATCAATCAATGTGGCATTGAAGTTGAGAAAGTTAGAGCGGTCAATCGCGAGGTTAAGGCGCGAATAAAAATTAAATTGACCGAGCTTGAGAGTTACAAGGAGCACGCCAAAGCCTATGAATTTCATACAAACAAACTTTCGAATTAGAAATTGGTTATCGAGATTACATTTTAAGAGAAAAACAATTGCAACTCAAGTATGATACACTTGATGTGAATTTGAACTTGAAAATAAAATCTTTAAACAAGGAAATTTACGATCTAAACAACCAACTTTCTAAACAAAAGTCACGTTTTACGATCTTGAAAAGAGAAGAAAGCAGTTGATTCTTGATTTTCAAAGCGAGAAGATTCTCTTCTTGATGAAATTCGGATAAAAATGAAACTATCAAAAATTGGATAATTTGCTTCTTACAACGGGTCATTCCGCTAAATCAAACAAGATGCTTTCTAATCAAGTAAATCCGATTTTCACACTTCACATAAAATGGCTCTTGGTAACAACCCTTCTTCGTTCCTCAAGAAAGCTCGAAATCTCGAATGTGTTGAACAATGGACAACCTTTGCATGAACCCATAATTGTTCGTGATTCTCTTGAAGCGTTGGAACTAGGCGAGGAGAGTAGATCAAAAATGAAACAAAAGAATCTAGATCTTAAACCGATTGATTATAACAAATGGAACAAAATTAATGGGATTACTTTTGTTAATCAAAAGAAACGTCAAAGTTTTCCATCACACCAAGTGTTTCAAACAAAGTGTCAACACCGGTTTCAAAACCGGTTGTAGTTTCCAAATCTCTTTGAAAATCGAACAAATGTCTTCAAACAATCCTTTTAACACAAGTGATACTAGAAGCATTTTAGGCGATGTTAAAACTAGAATTGGGAGTCTTCAAGAGGTGTTAAAACTAAAACCACTATGACACCTAACAAGCGGTTCTCTACTTTTGATATCGAACAAGAAAGTTTTTGAAACTCAAATTGCCCTCGGTGAATAACATCAACTCAAGGGTAATTCATGTTGAACAAGCACTTTTGAAAAAGCAGATTGACTTTGTCAAGGACCATAAATCCACAGTAAAGCAAGCTAATGAATGTTTTGAACACATCAAAGTTTTGGAAAATTTGAATGATTCTCTCTTGAAGATGTTATGACTACCGATATCATGTCCATTATTTTACAAACATATTACATTGAAGATCATGAAAGACTCGAGGATGAGACCTCATAATTGTTTCAAAATATGAAAATGCTCTTGAAAAACTTGAAAAGCGTGTCCTATTTTAAACAACTTGATCGAAAATCGAGGAATGCAAGTATGACAAGCGTCGTATGGCGTGCCTACAAGGACATGCAAGAGCAAAATGATCTTTTGAGAGTTCGGTGGAAAGTCTAAAAGGAAAGGTGTGGATACTAAGTTTGCAAAACCATTGGTGAGGAGAAAACAAATGTTCCCAAACCGGTTTCAAACCAAAATGTCTATTTCTATGCCTCCTCCAAAAGTCAATGAGAAAAATGATTTGTCAAAAGCAGTCCTCCACAGACTTTGCCTATTAAAAGAGAATTATCAAAGCTTTTGAAAAAGCGGTTTTGAAAAAGAAAAGTGATTACACATGGCATTTCTAGGAATAGTACGGAATGTGACCAAAAATCCGATTAAAGAATCATTGGTTCTAACAACATGGTCAACAATCACTATCTAGAAGAAGCTAGGAAAAAGGCCTGAGACTCGAAAAGATGGAATTCTAGGTGCAACATCTAGGGTGATGAATTCTACAAGATTTCAAAACCTTTGCTAGTAGTAGTAAACCATTACCTAGGAACACTCTACAAAAGACTAGGGATTGGCTTGCATCTAAGAGTAGTTGCAAAAGAAAATGC
This sequence comes from Chrysanthemum lavandulifolium, assembly GCA_022545495.1. Classification (NCBI taxonomy): domain Eukaryota; kingdom Viridiplantae; phylum Streptophyta; class Magnoliopsida; order Asterales; family Asteraceae; genus Chrysanthemum; species Chrysanthemum lavandulifolium. The sequence goes on from CM040238.1 coordinate 249,877,074, forward strand.
TATGCCCTTAGAAAACAACACTAGGAATTCTAAGTCTTTTTGAACAAGAATCAATTTCAAAAGGCTGTAGTGACAAAGTTAAAGCTGTTGTTTTAAACAAGAATATTGAATTTATGCATACTACATGTAAAAATGTATCTTTTCATTAATCATGATGCATGTGCCTTACAATATCTCAAGAAAGATAATTCTCGTGCCAAGGCACAATCCACTAAGACACCAAATAGAAACAAGCCCGTTGATAAAATGAACAACAAAAAGAAACCTAATAGGTGGATCTCTTGGGACGTAGTTTTTCAAAAATGAGTCTTCGCGCATCGATAAGAAAACAACTCCTAGATCTTACCTTAGGTGGATTCCCACGGGCAAAGTTTTCAACGAAATAGGTCTTAGATGGATTCCCAGGAAAGATTTTGATACTTGCACCAACACGGATAATAGTGAAAATCATCGGGATAAGGAAGTAGAAACCACTACAACCGTTGATAGTGATCACCCTCACCGTGAGGAATCTTGTACTTCTAACATTATTGTTGAAAACTCTTCTTCTTTGGTTGCGGTGAATCAAATATCTCGAACCCGACTCATCGAGGGTTCCAATTCAGTAAAATCTTCTTCTTCATTCTCTCTATCTTCTATTTTGATTTTCCATTTCTTTTATAAAACCAACAAAAGCAAAATACAAAAATAAAAATCTTTCAAAAATACAAAAACAATATAAAATCAAAAATCCAAAAATATTCTTCTCGACATGTCTCTCGTATAATCGATATTACATGCGTTTCTAGAAATGTCATTCAACAATGATACGGGCATGTACGGATGCTTGAGCGAGAGTTCTTTAATATGTTTTCTAAAACATGTCGTTTCTCAAAATTTCTTAATATAATGGCTTTCGTATACATCGATCGAAACCGGACCGAAATGATGACTTTTGATTATTTTCAAATCAAAACTCGTGCTTTGATCGAAAAATGAGGTGTGCGCTTGATGCACTACATTTAAAATGGTGAAATCATCATCATCTTGAGCACCTTTTCAAGATTGTTCAAAAGATTTTCAAAATCTTTCAAAATATTTTGTGCTCAAGATAACTCCTCTAAACCCTTTAATTGATTATGCTTTATTAAAGGGGGAGTATAAAACAAAATGTTCCAAATTCATGTTTAAATCAAATCCGTTTGTCTCCTCAAAAGTTTCTAAATTGTTGTTTAATCCGTTGATATCAAAAATATCACGAATATGCTATTTTTGAGGGGGAGAAATGTGATTAAAATGTGATCAAAAAGGTTTAATGATCGTTGTTTGTATCTCAAAAAGAGCTCGACTCAGACGAAACCAATGAATTGACTAGCAATCATGTACCATCTCGAGAAACTTTCTATGAACTTGACCAGGACGGGTAATAATTTCAAGCTAGTTCTCTAGTGATGTAAACGTGTCTCGAATTGGTCTAGTTCATTTAAAGTCGATCAATTCAAAAAGTGCGAACTCTACCCTCTATGTGCAAATTACGTCAAAACTTATAAGCACATGTGAAGGGGAGTGTTTACGAAAATATAAAACTCTCAAGTGTTTCAAACATGTTTTCTATCATAAACACTCGAGAGATTTTCAAGAAAAATGGTTTTATGGCAACAATAGGACAGTCATGGAGTTATAAGGTGACTAAGGATAGGAAATCCGTCCTATGATCCGCATGAGCGGAGGGATCTACCAAGGACATCACAAATAGTTTAGAACTAGAAGTCCTTAGGAATGATTGAAAAAGGAGTAATGTGAGAAAGGAGAAAGAAGGGTTGAAGAATTAAAAGAAATGTAATGAAAAAGGGTGAAAAGAAATAGCCCTCCATATTCAACCTTAGGCGAAACGGGTTCAATTCATATACTCTTGGTTGTCACTAGATGACACTTGGTATTGAAGACAAAGGCGTCATGGACCCGATGGCGCCTTGCACTAAACCTTCTAGCCACTCAATTCCTCTTAAAAGATTTGTTTCATTCTCACTGGGAACCCTACATAATCTATCGACTTTCTCTTAGAGATAGTTGGTATTGAAGAGGAGACCCTCTCCTAGTCTCCGCTCGGGAAAACCAAAATGCACTATTGAGTCTAGAGCCACGAGATTCATCAAAGATCTCATAGGAACACATGACATGACATCGCTTGTTGTTCATCAATAAGGACACAAGTGATATATTATAGAGTCCTACGAGATCTTAGCAATCTGCAAGAACATTTATGAGGAGTTACAAGCTGTAATCTCGGTGATTGAATGGAAACTCTGCCGGGGTCAACATCAAGCGACCACGGCGGCGGTCACCGGTAATTCTCCGTGGATTACGCTTAGTGTGTCTCAAGCGGTCTCTGATCGTGGGGTGATGCTTGGTGTACCTCGACTCATCCGAGCTGTAGATGTATTTGGTATATCGCGTTATCTCACTTGTGGGACTCCGGTTCGAGAGCGGCCTCTGTGAGAATTAGAGGCGTGTTTTCACACTATCTTTGTTAACACCTCGAAATTCAAACTTGTAAGTCTTTGGAATCCGCTTATTACTAACTTGTTTTATGTTTTCTTCTTATGGAAGCTCCGGGGCGGATGGATCGTGCGGACTCGCCACATGCTCATACCAACAACACATGAAAGTTCTCATCATCTAATGCAACTCAAAGTTAAAGATGATTCTTCGTCAATGTCAAAGAATCTACAAAGTGTAAAGACTTGAGAACTACATCATTGGTAACTCAAAGTCAAATAGAAGTGTGAGCATGGTGGAGAAAGGCGTGGAGACACCTAACCAAGCGAAGTTGACAACGGCGGAACAACCACATTAATCGATCACAAAGCATGAAGGAACAAAGAATCAAGACTATTCTATATCTACTCACAAAGTTCAAGCTCAAAAGATTAAAGACCTATTCAAGTGGAGCATCTTTTGAATGACCACCCAGGGAGATTGTTAGCCTATGATTATTTTTATTAGAAGTGATGGTCATTCACGATTAGGAACTTTGTAATGTGTGTTAGATATCGTGATAGAATAGTCATCGGGCTCGTGGATTGGGCTAAGCTAAATGGGCATAAGTTATGTTAAGCTAGCCTTGTATAAGCTTCGTGCAACCCAAGCCCAATCCAAGTCCATCTCAAGGCCCATGGCCAAGCCTTAGGGCATCATCTCTCTTACTATAAATACCCTCAAGTATGTCATTTGAGGGTGTGCTTGATGTGTGTGTGTGTGTGTGTGTTTTCCTTGAAGCAATATACAACTTATTGTTTTCATCTTTTTTCTCTACCTCTCTAAACACATACAATTCATATCATTCAAGTCACCAAGTTCTTTCTTAATCTTTCTTTGTTTCTTATCATATAACCTGTTTGTTATACGTGTTGGTCTTGGGTTTGCGTGTTAAAGTGATAAGGTATACGTGATAAAGGTAACATGATCACTAATGATAGTGATCGATAAGGTATTGGATTGGATAATTACAATATGAAAAATACATTTTACAAACCTAATGATAAAAGAAAATTTATAGAAAAGAAAATTATTTTATAACTATTTAATTAATTATTATTAATTAAAAACTATTTTAACTATTTAATATTAGCCTAAAATACAAGAAATTAGGAAATAAAGCTAGAAAAATAAAATTAAGACTTAGAAAAATCTAAAATATCAAAATAGAATTTTCAAAACTATTTTGTATTTTTACGATTATTTTGTATTTTCTAGGAATTAAAACTATTAAAACTAATTAAATGGCTTAAAATACAATTTTAACTAAGAAAAATATGGAAAAATATTTTTGGCTTTTATATTTATCTTAACTTAATAAAATGAAAAATTATTTTTTGAAACTTTTCTTAATTATTTGTATTTAAAGCTAATTAAAAAGTGCTAAAAAGTAATTAAAATGCAGAAAAATAGCAAACCAACTTGGAAAAATCTGAAAATTTCAGGAAAACTCTAAAATTATATTAGGAAGCTAGGAAAAATAGAAAAACAGGGGGTTATGTGCAAGAAATTGAAACTGATGTACAAGTGCTTATTGAAATAAGCACTTGAATAAGCAAATGGGCACCAAAAGCTACCAAACTGATACACAAGCTATAATATGCAAGAAGAACCAAAATGCAACAAATAACAACAAGCTTAAACCTCTGATTGGCAAGCTAGCACAGATTTGATGGAATGAGATATAAGCTAAAAACAGAATTTAGGTGCCTACTTTGGGTTGAGAAATAAGCACTTGAATGAGCAGGAAACTAAAAACTAAAAGCTGGATCTTAAAATAGACCTGGGTGACTATCTAAAACCCCAAGCTGAGACCTAGAGAAGCTCAAATGAGCCTAATGCAGCCCCTGCAAAACCTGCATAACCCCCTGTGCAGGCTTGATGCCCTGCACAGGGCATTTGACACCATTTTGATAAGCTCTTTTGAAGCTTCTAAAAATTTGATAAAAATCTGAAAAATTGCTAATAAGAAACAAGACCAGCTGAAGATTTTAAAACCATAAGTTTCATTGATTTTGACCCGAAATGAATCCAGGAAATAACCCTATTTGACCCCAAACCGAGTTTATGCAATTTGACTTTTGATAAAAACATGGGAAGTTGACTTCTTCCAACTTTGAGCTGATTTTGTGGATTGATGATGATGTATTATGATGAAATGAAGTTCTTGAAAGCTATGTCTAAGATTTACAAACACAAAACAAGATTTTGTTTACAAAAATCAACAGTTGAGCATACAAAGCAGTTGAGAGGATTTTGACTTTCACTAGACAAGGATGCAAAATAAGGATGAGATTAATGCAATGAACTAATACAAGCTTAAACCAAGCGAACTCGCAACATTTTAACCTTTAGCACAGATTTAAGTTCTAATCCAAACACCATTTTAAGGATGAATTGAACTCAAACCGATATAGATACTTAACTAATCATCAGAATCGATCAAATGAGTTTACATCACCTAATTACAACTAATTAAACACATGAAAAACAATTGTGACCACGGATGCATATACAAGCATAAACTGCAATGGCTTGAAAATGAAAAAGTAAACAGACACTCACGGGTTTCATTTGTTTTGCGAGGCTAAGACCAAACCCAAACCTACTACTATGCTAGTCTAATCCAACCCAAATAAACCTCTGCAACACCCATTATCGACTTCCATTCCAATTTGAGCCCAGTTGACTTTTATTGACCGACATTCAAATTTACTTGAAAATGAAATGTGAGTTTATACAAAGCTAAAAGGAACTTATATAAGCTTAATGGGCCGAATGATAAGCTATTAAAAGCTTGGACAATAGTATTTGAAGCGAAAATTACAACGATGAACTTTAAAACATGAAGTGATATTAAACCTTGAATTAAACCTTAAAACTGGATTGCACTTGTTAAACAACTGAGTTTGATACATATGAACTTGAAATTACAACTTTTAATCTAAACTACAACATTTTATTGAAAAACGACATAAAATAAAAAACTTAAAAACTAACTACCCTCCTTTACTGCTTCTTTCTCCTTTCTTTTATACCCATCTTCCTTTCTCTCTCTTTCTGAGCAGTTCCCACCTATATTTTTGACCTTTGGATGGCAAGAGAAGATCTTGGCCATTGAATGGTTTTTTGGCGGGAAATGGTTGTATATCAGTTGTGGTTGAGTGAGGAGGTAGAGGATTGCATTAAATGCATTTGGATATTGGTGGAGGATGAGGGGACATGGAGGAGATAAGATGATGGGAGCTTGAGTGATTTCAGGGTATTTGGTGAAGAAGAAGGAAAAAATGGCGCGGGGTTGGTTTTATTTGACCAATGGGTTGACGGGGTTTAGTAATAAAGGGGGTCCAAAATGTATTGTGACGAGGGTCACTTGGGCGAGGTCCAAAAATGGTATAAGGGCTTATAAAACACAAGGACTAGTTGTGTAATTCGAAAGTTCGGGACACGTTTACGCCAAATTCACAAAGTTGATCCAAGGGTGAAAGTAACAATCTCAAAAGTATAAGGACCAAACTTGCCATTTTCTAATTTCAAGGACCATTTTGACATTTTTCAAACTTGAGGACCAAAGTTGTAATTTTGCAAATTTTAAACTTTGACAGTTTGTTTTAATAACTTTTGAATCCATGGACCTTTGATTCACAAAAACCGTCAAGTTATCTCACATTAATGAGCCTTGACATGAATGGCTAATTGTAAGAAACTTAAAACAGTTCGGAACACAAATGCAATGAAGTCCGAGAGTATAGTGTTTCCCGTGTCGTTAAGTCCCAACGAGTAGTGCGAGAATAGTCTAACGTTTAGTGATCGAGAAGATTTGAGCAGATCTGAGATTTGATTTATTGTAACTACGGAAAAAGCCAACAAATTACAACGGCTTAAATGCAAATTAAAGAAAGTTAAAAAGATAAAATCTATTAAATAAACGCTATCACTATAATTAAAATGATGTTTTTGTTTTATGTTTTAATAAAACTTAATTAAAAACTACGTGACGACAAACAAAACGTGAAACTTACACAATATTAACCCTAAAATTATGAAAATGATATTTTACAAACCTAATGATATAAGAAAATTTTAAGAAAAGAAAATTATTTTTATAACTATTTATCTAATTATTATTAATTAAAAACTATTTTTAACTATTAAATAATTACCTAAATTACAAGAAAATAGGAAATAAACCTAGAAAAATAAAATTAAGACTTAGAAAAATCTAAAATAACAAAGAGAATTTTCAAAACTATTTTGTATTTTTATGATTATTTTCTATTTTTTACGAATTTTAAACTATTAAAAACTAGTTAAATTACTAAAATTACAAAATAAACTATGAAAATCTGGAAAATTACTTTTTCACTTTTATATTTATCTAAACCTAAAAAATTGAAAAATTATTTTTTGAACTTTTTCGATTTAATTGTATTAAAAGCTAATTAAAATGCTTAAAACTAATTTAAATTAAGAAAAATAGCAAATCAACTTAGAAAATCTGAAAATTTCGGAAAACTCTAAAATAATGAGAGGAATCTAGGAAAAATGAAAAAACAGGCACTTATGTGGAGGAATTGAAACTGCTTTACAAGTGCTTATTGAAATAAGCACTTGAATAAGCTAAAGTGACACAACAAGCACCAACTGATTACAGAAGTTCTAAACTACTAAAAATGACCAAATTCAACCATTTACAACTGCTTTTAACCACTGAAATGCAACTAGAACAGATTTGGCTAAATTGAGATTATTGTGCAAAACAGGTTTTCTAGCTACCTTGTGGCTTATGCAACTGCTTTTTGAACAAGCTATTGTGAGAAACAAGATTGGAGACTTCAAGTCAACCAGCTTGGCTATCTATGAACCAAGACTCAGACCATGACCAGCTCTATTGAGCTCTGTGCACCTTGCACAAAATCTGAGAAAAACTCAGTGAATACTGAGTGCCAGTGCAGGGCACTTTGGGCCTTAAAGAAGAGCTTGTTTGAAGCTTTTATAAAAATTGTAAAATTCAACAAAAATGCTAATAAGTATAAAGACCATTTGAACTTTTTAGAATGACAAGTTTCACTTGATAAGTCCAAAAAATGAGCTTGTGAAAATTCCTTGTAACTGAGCCCAAAACAGATTTTACCAACTTTTGACTTTTGACAAGAATGAAGAACTTTGACTATAATGAACTTTGGATCCAATTTTATCACTGAGATTGATGTTATATGATGTGATAATACTAATACAAGCTATGTTATAGACTTCTAAACACAAAACAATGATTTTGCAATCCTAAAATCTAAACAAAGGAGCGTTGGATGATTTAAGTGTAATTTTGACTTTGTGCTTATACATGCACAAAATGTTGACAGATATGATCACAATAGAACTCAACCAACTTGAAACAACCAAAACAACCAACGATCTAGGCTCTAAATCGGTTAACACACAGCAGAACCAAACACACCTTTATGCTACTGATAATCAAATTTAACTGAGATAACTATTAATCCAACATGAAATTTTGATCAAACTAAATCTAGTTAACCTAAATACTACTTATGGAACAGAATTTGACCACTGGTGACCACTAAAACAGTTGATGCTAATGAACTAGAAATTGACTTACAATTGTCCATAGCCACATTGGCTTGCAAACAGTGAACCATGAACCACAAGAACACTAGTCTATATCAAATCCAACCCGCATCCATCTCTCGCAACCCCATGTTCATTTCAATGCTAGAACCAATTTGAGCTGCACAGTTGACTTTAATTGACCAAATCTAAAATGGTTTGAAACTTAAGTGCAAGCTTGCAAAAAGCTATAACAAGCTAGTACAAGCTTGTTTGAGCTTGTAAATAAGCTGCTAGAGGTTTGAGCATGAGAATTTGAAATTCAAATTTGTAACAGTGACCATGAAATCTAAAACTTAAAATGAAACATTGAATTGAGACTCAAAACAGATTATAATGATCAAAATACTTAAGTTCAATACAAGGAAGCTTGAAAATTGCAAATGTGAAAGCTAATTAAGATACTTTAATAAAAACGACATACATTTGATTTAAAAAGCTAACTACTGTTTCTCTTCTTCTTCTTCTTCCCTTTTTATACACCAAAACTCTTTTTCTCTTTCTTCTGAGTGAATCCCATCAGTCTTTTGAGCCATTGGATGGCTAGAATGCATTATAGCCTTTGGATTGGTTTTTGGCGGGAAACATCCATTTGACCTGTGGACTGTGATATAGCACTAGGGGGGTGGCATTTAATGTGGAGGGTAAGGTGATGATGAGGGGGAGGGATAAGAGTGAAAAGGTGAGGTGATGGTGGGAATATTGCAGGCACAAGTTGGAGGTGGAAGAGGATAAACAGTGGGCGGGCAACTCTGTTGTTTGACTTGGGTTGACCAAGGGTTCAAAATAGATAAAGACAGGGGGTCCAAAATGTATAAAGGCAGGGGTCACTTTGTATTTTGACAAGGCTTGTTTAGTTTAATATGACAAGGACTTGTGTTGTAAACCTGCCAAACTAGAGGGACCAAAATTGTAATTTTCCAAACTTGTTTTAAGGGACCAAAATTGACAAGCTTTGAAAGTTTAGGGACCTATCTTGCCATTATTGAAAGTTAGGGACCTAAGTTGTCATTTTGAAAGTTAAAGGACCTAAAGCAGTAAATTTGTAAATTTAAATCTCAAGGACCATTTTGACAACTTAAGAATCCTAGGGACTCAAAATGATATTTCTCTTTATTTGGTTTTACCAGGACCTATTTTGACAACTTTTGAAACTTGGGGACTAAAGCGCCAATTATGCAAACTTTGCTCATTTTTCATTTGATTTTAAACATTTTGCATCCGAAACATATAAATTGCAATTTTGGAATATTTTCGGTGTTTTGATGCATTTCGAGCATTTTAACCGCTTTTGCGATTCAGATTTGACTAAAATGATGAGTATTTACACACTCATCAACCTTAAATGACATTTTTCTTTATTTTGATTTACAGGACTATTTTGACAACTTTTGAAACTTGGGGACTAAAGCGCCAATTTTGCAAACTTGATACGTTTTCATCGATTTTGATCTTTTGCATTTAAAACATATAAAACAACGATTTGTGATATTTTCATCATTTTGATGCATTTTTGAGTGTTTTCGGATGTTTTGCGATCTAGATAGTACAAAATGATGAGTATTTAGACACTCATCGACTATAAATATGGATCAAGTCATTTCATAAGTTAATATTCATTTCTCATTGTATTTGATTGAACAAGATTACCAAATCATCCGAACGTATTCGGATAGATCTTGGGTATGGCCATACAAACATTTTGTCAACCTACGAGGGGACCAAATATAGTATTATGCTTTGAAACAAATTCAAAGGAACAAATTCTCTTCACTACAAACATAACTCATGAACTTTGTAACACTTCGAAAATAGCCCTTATAACTACCGATTCACGGATAGCGTTAGACTATCTTACACAAATGCACTACATTCATATCAGTTATCTGGTATCTCAAGTCTGAGGATAAACACTTCATGATATACTTAATGACAAAGATCCATAAAGTATCATCATGTAAAGTTGGGATGAGTCATATATTCAATTAATTGAATATCATGTGAATCTGGTATGTCCCACGCATCAATATACTTTAAAATATATTCTATCAAAACTCATATTTGTCTTAATTCAATGACATTCCCACATCATTGATCGACAACGGACTATTTAGAATAACATAAGTTATTCACGGATTAAACATGCAAATATAGGATATAATATTAAGAAAATGAAAAATAAACATAAACAACTATTTTATTTCATTAAAGTAATATTTGTTCATAACATCCTTTATCCAAATACTAATCACAGATCTGCATGAAACTACTAGCTAAACAAAGTCCTATCTCATCAGCATGGTCAGTAAGTTTTTCTTTTGGCAAAGGCTTTGTAAAGGGATCAACTAGATTATCATCTGTATGAACTTTGAGTAGATTGATTTCACCTATTTCAACTTGTTCTCGAACATAGTGATATCGACGAGGAAAAGGTCGGCGCCTTCATGACTCTGGGCTCATTGGCAAATGTTATTGCGCAGAGTTGTCACAATACACATTTAAAGGTAATTCGATTGAGGCATTACTCCGAGTCCGAAATGAATTTCCTAATCCAACGACCTCCATCGCGACACAGGCGACTATGTACTCGATTCTATAATGACATCGCAACCGTTGTTTTCTTCTTGCTCTTCCGGTCAAGCTGCTCCTCCATTAATGACAAAGACATAACCCGTCGAGACTTTGTATCATTTTATCGAGTTTGGAATGACGCATCGCAAAACCCAGAACATCAAGTTCGATTTCCTCCATACACTAGAAACATTTCTTTAGTAGCCCTTAGATACTTAAGAATGTTCTTATGACTGCGATGTTTCACACTGGGTTACTGTGATACCGATCGGTGATATTCTCGTGCAAACGCCACATCGGGCCTTGTACATCTCACAACATACATGATAGATCCTACAACCAAGCATAAGGAACCTTCTTCATGTGTGCCACCTCTTCAGGAGTTGACGCGCATAATTTATTACTTAAGCCATGTTCAACTTGCATCGGCAAATATCCCTTCTTGGAATTTTGCATACTGAATCTCTTCAATATTTTATCAATGTAAGCACTTTGGCTTAGTCCAATTAACCGCCTTGATCTATCTCGGTAGATCTTAATTCCCAGAATAAATGCTGCTTCTCCTAAGTCCTTCATAGAAAAGCACTTTCCAAGATAAGACTTTACATCTTGCAAACTTGGAATGTCTTTTCCCATGATCAATATGTCATCGACATATAAGATAAGGAGAATAACATTACTCCCACTAGCTTTGTGATACACACATGGCTCATCAAGATTTTGAGTGAAACCAAATTTCTTAATTTCTTCATCAAACTTCTTGTTCCATTGCCTTGATGCTTGCTTCAATCCATAAATGGATCTTTGAAGTTTGCATACACGCTCGAAACTTTGGATTCATAAACCCTTCAGTCGCCATATAGATGTCCTCATCTGGCGACCATTTAAGAAGGCGGTTTGACATCCATTTGCCATATCTCATAGTCATAGTACGCAGCTTATGGCTATAAGAATCCTAATAGCTCTAATGTCTGCTACAGGAGAAAATGTCTCATCGTAGTCTATCCCAAAGGTTTGAGTATACTCTTGAGCTACAAGACGAGCTTTATAGGTGTGTGCATTGCCATCCATGTCAGTTTTTATCTTATAGAGCCACTTACTTCCAACTACCTTAGCATTTGGAGGTAAGTCAACCTCTATCCAAACTTAGTTATCTTTCATGGATTGCATTTCCCATTCATTGCAACTCGCCATTTTCCTTTTCGGGACTCATCATGGCGACTTTATAGTTAGCGAGTTCACCAAGATCCCCTAACATATTTTCCTTAGCTTCTACGTTGAGACATAGACGCCAGTGCACGCGTAGCCCTTGCGGATCTACGAATGGGAACCACTTCAACTCGTGTGGAACGCCCGGACTTTCGAGTTCTACTTGAGGTTGGCTAGTGTTTTCGAAGGTGTTGTATTTTCTTGATCATCTTCCGGATCATAAACTCTCCCACCGAATTCATGAGATATGAGATCCTTTTCAAGAAAGTCTCCATACCTAGCAACAATTACTTTGTTTTGGTGGAAAGTAAAAGTATTAACCCATAGTTTCCTTTGGGTATCCTCTGAAGATACACTTAATGGATCTTTGTTGTAGCTTATCAGAGTCGCGTTAAACAAACGCCCACAACCCTGGACCTTTAAGTAAGACAAGTTGGGAGCTTTCCATACCACACTTCATAAGGAGTCTTATCAACCTTCTTAGTTGGAACCATATTCAATATGTGAGCAAGTTTCTAAAGCATAATCCCAAAAGTATACGGAAGAGTTGTAAGATTAAACATTGATCGCACCATGTGTAACAATGTACGATTCCTTCTCTCGATACACCATTTTGTTGTGGAGTATATGGAGATGTGAGTTCTTTGGATGATACCACACTCGCCTAGATAATCTTTAAACTCTTGGCTTAAATATTCACCACCTCTATCGGATCGAAGAGCTTTAATCTTCTTTCCTAGTTGCGTTCTACTTCACTCTTAAAACCTTAAATGTTTCAAAGACTTCATGTTTATGTTTAAGGAAATAAACATAACCATAACGATCGAAATCATCAAGAAAGGTTAAGTAGCTAGCACCCTTCCTTGACACATGTCTTAGTGGTCCACATACGCCGGTATGTATCACACCAAGAAGATCGAAGCCCTTTCTAAACTATTTGTAAAGGTTTCTTGGTCATCTTCCCGGATATGCAAGATTCGCATTTATCAAATGATTCATCATTGATGTCTTGCAAAAAGCCCATCGTGTTGCAATTGTTGCATGCGTTTTTGCCTATATGAGCAAGTCTACAATGCCAAAGAAATGAAGAATCCAAATCACCTTTGATTCATTTATTATTGATGCTAAAGGCGTAATTATTTTTATCAATCATATTATCATGCAAATCAATTTCAAACACACCATTCTTGGAATAACATTAAAGTAAAAAACACCATTTAAAGAAACCGAAATTCCATAATCGGTAAATGTATGAGCGAAACCAATATCTTTTAACAAGGAAGCGAAAGCGACACCCTAACAATGGAAGGTGCGTAATGACAATTGTTTAATGCGAGACTAAACCCGAAGGTAAAACTAAATCAAACGTGCCTATAGCTTCAACATTGCATGCTCCATTACCCACGCGGTATTAACGTCCATAGGCAAGCTTCCTTGCTCCTCTAAGTCCTGCGTTGTATTACAAATGTGAATACCACATCCAAGTATCATATACCCGTGAATTTATTTTATGAGAAAAAGCAAATAATTCTATCATCAAAAGAGTACTCAAGTGCGCCGCGGTGCGATATTTTTATACCTCTTATTGCGCAACTCATCAAGGTAGAGTGGGCGGTTCCTCTTCCAAAGGTCCTACCTCGGTGCGGATGATGACAAGCCATATCCTTCTTCGGATTCTCACGCTTTTGGGAGGGTACTTCTTGGGTTCTTCGCGATAAGTCATAACTTGTTTTCCCTTATCAACTTTACCCTTACCTTTCCCTTTCTTGTTCGCTAGCGGCTTATTAGGCTTAGAAATCCTACCCTTACGGATGGTCGAACCGCGGTGTAGGGGCCTTCTTGGGCAAAACTTTCGTAATCAATGAGCATTGCATGTACCTCATCGACTGCCTTCCCCTGCAATGCATATTGTAATTACACGAAACCATCAAATTCCTTGTGAAGGATCATTGATAAGGCCAATTTGTATGTCATTGGGGTAGACATAGTTAAGTCGCCTAGCTGGTCCATGTAACTCATCATTTCCGTGGTGGTGCTACAGGTTTCCCTTCTCCTTGCTTGCAACCGTAGAGCATCTATCGGGTCATACTGACTCTATAGTCACAGCTTTTCAAACAACCTTTGCAATTCTTCAAGCATGAGGTTAGAAGTAATTCTCAAACTGCTTTTGCAAGTTTGAGTTCATACTCCCAAGCATAGTGCAGCGACCTCATTATACCGCTATACTCAGATTGCCATGCGGCTCGTGCTTGCAAAGTAGCATCATTGCAGTTTAGGAGGACAAGGAGTAGTCAAATAATCTAGTCTTTTGGCAACCCTCAAGACAATTCGAGTTGCGATACCAATCATTGAAATTCGCGCTACCGGTCAATTCTCTCGATCAAACATAGATTTGAGCAGCGAGGCTAGTCACGAGATTCACTTGAGCCATTTCTACAGAAATAAAAGTTCAAAAGTTAGTACTTTCGATAAGTAAACATTCAAGAAAATAAAATACCCTTTGGTCAATATTCATATTAACCATAGTATTTTCCTTGAATTTTGGATCCTCGTTATCATAGTTCCACCACATCAGTTGATCTGCTAGTGGTGAAAGTATAGAATAGGTAATTGTTGAAGAACAATAATTGACAAACAAGTTTTCAATTCCAAAAGTTATGGGATTTACAATTTTGCCAAAACAATTAATGCAAAACGTAAGCATGTTTTATCCCATTTTATGCCTTAAGTCATAGGTCTCACTAACTAACTTAATTAAGTTGTCTAATTTAGAAGCGCAAATAATTAAGTCGAGGTCTCACACAACAAAATAATTCACCTTGTTATTGTAATCTAGATCAAGGTCTCACATAACTAAATTACAACTTCAAGTGTTTCATATCATTAGATGGCATAAACCTAAATTTTAAAGGGTACAATTTTCGACGTGTAATCAAAACTTATGTATAAATAAGCATGCATACAACTTTATAGCATAAAATTTTGAAAAACTTACATAAGATTTTAATTGCTAAGATTGAATTCTACAAAGTTTTAATCGATGCGTTGAGAAACTTACAACTTTGCACTAAGATGCTTCGTACATAGAATGGTTATACTAGGTAGCTCAATCTAACTCACGAGGCGAGAGGACCGTAAGTGGCGCTAAAGCATAACCTTAGACATCCATTCGATGTGATTGTGCACTCTTCTTAATTAACCCATTTATAGTTTGTTCTAGTGGGTGAGCCGTTCTAACCATTTAGTACAGATCGCATCAATCGATTAAAAGTTCAAGAATAATACTTAGATAACAAATCGGTTTCGCCATTATTTAGTCCATTTAATTTTCTATTCAAAAACCCTTTTGCTTACTAACATGTCAAACAATATATAAACAAAAAAGCACTTTAATAAAAAATTAAACACACTCAAATAATATAAACATATAACTAAACAATTTTAACATATGTAAAAAACAATTAGCCACATGCATAATTATTTCAATAAACTCTAATAAACAATTCTAGGCGTAATTAAATGCATATATTAACTAGAGCTTTCACCTACAAGGTAGATGAGCCACATGCATCGACAAGTCGATTGCGTAAGCCAAAGTTAATAATATACCAATTAGCACGTAGCAATTTTTATTAGTTATAATTGAGTCTTCCCAATTCAATAATTATTAAATAAATAGAACATGTGTGTATCAACTAAACAATTTATTACAAACAATACTCCATGGCAAAACATGCATGTTCCACCATGGATTCCGCATAACAATTATCACCCAAGATACGCATATTACATGGCACATAACAATTATTCATTAATTAACCACATAAAATTAGCATGCAATCATAGGGTTTCTACAAGTTTTACAAAATTAAAACCTAATTAAATAAAATAAGGGTAATCGACCCTATAATTAAAAAATTAGGGTTTCGAATTCAAAACCCTAGAAACCATAAAAAGCATGCATATAATCATAAAGATTCAATTTTTATGTGTTTCGTTAATTAATTACATCATATTAACGGCTCGTGATGCCTTTGTTGGGATTTAATACTCATAACAATTATATGAAATCAAATAACATCATCAAAGCATGCGGTGAAGTAAATAGGAATAATACATGTAGATTAATTAACCGAATAAGAAAACGCGTACCTTTTAGCAATTCAAGAATCAAACGGTAATTAGAACAAGAACCAAAACCCAAAACCCTAACTTTAGGGTTTATACAATTCGACCCAACCAAGAAGTCGACCACCAAGATTCACAAGCACAAGCGTACTTGTTCTTCGTTCTTGTACACACGTACTATTAGCGATTTGATGTGAAAAGCTAGTTTCTTGAATCACAAATAAAACCAAACACTTGTTTCTTTAGCTTGGAAAAATCGATCCCTTGAGGAGGGGGGTTACACCGATCGGCCAAGCAAAAGAGGGAGGAGAGGAGAAGAGAAATTAGGTTATTGGTGATCCAAGATTAACTTATGAATGAATACAAAGGTTTGTATTTATAGGTAACTTAACTTGGTGACCAAGTTTGAGTGAGAATGGGTTTGGAACCCAAACCGATCGGCCAAAGCACCCTCAAGGGATTCTAGAATTTTCCCGACTTGTAATTTCAATTCTAGTCCTTATAGTTTACATTTAACGACCGTTAACCAAACCTCGTTAAATATTTAACTATCGTTATGTTTTATTTCGTAACTAATAATTAATAATAACATTTTATATATTAATTATTAACATCAACTCTCATACGTAATGTGTGCAATCCCGAAGTCTCGAGTTCGAATCCGGACATACGTATATTTAAATATCCATAAAACCTTTCAATAAGCATGTCTGCGGCAACCACACAGTTGGTGATATCACCGGATGGGCGTCTCCAACCAATGGTGAACCTTATGCTACTACAAACTTTCGTTGTTAGTAATGTTTTAGGTATTACTTAATTATATAAAGTACTTAATCACTTACGTTTTTTTTTATAAAGTTGTTGGAGATAGGATTTGTTTTTCTTGTTCTATTCCATCACTTTATGGATTATGATAACTGATACATTTGGAAACTAATGATAGTTGTCATATTTTTAAAACTGTTTTTTTTACTTGTAGTATTCAACTTCGTCAACGGTAGTCAGTTAGTCACACGGTGGCCAACATTACGAAATCCTCATTCGACGGGTGCAACACAGGAAGTCCTCTTTCAATACAGACCACTAGCCGTGCAAGTTTTACCATAGATGCAGTCGGTTCACACTATATTATTTGCACAATACTTAACCATTGTTCACAAAACTAAAAATTGTCTATCAACGCTAACGCCAACACCAATACTAGCACCGCCAACAACCCTCCTTCTCGCGGGTCTCCTCCTTCGCCTCATGTAACTCCTCCACCGAGGAAGAGTGGAGCTAGCTAGTGCACTGGCTATGGCTATGGGAACTTAGTCTCTAATGTATGTTTATAGGCTTGATGGTGTAATTAAACTAGTTCAATTCTCTTTTGTCACACTTTTAGCTTTTGTTTCTTATTTCTCTGTCTTATTTAGACTTTTACTTATAAGTGTATTATGAACATGAGTATCCCAAAATCTACGTTAAATTACTTACTTTTTGAGTCTGTTTTTGAGTCTAATGGGACAAGCCTTAAGTAAAGGCCAATAAGTATGCTCAACTTTGTATTTTTGAGTAAAAGAAGCCCAATTTAGTAGATTGTCAAAATCTATAAAAACCTTTTCGTGTTTATTTCATAACATGTCATTTAATTACCAAAATCACAAGCTATTTACAGATAGAAATCTAATCTTTCATATGGTTGCTGATTTTGAATGTATTGTTAAGTGTGTTTCTGGTGTCATATGCAACCATGGTCACCAGAGATTTCCTCTTCATTTTGACACAAGCAAATAATTATAGGGATCCCTTACTTACTAATGTATTATTTTAGTAAAATTAAATGTCAACTATTTTATTTTGGTTTGCCTTTAAACAAGAGTCTATTAGGTATTTTAATTATTTAAAATATTTTTTGTTGATGCACAATGTAATAGTCTAACATTTGCTAAATTATGTGAAACTTGAAAGTAAAAAGTTTAATTTAGGACGAGAGAGTAGCTATACAGATAACTTTAATAGTGAAAACCTCATTTACCTCACTTCACTTACAAAGAAGGTAGCTAAGTCAGTTGCTATGAGTGTACGTGGCATGAACCGATATGTACATTGAATGACGTGCTCCATCACTATGAATCAAGAAATAATGTTGTCTGGGTAAAGGGTTTATACCCGGCGAAGATATTAAAATAAAAATATGTTTGGTACAAAAAGGATGGTAATGAGCCACCCCAACCAAAAACACTATGTTTTGAACAACCTCAAAACACAACAACCAAACAACTAAGAATCGACAAAGAGACTAAACTAGAGATACACAATGAAACACGCACAGCCTCTAAGACAAATGAACTAGCCTAAGTCGACATGCACATTTGCAAACTTCCAAGTTCTCTTCATCAGAATGAGTGTTGGAATGGGGTAACGGACAGTTAGGTTTAAAATAACCTCACCAATGCCACCAATATCTATAACGGAGACGCATTGGCAATTAGCTTGCCCATTTCAGGTAATTACCACTCGTTTGGCCCTTAAGTTATTCTTGGCAAACAAAAGTCGAATTCACTGGTGGCCATATTTCCATAAATGTATGGATATAACCACAATAAACATGCTGAACACCACCTTATGCAAATTAGAGCTTCTGATGTTTGGACCTTACTAGAAAAAGCAAATCAAACTATCATCTCCTTGTCATGCTTAATATGATTGTGATAGGTAGGGATTGGAGGCTACACATAGATATCTGTGTCCCACATCGGAAGGTAAAGGAAAGAAATGTGTGTATATTTACATAAGGTTTTTGGATGAAAATAAGTTGTAATTGTTATACATGATGTTCATAATCATCTTGTGCAACCTTTACCGCTTTTTTTGTTGGCAATAACTGTAACCTTTTGTATTCCACGCTATACATGATCATCGGAATGTCAAACGTCATTTTAGCTATTTATTTGTTGTTCTTACTTTTAGCTAGCTTCTAACAAAGACATAAGAACGTCACTTTAGCTAGCTTCATCATCCATTTGCTGCTCTTTTTATTACATAGTTCCATGAAATTTAATCACTTCCCTGGTGTAAGACTAGATTTACTCTTTTAATTATTTAAAATAGTTTTTTTTTTTAATGCACAACAATGTAATAGTCTCACATTTGCTAAATTATGTGATACTTGAAATTAAAAAGTTTAATTTAGGATGAGAGAGTAGCTATCCGGATAACTTTAATAGTGAAAACCTATGCATTAATGTAGACCCGTTTGGGTCTAGATGGGTTTATATGAAAAGTGGAACTTATGCATTAATGTTCGTCTAAACACCTCATGGGTCTAATTGGGTCATTTTTAAAGTTGTTAGAAGAAGTATGTTGGGTCTACCCGGTTTGTTAGATTTACTTCAACCTACAAGTTATCACTTTTGTATTTACCCATCTAGACCCAAGCGGGTCTAGATTGCCAACTGATTTACCTCATTAACTTACAAAGAAGGTAGCTAAGTCGGTTTCTATGAGTGTATGTGGCATGAACCGAAATGTACATTGAGTGACGTGCTCCATCACTATGAATCAAGAAATAATGTTGACTGACATATAAGGAGTGTTGGAATGGGGTAACGGACGGTTAGGTTTAGAACAACCTCACCAATGTTTATAGCAGAGACGCATTGACAATTAGATTGCCCATTTCGGGTAATTACCACTTGTTTAGGCCTTAGGGTATTGTTGGCAAACAAAAGTCGAATTCCTTGGTGGTCTAATTTTTTTTATAAAGGATATTAATACCTGGTGAATAGAATAAATGAATAATGTTAAATACATGAGAGAGTGGTAATTAGCCACTCTAGACCAATTTCAAGAGCAAACTACTAATATATTCGACAGCTTTGAACATAACAACCATTACGAGATAGCACTAACGACATGACACTTAAACAAAAAATAAAACAAAAACAGCCTTCAAGACCAGCCAATCACCATGCCATTAAAGAGCTCACGTTGTACCACCTAATTCACCAGTTGAGATCTTCCAAAGTTGTCACACTTGAGCAACATTCGAATTTCTCTTGAAACGGATAGCCGTTAGTTTAATACGAATAACTTCGACAATAGTGTCACGAATCTGAGCCGCCCTATGCTTCTCCCATCCCTGAATTCTTATTATTGCATTCTTGCCAAATTGCCATAAAAATGTATGGATATAACCACAATAAACAAGCTGAACACCACCTTATGCAAATTAGAGCCTCTCAGTTTTGGACCTTACCTGAAAAGGTAAATCAAATATCCTGTCCTTGTCATGCATAGTATGTGAAAATTGTGATAGGAGGGTTGGAGTCTTCAAATAGATATTTGTGTTTCACATCGGAACATAAATGAAACAAATGCGTGTATATATACATATGGTTTTTTAACAAAGGTAAGTTTGGGAAGTTACGGATAGTGTTCTTGATCACTATCTTCCATCTTCCTACTTTTTATTGGTTATTGTAATTTTTGTATTTCATTTTATTTGGGGCTTTTCAAACATTTTATTGGTAGCGCGTTATTTGCTCATACTTTATAGCGACTTTGAGAAGATGGTTTTTCATTATCCATTTGTTGCTCTTACTTATAGCTTGTTTCAAACAGAGATAAAAACTTGACTTTAGCTTAAAGATATGATGGTGAAAAATCACCATTTGTTCATGCTTTGAATGGTTATACTTTCAGTTATGTTAGTTGTACTAAGCGTGTTTGCGGCAACCTATACAGTCGGTGATAACACCGGATGGACGACTCCAACGTCCAACCAGTGGCGATCCTTATGCTACTTAATTGGGAATCACAATAGACTTCCGTTATTGGCACATGACATTATAGAGAATTAGAAGGGTACCAAGAATGCAATGGCGGGACCACGACTATTTCAGATGAACAAATGTTTTTCATTTTACGTCTAATTCAAGTAAGTTTTTTTTTTTTTCAACTCCGCTTCTTCCCGACTACTAAAGAAAACTCATAAAAATATATCAAAATTGATGTTGAATTAAAGAGCACAAAATTTTAAAGAATATGGTGAAATTAGATCATAAAAAAATTAGACGGATTAAAAGATATTTAAATTTAAAAATAAAGGTGATTAATTAGTTAGGAAGTGACACATGTCACTCAATGATTGGAACTCCTTATCTTATTTTTTTTAATTCTTTTCATAATAAGCAAGTAAAAAAGTCTGAATTTTTAAGCCTTCTAATTTTAGAAGGCCTAAATGCATTATAAAGTAGTATAGATATAGATTATGCTTATTTTCTCAAAAAGTAAGATATTTAAAAAAATAATCTTTGTTTGGCAGAAATAACTTATAAGAAATTATAAAAAAAATAATTTTTCATAATATTTGAAAATAAAAAGTTACGTAACTTATAAAAATAATTTATTTTTATAATCTTTTTCAGCAGCAGTATCAACAACAACACCAACACAATCTATTTTTGCCAAACATACCCTTAATCATATATAGTACTCCGTACTTAATAACTTGACCTTTTTCATAAAGATGTTGGAGATACGATATGTTCGGCAAAACTAAATAAAAAGTTTTCGAGTTAACATATTTGTCAAAACTAGCTCTAAGTTGTATTGCTACACATTTGGTCGCTACAAAATTAGAAGAATATTGCTTTTTCTCGTTGGCCAATATTTAAGTTCATTCATGCTACATTTTCTTACTTGACTACTTGTATAGTATTGTTGTCATATTTTCTGAAACTGTTTTTTTACTTGTAGTGTTCAATTCGTCAATGGTTGTCAATCGGTGGCCAACGTTACAAAATGCTCATTCGACGGGTGCAACCTAGGAAATCATCTTTCGACTCATGCAACCTGCCTTGCAAGTTTCACCATAGACACGGTCAGTTCACACTATTTTATTGGCACAATACTTTTAGTTTATGTTTCTTATTTCTCCTTGTCTTATTTAGACTTTTCCTTATAAGTGCATTGTGAACATGAGTATAGAAAATGTACATTAAATTACTTACTTTGCAACTGTTTTTGGGTCTAATGGAATGGTCCTCAAGTAAAGGCCAATAAGTATGCTCAACTTTGTATTTTTGAGTAAAATAAGCCCAAATTAGTAGTTTGTCAAAATCTATAAAACCAGTTTTGTGTTTATTTCATAACATGTCATATATATTTAATTACCAAAATCATAAGTTATTTACAGATACGAAGTTATATCTTTCAACATACTGAGGTCGTAATATACAATGTCCCACATCGGAAGAGAAATCAAAGAAATGTGTGTATATATTCATAAGGTTTTTAGATTTAACTGCGTTGATAAAGAAATGTTTGATGTCATATGCAACCATGATCACCAAATAGTTCCTTACCAACATTTTTAAGCAAGCAGTTATAGTACTCCCTTCAAAACCAGCGTGTACTTAAACGGTGACATCGCTTATAAGCTGGATTGTATTATATAATTTTGTACAAAAGTAATCAGTTACAAAAGTATTGTAGCTGATTGTAAATTCTCTTAAATAACACAATAATTGACATTGGCTATATATAGGTTTAGCACATATATGTGGAGTATCAAATTGTAATATGAAAAAGCTTCATCTCACAAATTCCTAACAACCCACCATTCTTCACTGATTCGCTTAAGAATAAATTTGCCAAAACAATCGTTGCCTAATGATATGTGTAATACTTGGATTAATCGAAGCAACACATTATGTTGGTAATCCGTCGGTTCGTTGATTACTGACGGATTTGTTTCCGTTGATGAATCCGTCAGTGTTGCCTAATTTTCTGTAGTGAACTAGTTGACAAAAAATTAAGGGGGAATTGCATATATATCATTTCAAAGACTTATAATTACACATATATCCAAGCAAAACTAAAAATTACATATATATCCTTCTAAAAACTTAAATATGTCATATATATTCAAAATATTATATTTAAAACAATAAAATACATTATAATTATTTAAGATATAGAAATGTCTATTATACCCTTTCTTATCCTCTTTATAAACATCTTAGGGTGGGAGGGTGGAACTTTCATACCTAATCACCGAGTCGCACATCACCTCTATCCAATAAAACCTTCCAACTCAAAACTACCTCAATACTACCCTAACACTACCCTAACTAGTGTGAGTGGCACCCTAAGACCAATTCTTTTTTTTTTTTTTTTTTTTATATATACCAACCTTCTTCCTCCCACCTTCTTCCTGCAAAACCATTTTCCTGTACCTGCACCTCCCACCTTCTTCCTCCCACCTGCAAAAACAAACCAAAAGAGAAGACAAAAGAAAGAAAAAATACAAACACAAGCACGGGTACATATGCGAGCTCGGAGCTCGAATTTGTTAGCCGATTGTGATACCCGAGCTACACGGAATGGTGTAGCCGAGCGGGTTCACGAGCTCGCCCTTCAACCCGAGCTCCACTCCGTCACCTCTTATTGACATAAAAATTAACCACAGGTATGAGAACAAAAGCATAAGCCACGTTCTGCATTTTTTTTTCTTTTTTTTTTAAGATTATTATTAGTATCAAAACACACTTCGAATAGCCATGAACACAAATTGACGGTCCCCATCTAATATCTTCACACAAAATTTGTGAAGTTGCCAAAAGCATGGAATTGAAGGGCCATTGAACACAAATAAAGTAGTGAAGCAGTAAAGCAGCGAACACTTCTAATACCAAACACACACACATAAGAGTTTTTAATTTCAACCATTAACAGAGTACGTGAAAAGATTTTTTTTTTTTTTTTTTATTGCTTTCAACAAATTAAAAGCAAACCACATATCAAGCGTGTTGGTAGGAATTTAATTAATCGGTGGTTTCAACCAAAAACCAAGAACGTTATTTAGGCAAATTAATGCAATTAATGTTTCGGTTTTGATTTGTAGAAGATGATGTTTGGGTTTTGAATTGTATAATAATGACAACAAGGGTATAAATGGCATCTCAAACTTTACATATAATTAGCATGTATATTATTGTTTTAAATATGTATAAAATAATAATTTGGATATATATGACATATTTAAATCTTTAGAAGGATATATATGTAATTACGACTTTTGCTTGGATATATATGTAATTATAAGTCTTTGTAGGGATATATATGCAATTCCCTCAAAAATTAACGCACATATTAAATTAGGTGTAAGTATAGTGAAATACTAATTAATGATTAAGCTAATTAAATTATCTTTCTTTATTAGCTAAACTAAGTCACCTATTCTTTAAGAAGAAAAAAATAGCATTTCTATTTAGGTTCTAATTCGGCTAAAAGATATTCATCATACTAAAAATAAACATACCACTCAAATTTATATTATACTTTTAAGGACGTTTTCATGTGGAGAAGTCCGGTGCAACGAGCGGGTATGTAAAACCTCTTTAACATCATTCCTATAATGATTTTGTAAGTTTTGTTTTCATGATGGACTGAACGTGGCCAAGTTTGTAACAAGTGGGCTGCTTTAGTTGGTTCGTCGAGTCCAAGTGAGTACTTTTAACATGTTTTCTTAATCAAACATATACTATAGAGAGTATAGTGGCATCAGCATCCAATAATGGTGACGATTTTGTTTGAGTAAATTAGACCAGTCGTGTGACTATTGTCAACGCAAACAGTTATCAAAACAAGTTGACGGATTATATGTGTTAACCCATTTATCTAAAACAAGTCGGTAGTTGGAAAAATGTTGTCGACATATATTGAATGACGTGCTCCATTACTATGAATCGGAAAAACGTTGTCGATATATGGAGTGTTGAAATGGGTAACGAGTAAACGGTTAGTTTTGGAATAACCTCACCAATGCCACGAATGTTTATAGTGGAGACGCATTGAGAATTAGTTGCCGCATTTTGGATAATTACCACTCATTTAGGGTATTGTCGGCGAACAAAAGCCGAATACTCGAATTCCCTGGCTTCAATGTTGCCATAAAAATGTATGGATAGAACCACAAATGCCGAATACTCGAATACCTTACTAGAAATGGCAAATCATACTCTCTCTCCTTGTGATAGAAGGACTGCTGGAGTCTTTAGATAGAAATCGATCTGTCTCCCACATCGGAAGATAAAAGATAGAAAGGTGTGTATATATACGTAAGGTTTCTTGATGAATATAAGTTGTTAATCTTTTGTATAGTTGTCATGATCACTATGAAAGAGATTGTCAGCTTTTTTGTATTTCATATTACTTGGGTCGTTTCAAACATTGTTAGAAACATGTTTTCAAGTCTTCATATCCAAACTATTTGACTGATATAATTTTGCTTATAGCGACTTTAGAAGATACTTTTCGTTATCCATTTGTTGCTCTTACTTATAGCTAGTTTGTAACAGAGAAATAAGAATGTCACTAAAGCTTAAAGATATGATGGTGACAAATAACCATTTTGTCATGCTTTGGACGGTTTTACTATCATCTATTTTAGATGTACCAAGCGTGTTTGCGCCAACCAACACAACTGGTGATAACACCGGATGGGCGATTCAAACCAATGGCGATTCTTATGCTACTTGGGCATCACAACAGACTTTCATTGTTGGCGATGTTTTAGGTATTACTTGATCATATATAGTACTTAATAACTTGAGACTTTTTTCATAGAGATGTTGGAGATACGATATGTTTGGCAAGACTAATAAAAAGTTATAGATTTGACATATTTGTCAAAAATAGCTACAGTTGTATAATTACACATTTGGTCACTACAAAATTAGGAGATTATTGCATTTCTCGTGCTATTCCATCACTTTGTGGATTGTGATCACCGATAACATTCAAAAACTAATTATACATCTCTGCTACTTATAAAAAGTGTATGTATATTTTTGAATCTTAAAACTTGAAACTTAAATTAATATGAGAAAATTGTGATAGGAGGGTTGAAGTCTTTGGATAGATATCCTTGTCCCACACCGGAACATAAAAGAAAGAAAGTTGTGTTTATATATATAGGTTTTCATGATTAATTTAAGTTGATTATCTCTATACGGTGCTCGTGATCATCGTTTACGAAGACCCAACTTTTTTATTGGTAATTGGTAACTTTTCTGTATTTCATTTTACTTGGGCTTTTCAAACATTTTATTAACTATTTGATTTATAGAGACTTTAGGAAGATAGTTTTTCATTATCCATTTGTTGCTCTTAGTATAGCTAGTTTCTAACAGAGACATAAGAACGTGACTTTAGCTTAAAGATGTGAAGGTGAAAAATTCACCATTTTTTCATGCTTTGGATGGCTGTATTTTCAGCTATGTTAGTTGTACCAAGCGTGTTTGTGGGGCAGCCAACACAGTTGGTGATAACACCGTATGGGCGACTCCAACTAATGGTGATCCTTATGCTACATGGGCATCACAACATACTTTCGTTGTTAGTCAAGTTTTAGGTATTAGTTAATCCTATACTTCCTCGTTATGAAAAGAGTGTCCACAAAAATAAAATGAACGATTTATGATATGTGTAAGTAATGCATGTTTTAATTGTTAGAAAGTCAATTTTACCCTCACACTTATTATAAGAATTTAAAAATGAGCAAGCAATTCATGTTTTGATTAGAAGATCAAAATAGGAAAAATAGTCATAATTAGTATCTATATACAAATCAGAACACTTTTTTTTATAAACACAAATAGTAATGTGAACGCTTTTGTAAGAAGGATGGAATAACTTATGTTAAGAGAAAAAAAAATGAAAACATTGTATAACTAATTAAGGTACATGTCTCACCAAGTAGGCTATATTCTCATAATATATATAGTCATTTGATGTCTTCACAAGGTACATCTTTGAGGATAGCCAATGGAGATTCTTGTGTTATTTGGGCATCACAACAGATTTTCATTGTTGGTGATGTTTTAGGTATTACTTAATCATATTTACTACTCAATAACCTAAGATTTTTTAGTAAGATGTTCCGAGACAAGATATGTTTGACAAAACTAGATAAAAGTTATAGATTTTGACATATTTGTCAAAACTAGCTAAAGTTGTATAATTACACGTTTGGTCACTCAGAGCAATGAGACTATTTTGCTTTTCTCGTCCTATTCCCTCACTTTATATTATAGTTGTCATATTTTCAAAGATTTAAGATCATTTGAGGACAAAAGATCTTTTGGGATCAATCTCCACTCTCCATCTTCCATCCATTTTTATTTGATCTAATGAATGAGATTAATCCCAACAAATTAAAAAATCCACCTTCATTCTTTTTTTTTCAAATATTAATATATTTCAAACCTTTAATCGTTAAGCGAAAATTTTTTTACCATTACGACAAGCATTTAATTATCTTTCTATAAATAGCCATTTTGCTATACTTTCGACAATTTTTGTGTGTGTGTGTGTGTGTGTTTTTTTCACGTTTTTATACATTTTTTTTGTTACTGAAATTTGTATGAAAAAAATCACACGTGATTAAACAATAATTTGAATATCACATGTAATATTAGTGTTAAATCACATATGATAAATTTGAATATCACATGTGGTATTAGTGTTAAATCACATATGATAAATTTGAATATCGCATGTGATATTAGTGTTAAATCACATATGATAATATATCATAGTTGACTTAAAACTAATATCACATGTGATATTACATATCATATGTGATTTAACACTAAATATCACATGTGATATTCAAATTAGTGTTTAATCACATGTGATTTTTGTAATGCAAATATCATATTAAAAAAAAATCGAAAAAAAAGACGAAAAACGTAAAAAAAAAACTATTTTTTTTTTATTTTTTCGAAAGTATATCAAAGTGCCCGTCTATAGAAAGATAATTAAATGTCCGTCGCGATGGCGTACTTATTTTCGCTTAACGATTAACGGTTTAACAGATATTTAAATTATAAAAAATATGTGAAATAATAAAATGCTTTTAATCTCAACCATTGTTTTCTTTTTAGATGGAGGGTGGGGATGAGTCCCTTGGTATGTGAGAAAACTTTTGTATGTAAAATAACTCTCATTTTCTAAAACTGGTTTTTTTTTTGGGCTATGCTACAACCATACAAGTTTTACAAAAAAAATTTACAAAAATGATGTGTCATGCCTCTTGGCCACTCAATGATCTCACTTGGCCAACTAATGCTCTCACATGAGTGGCCAAGAGGCATGCCGCATCATTTTATGGATTTTTTTGTGTAAAACTTTTGTGGTTGTAGCACGGTGGCCAACGTTACGAAATCCTCATTCAACTTCGTCAATGGCAGTCACACGGTGGCCAACGTTACGAAATCCTCATTCGACACGTACGATCACGAAGTCTTCTTTCAATACAAACCACCGGCCCTGCAAGTTTTACCATAGACACAGTCGGTTCACACTATTCTATATTTGCACAATACTTAATCATTGTTCTCAAAACCAAAAACTGTCTATCAACGCTAACGACAACACCAATATTAGAACTGCAAACACCCCTCCTTCTCGCGGGTCTCCTCCTTCTCGTGCACATCCTCCACTGAGGAGAGTGGAGCTAGTGCACCGGATATGGCTATAGGAACTTTGTCTCTAATGTGTTTATAGGCTTGTTGTGTCTCACAAGTTATTTACAAATAAGAAGTTATATCTTTCAACAGAGGTCGTAATATACAATGTCCGACATCGAAAGGGAAAACAAAGAAATGTGTGCATATATTCACAACATTTTTAGTTTTAACCATGTTGGTAAAAGAATGTTTGATGTCATATGTAACCATGATCACCTAATATTTCGTTACTTACTAATGTATTATTTTAGTTTGGAATTAAATGTCAACTATTTTATTTTGGGGTTTGTTTCAAAACCAACGTGTACTTTTATATTTTAATTAATTAAATTAGTTTTTTGTTGACGCACAATGTAATAGTTTCACATTTGTTAAATTATGTGAGTAGCTAACTTAAACGGTGACATCGCTTATAAGTTGGATTGTATATATAATTTTGAACAAAAGTAATCAGCTACAAAAGTATTGTAGCTGATTGTCAATTCTCTTAAATAACACAATAATTGACATTGGCTATATATAGGTTTAAGAACTTTCATATAAGTATGATATTGCCTTGAAAACATGATATTGTTTAACATACTAATTTTAGCACATATATCTGAAGTATCAAATTGTAATCTGAAAAAGCTTCATCTCATAATTCTCAAAACCCCATCATTCTTCAGAGCTTCAGTTAAGAATATATATAAATTTGCCAAAACAATGGTTTCCTAATCGAAGCACCATTTATATGTCGTTGGAGAAGTCCCGGTGCAACGACGGGGTATATAAAACCTCTTTAACATAATTCCTATAATGATTTTGTAAGTTTTGTTTTCATGTTTTGTGTTTCTTTTATTTTTGTTTCAAATGTATTTTAATGTATTATTATTTTAGTTTCAAATTAAAATGTCAACTATTTTATTTTGGTTTGTCAGAAAAACGTGTGTTCTTTTATACTTTAATTAATCAAAAAGGTTATTATAATATTTTATTGATGGACAGTGCAAAAGTCTCATATGTATCAAACTATGTGAAACTTGGAAATAAAATAAAAAAAATGTAATTTAGCATAAGAGAGTTGCTATCTAGATAACTTTAATAGTGAAAACGTCATTAACCTCTTTCACCACATTCACTTACAAAGAAGCTAGCTAAGCTAGTTGCTAAGATTGTGGCATGAACCAAAATGTACCTTGAATAATGACGTGCTCCATTACTATGAATCGAAATAATGTTGTCGACATATGAAGAGTGTTGGAATGGGGTAGCGGGTAAACGGTTAGGTTTGGGATAACCTCACCAATGCCATCGATGTTTATAGCAGAATCGCATTTACAATTAGCTTGCCCATTTTGAGTAATTACCACTCGTTTAGAGTATTGTTAGTAAACAAAAGTTGAATACTCGAATTCATTGATGGCCACATTGCCATAAAAATGCATGGACAATAAACAAGCTCAACACCACCATATGCAAATTAGGGTGGTGGCAGTCGACTCGGTTTGGCCTTCGGTTTGGCCCATGCCGAGCGGGGTGATTATTGCCTCTAGATCGGTTTCATGCGGCATGGTAAGAGGGGACCCCAAATCGGCAAACATCCCCGATTTGGCATGAAAGGAAAAGAGACGTTGGAACAAAAAATCTATCCGTTGGCCATTAATGGAAACAGCATGATCTTTTTCTACTTTTGCTTTCTTGAGCAGCTTCTGGTAAAGCTTCTGGAAACAGCATGAGAAGAAGATGAAGGAAAGAAAAAAAAAATGAAGAAGAAGAAAATGGAAGCTAGAGAAGAAGAAGAGGAGATGATAGAAGATAATGAAAAATGTTTTTACTTCTGTAGCAGATCGTGTGGTTGTAATGTGATACTCTATTTTTTTAATAGAAAAAAAGTATCTATATAACAAAATAAAAAAATAATAAAAAGAATGAGGTATGGGTTAGGCATGGTTGCCACTAAAAAACTATTGTTAGGTATGAGATTGGTATGAGATGAGTTGGAGGGATATTATTGGTAGATGACTAGGCATGAAAAAAAATGATAGGCATGACTGCCACCACCCTTAGAGCCTCTCATAAGACCATGGGGTATCATAACTTTCATGCTCGCCAGATCTGATGTGGCCATCACAGTGGCGCCGCCACCCTTATGCCAACATACCCAAACCACCTCTCGCCAATCCCTAAGCCACCAAAGTGGCGTGTGTGATTTTCGGAAAATGACAAAAAAAAGAGAGAAAAAGAGGTACCGTTGTGGATAGAGTGATATTGTTGTGTGCGAACTAAAGGATTTAACGAGTCAAATATATGGGAGATATGGTGGAAATGATATGATCTTGAAAAGGGTGTGTTTCTGTGTGTATGTAAATGATGAGTGTTGTGTTTCTATGTGTATGTAAATGATGACTGATGAGTTTTATCAGTGTGAGAGATCAAACACGCGTAAAGAAAGATCATAGATAAGAAGAATCAATTATTTATGGAATCCAACACGTGTGTTTGTGTTTGCTTTTTAGAAGTTACATAAACACTTCACATTCCCAAACAAAATATTATAACCAACCTGTGTCCAATTTGGAGCAATACAACTTTTTTGGTACACAGCCAAATCAAAATATAATAGGTGAGATAACTGAAAAATATAATGTTTGTCCAAATGAGTTTAATAGGTGAGATAACTGAATAACTAATGGCTGAGTTTAATTAAAAAAAATGCAACAATGGCAAAATATTTTTCAGACCTCCATAAAATTTAGTTATTATATTTTTTTAAAGTTTCGTATTATTTTTAATTTTTTCTTTTATGTTTTTTTTTTAAGTTTCGTATTTTATTTTTATTTGAATTAATAAAATTAAGTTTGCTTGAAAAAATATAAAAGAAAATAAAAATGAAGGTGGGTGGGGCCCAAATAACATGTTATGAGTGAAGGGGTGTTTTGGTGTGTGAGTGTTAAAAGTGAGGATGCTGAGTTGGCGCTGATGTGGCACAGAAAAGTGGAATTTGGCATGCCATGGTACCCATGGTCTAAGTGTTTCTTTTCAATTTCTTGATTGGGCTCAAACACTTGTTTCATTTTTATGGGGAAAATTACAAAAACCTCTCTCTTTAACAAGCGGGGTTGGAGTCTTCGGATAGATATTTGTGTCCCACATAGGAAGATAAAAGAAAGAAAGGCACGTATATATACATAAGGTTTCTTAATAAGATAAGTTGTATTTTTACGATACGGTAATCATATCATGATCACCGCAAAGTAAATATCCAACTTTTAATGGTAATTGAAACTTTTTTGTATTTCATTTTAGTCGGGTCTTTTTAAATATTTAATTGGTAACGTGTTTTCTAGTGTTCATATAAAAACAATTTGATTTATGGCTTTGCTCTTACTTTATATCTAGTTTCTGACAGAGACATATAATATCGGGTTGAGTTATTACAACCCTCCCTATTTTTTTATTAAAACCCTCCTTAGTAACTAGGGGTCTTTTCTTGTCCCCTTGTCCCCCACTCTCCCATTGGCTGTGGGTCCCCATGGCTCTACCATTTTGTTTTTTTTTTTTTCTTTTTGTTTTTTTTTTTTCTTTTTAATTTAATTGTGTAGTGTTTTTATATGTATAGTGTTTTTAATTGTGATTGTTTTTATATGGTATTTATTTTACGTTACTTTTTATAAAAAGTTTATAAAAAGTTTATAAAAAAGTTTATAAAAAGTTTATAAAAAGTTTATAAAAAGTTTATTAAAAAGTTTATAAAAAAGTTTATAAAAAGTTTATAAAAGTTTATAAAAAAGTTTATAAAAAGTTTATTAAAAAGTTTATTAAAAAGTTTATAAAAAAGTTTATAAAAAGTTTATAAAAGTTTATAAAAATAAGTTTATAAAAAGTTTATAAAAAAGTTTATAAAAAAGTTTATAAAAAATTTATAAAAAAGTTTATAAAAAGTTTATAAAAAAGTTTATAAAAAAAAATTTATAAAAAAAAGTTTATAAAAAAAGTTTATAAAAGTTTATAAAAAAAGGTTTATAAAAACACTACACAAATAATATATAATCACAAATAAATACACTATACATATAAAAATACTACACAAATTAAATATACCACACAAAATAAACTATACACTACACAAAATAAATACTCTACATATAAAAACACTACACAAATAAATACACTTTATACATATAAAAACACTACACAAATTAAATATACCACACAAATATACTATATACAATCAAAAAAAAAAAAAAAAAAAAAAAAAGGGACGAAGGTGCGGAATAGTGGAGATCACAAGTGGGGTACTAGGAGGGTTTGGGTAGACCTCAGATTAATAGGGTGACCCATAAAATCAGTTGGGTTGCTATAATACGGCAATCATATCATGATTACCGCAAAGTACATATCCAACTTTTTAGTGGTTATTGAAACCTTTTTGTATTTCATTTTAGGTAGGTGATTTGCACAATTTTCAAATTAATTAGCACACTCTAAATTAAAGTGTTGACATTTATACCTTCACAGAGTGAAAATGTGTAAATTAATGTAGAGATAATTGTCAACACATTATAATTGTAGTGTGTCAATCAATTAAATCAATTAAACGAGTGCTAAATCATCTCCTTAATTTAGCTGGGTCTTTTCAAATATTTTATTGTTAACGTGTTTTCTAGTGTTCATATATAAAAACAGTTTGACTTATGGGGCTTTGCTCTTACTTAATATCTAGTTTCTAACAGAGACAGATATGTGGAGTATCACATTGTAATATGAAAAAGCTTCATCTCACAATTCTTAACACTCGACCATTCTTCACTGCTGAGAATAAATAGAGGCAAGCTTTAATCTAACCATATCAACAATGACCTTGGACAGAAACTCGGGATTCCTCTCGCCTTTTCCATGCACACGATAGTTCCTCTCTTGCCATACAAAATATGAAGTCGCAGCCAAGATAAGACGAGCCACAACAGTATCAACATTATTCCGATTAGAAATGGGTAATAACCAGGCCATAATATCACGCTTGTAGTTTTTGTTTGTTATTCCTCCATATCTTATTTAGACTTTTCCTTATGAACATGAGTATTAGAAAATGTACATTAAATTACTTACTTTGGCACTTTGCGAGTCTGTTTTTGGGTCTGATAGAATAGGCCTTTTGGTAAAGGCCAATAACTATGCTCAAGTTTGTATTTTTGAGTAAAATAAAAGCCCAATTTAGTAGTTTGAAAAAAATCTATAAAACCAGTTTTGTGTTTATTTCATAGCATGTCAATATGTCATATATGTTATAATAATCAAAGCCACAAGTTATTTACAGATGCAAAGTTATATCTTTTAACACACAGAGGTCGTTATATACAACTATACAATGTCCCATATTGGAAGGGAACTCAAAGAATTGTGTTTATATATTCATAAGGTTTCTTATTTCTAATGTGTTGGTAAGAAGCATTTTTTTTTTTTTTTCCCGCTTAATGAGGGACTTCCAAAAACTCTTCTATTTTGAATAAGTAGTTGATATAGACAAAGGCCCACACTACTTAATTTAGTAAACACTCTCTTAGTGTGGTTGGTATAGAGAAAGGCTCATACCATTTAATTTAGTAATCAACCTCTTACTGATGTATTATTTTATTCTCGCAGTGTCTACTTCTATTATTTACATTAATTACGTAGTATAATATATTGTGTCGATGAGCAATGTGATAGTATCACATTTGTTAAATTATATGAAAGTTGAAAGTAAAAAAATTAATTTAGGACAAAAGAGTAGCTAACTTAAATATGTTGAAATCCCTTATAAGTTGCACTGTATATATAATTTTGTACAAAATGATCTACAAAGTATTGTAGCTGATTGTAAACTTTCTCTTAAATAACACAATAATTGACATTGGTTATATATAGATTTAAGAACTCTTATATATTGTTTGTAAAGGGTATAACATTGCTTTGAATAAACTAAAAATTAACAAAATATTTTCTAACCTATTAACTTTAGCACATATATGTGGAGTATCAAATTGTAATATGAAATAAACCCATCTCACAATTCCTAACACCCCGCCATTCTTCACTGACTCGGTTAAGAAAAAATTTGCCAAAACAATGGTTGCCTAATGATATGTGTGACGCTACAATTAATCGAAGCAACACTTTATGTCAGTAATCCTTTGGTGATTTCATTGGTGACTACCGACGGATTTAGTTTCATATGTGATAATGTGAATCCATCAGTGTTGCCCAAGCTTTTAGTAATGAACTGATTGACAAAATTAATGCGGGTGTCATGGCTTCAGTCGTTTTGTCATCTTAACATTTCAATTTTCGCGTTCACACACCTAAATAATCCCACACTAGTGTTAAGTGTTGGTATTCAGCCCAACAACCCAAGATGCTAGAATGCGGAATCCCGACTTTTTTGAATATATCGACACACTTCGATTACCTCTACTCGACTGAAAAGTAACACACACACGATAGACCCTAACAATTATGTTTATTGATTAAAAGAAAAGAATGAACGGTACAAAGACCCCTCCCCCCTTACCTCTTTATTATAGAGATGAGGGGGGAAGAAAACCAACTCGTAAAAGAGTTGAAAGCGACTGCTACGAAAAAGAAACCGCAACTCACGAATGCTACCACTTAACAAGTTGTCCATGCCATATATATAGCATGGGAACAGACGTGCGCATTCCTATTTGACTACAATAAGAATTAAAGTTTCACAAAGACCCCTAGACTATCTAACTATCATCACTAATATCTAACACTAAGCAAAATAGAAACCGAATCGAAAAACCGAGCGGAACCGGTCCGACCGAAACCAAACCGACCATATTCGGTTCGGTTTTCGGTTCTATATATCTATGATTTTCGGTTTTGGCTCGGCTCGGCTCGGTTCGAGCCAAATCCGAGAAAAACCAAATATAAACCGTATAAACGGAAGCGAACCGAACGGACCGACACAAAACCGAAGCGAGTAACTTCGATTCGATTCTCGATTCATGTCTTTCACAAATTCGATTTTTGGTTTGGTTCGGTTTTGAATCGATGCTCAGCCCTACCTTACACTCATGACTCAAGCCACTTCACCTCTTTTGAGACCCACCATACCCAATAAAACACAAATTTAACAATAATAATAATAATAATAATAATAATAATAATAATAATAATAATAATAAATGGTACGGCGCCAAGGAATTGGCTTGGACAATGGCACCGGGGACGGTGCCATGGCACCAAAAATGACACAAGTCGTTTACTGTCCACCCTAAGAATGGTGTGCATTTTGTGTGATGACACCGGACGCGCTCTCTTATATAAGGGTGTAAGTAGAGTGAAATACTAATTAACATGCTTGATTAAGCTAATCAAGTTATCCTTCTTTATTAGCCAATAGATATTCATCATAATAAAAATAAACATACATTATTACTCAATTTGAATTAGACTTTTAAGGCCGCTTTCATGTGGAGAAGTCCCGGCACAACGTACGAACATGTAAAACCTCTTTAACATCAATCGTATGATAATTTGTAAGTTTTGTTTTGTGTGAAAATGACTCATTCGAAGT
The DNA here is from genome assembly GCA_022545495.1 of Chrysanthemum lavandulifolium. Lineage (NCBI taxonomy): Eukaryota > Viridiplantae > Streptophyta > Magnoliopsida > Asterales > Asteraceae > Chrysanthemum > Chrysanthemum lavandulifolium. Next base: position 249,913,215 of record CM040238.1, read on the forward strand.
TAACGAGGGGATTTTGAGGCATGACTGACTGAACGTGGCTGAATTTTGTAACAAGTGGGCTGCTTTAGTTGGTCCCTCGAGTCCAAGCGAGTAAGGGTTAAAGTTAACATGTTATCTTAATCAAACATATACCATAGAGAGTTTAGTGGCATCAGTATCCAGTAATTGTGACGATTTTGTTTGAGTAATTAGACCAGTTATCAAAACAAGTTAGCGGATTATATGTGTTAACCCAATTATTTAAACAAGTCGGTAGTCGAAAATGTCGTTGTCGACATGTATTGAATGACGTGCTCCATTACTACGAATCGGAAAAACATTGTCGATATATGAAGGAGTGTTGGAATGGGTAACGAGTAAACGGTTAGTTTTGGAATAACCTCACCAATGTTTATAGCAGAGACACATTAACAATTAGCTAGCCTCTTTTGGGTAATTACCACTCATTAAGGGTATTGTTGGCGAACAAAAGCCGAATACTCGAATTCACTGGATGCAATGTTGCCATAAAAATGTAAGGATAAAACCACAAAAGCCGAATACTCGAATACCTTACTAGAAAAGGCGAATCATACTACCCCCTCCTTGTGATAGAAGGACTAGACTCTGGACTCTGGACTCCGGAGTCTTTAGATATATATATATATATATATCTTTGTCCCACCAATGGAGCATTAGTCCAATGGTTGGAACACTTACGCTTGAGTCAATTGACCCAGGTTCAAGTCCCATCCTTGGCATTTGCTTCATATAGGTACCCACCTCCGCGAAACCTATGGGCACACTGGAGAGACTTTCTGGAATAAGAGCTCCGGGGTCCGAGTCTTGGCTCGTGCTCACTCCAGTTGGTGCCCCACTAGGCCAGGAGAGTTGCTGGAGCTATTCCTTGTGGGGTGGACAATGGCTGGTGCCAAAAGGCACCTGGAGTCAGGGTGTTCCCGCCAATCTACACCTTTTTGTGGAATATATCTTTGTCCCACATCAGAAGATAAAGATAGAAAGGTGTGTATATATACATAAGGAGTCCTGATAAACATTAGTTGGTAATGTTCTATACAGTGTTCATGATCACCGAAACAGATTTTGCCAACTTTTTGTATTTCATATTAGACTAAAATACACGGTTGGTCCCTAAACTTGGCAAAACGCTTCGCGATAGGAAAAAACTCGGCGTTATCATCGCCAGAGGTCCAAACCTTAGCCTTTAAATGCCAAACTCGTCCCTTGACCAATAATGTCGTTGTCAACGTTATGTTGGTGAGGGCAAAACCGTCTTTCACTGTAGCGTACTAAATAGAAACCGTTGTACAGTGTTTGTAGCTAGTATATGTCTGTGTAACACGGTTTGGTTGACATTTATCATCCATCCCTAAACTATCCTACAAAAAAGGTCTTCTACAAAATGATAATCGTTTCAAGATGGTACGTTGCTGGTGTGGTAAGCAATCTATTATTCGTGACTTGGACGCCCGCCAACCTGGCGTCGATTCTTTAGTTGTCCTGTTGAAGTAAGTGCGTCTTAATATTTATTGTGTTAGTTTGTTTTCAAGCAAGAAACTACATTGTAACGATGGTGGTTGTTTAATGACTTGTCATAATCATCAATAGGGGTCTTCTTGTCGGTGGATAAGATGGTATGATCCCGAAATTTGTGCTCGTTCAAGAATGATCATACCAGCCTTTGAGGGGAGAAATGAGCTTGAGGCAAGATTAGTAGTCTTGAAGGTGATGTGTGGAAGTGGAAGATTTACCGGTGCTAATTTGGATGTTGTTCTTCATTGTTTATGCATTGGGATAACTTTTTTACCTTTTATGTAATGAGGCGAGATGGTTAATGTTCAGTATCTTGAATTGTAGTAACCTTGTTATGAAGTATTCAGTTTGGTTTGTTTCTGATTTTCAATGCCTTATGGGTATGCAGATGGTTAGCAATTTGTTTAGGGTTGACTTTTAAATGTCAACATTATTATGAGGTTCTGTTTAGCTTTGGTTACTTTTGATGCAAATTATTCACACATCAAGCTTAGTCAATCTAAAAAAATACACAATAATGACATGATTCCATAGTTAATGCAAATGGATATAATTCCAAATGCATAAAATTGCATACTTTTCAAAGCATGAGAACTATAGTTAGAAACACACACACACATATGTTTTTAGAGTACATAACTTGTCCATAAGAAATAAACTAGATAAAACATTGTCTAGATAATTAGCATAACATAATTGACCTATGGTGAGGCCATCATTCTTTCCGGTCAGCGACTGCCGCCTAGTCATTCTTCGTGTAGCACGCTGGGTTGAAGCGTAAACCGCTTGAACATCACTGACCGCGGTGAGAATCGATCGGGATTGATCATATTGTTGGGATTGACTTGGGCTTGCTCATGCATCTTGGGATGGACAATTGCTTCATCTTGATGTTCTTTGGGATTGTAACGGGATGCATCATGTGTGATGGGATCTTCGCCATCGGATCTTGATTTTCGATTGAACACCACTTCCTTGAACTGCACTAACTTGACTTTCAACAACACCGTACCTTGACTTCTTTATCCGCTGCTACTTTTTTACCTTTAGGATGTGTCTTTTTTGCTGCACCTTTTGTAGGCACTTGTTTAACATTTCCCTTGTTGGCAGTTCGACTACTTTCAGCTCCACCATACCCTAGGCATGTTATCCGGTTGTGTCCAGCAATGCCACAAATACTACACTTAACACTCTTCCAAGCCCTTGACAGCTTACCATCCTTCACAATCTCTTCACTTTCAGGAGCTATCCTAACTCTTTTTCTACCTCTTGCGGTAGGCGGGTTTGTTTCGGATTTCGGTGGAACAATTGTTGTTGGCACAATTGATTTTTCCCAATGTTCGCTGCTAGTTATAGGCTGGACATGGTGTTTGTAGGTTGCCTCCCAAGTGAGAAGATAGTAACAAGGATGAGCCCATGTTTCTACAGCTCCTACTTGTTGCCCATTTAAAGCCATATTCCAATTGGTAGCAACAACATGTTTACATGATAAACCTGTTATCTCCCATCTTCTGCAAGTACAAGACTTGTGTACAACATTAACTACACATTGGTCACCCCATGGTCCACTAACACGAAACTTAGTTCCCCATTCCATAAAACATTATACTTAATGACCTCTTTCTTAATACCCTTTAGCATGTGTTGTGCGGTTGGTGTTAGTGGCCCATCACTCTTCTCAATCACCATAAGAACACGCATTATCCTCTTCATACAAGATTCTCGATGTATTCTAAGGTCGTAATAATTGGTTTGCTTAAACCCTCAATTATTTTGTCATGAAACACTTGACACATGTTATAAAGTAACACATCGAAGTAGCTCTCCTAAAGATAAACAAGAATAAACATGTATTAATTATAACTGTTTATATTGCATTAACAAATACAAATTAATCAAACAGATAGACCACTTCCATGAAAACGTGACCTTGACCAATGGATCGGTGGTATCTTACTTAACCAATCATGGGCTGGTTGATTAAGTTTCTTGAGATCACCATAGCTTTCAAACCTGCATACAACAGATTGAGGTCATTGCACATTTCCACAGATGCTCTTTGTAGGCCATACCTTTCCATTGCGTTTCATTTTCTCACGAACGCGTCTAATACGTAACGTGTTTCGCATTTGGAAAAACTTCGCTAAAGCTCTACTTATATCTTGCACAAAATCAAATATGTTTATCTGTCTGTTTCAAAACAGAGACTTAAATTCATGAATGCAGTAAGGAGTACCTTTTCCATGTCAAGAATAAAAGTGATGCTCCCAAGTGCTATATCATCGGATATACAATGAAGAAACCAAGTCCATGATCCTATGTTTTCTGATTCAACAAAAGCATAAGCTAAAGGGTATATACCATTGTTGCTATCAATTCCCACAACCGTCATCAGTTGACCATTCAAAGGACCACGAATTGGAAAAACACCCACCCCAACAATGATCTCCCACACTCTTTAAATCCTTGCTTCAAAGGCACCTAAACAAACATACACTCTTGAATTCTCTGGTTGGAAGAGCCTCATCTAGAGGTCGCTCCACATTCATCACCACTGTTGTATTAGGGTTTGTCTTCGCAACTCTTGAACATAATCTCTCAACATGGTAAATTGTAGCTTGAATTGACTCGATGGTCATTATTGCTAGGTTTTGGCCCTTAAAACTTTCTTTGGGACACTTGAAGCTCGTATTGGTTGGTAAGTTGATTATGCATGACTTGACAGAATCTATGGATTTGTTTCAATTGCTATAATTTTCGTGAGATATAGCGAAGGTCAAAAGCTCGACTTCCTTGATTGCAAAAAGTGTGTTGCTAATTATATGTTCGACCGACGGACACTGTTTCACCATTCCCGCCGACAAACAATAGCCATGGGCGAGTATTTCAAGGGTCCTTTTGCCGAAAGCAATGCATTTATACCCCTTCTGCTTAATGGACTTCTAGATGGGCCTATATCCACCAGACCTTCACTTGGGCACGAAAGTGGAACACAACCCCTACACCGACCCTTATTCTTGTTTTGTCATTCTTCAAAAAAACAACTCTCATAGTTTCTATTGAATGCTCTCTTACTAAGTTTTTACTTCCCGCGCAGAGCAAACTCCCGACGAGAATAGAAGAATGTGGTATAGACTCCATTTGCAAAGTCACTTTGTTGAAACAAACATAGTCACTGCAAAAGATATCATCAACCATCACAGGTAAATCATTTACCAACTCCATGTCATCACTTATATTACTGGTTGTTCCTGATTCACCTAACTCATTACTCTAACCTACTTGTACCATACCAAGTTGTGCATCATTCTCCTGACAAGTGTTCTCTTCATTTGGTTCAATTGAACCATCAACTGCATTGCCTAAGTCACTAGTGTCACTCACTTATCCTGAGTTAATTGAAACAGAGTTACATCCACATCAGGCTCCTCAAACCTGTTATTGACATCAACTAGTGCTCTTCCTGCTTTGTCTAAGTGCTTCTCCTGAGTCAATTGAAACAGATTAACCTCAAAATTATCAGGCTCCTCAAAGTTGTTATTGACATCAACTAGTGCTCTTCCAACTTTGTCTAAGTGCTTCCCCTGAGTCACTCGAAACAGATTAACCTCAACATTATCAGGATCCTTTATAGCATTGTCCTCATCAATAAGTACTAAAGCACGCTCACTGTTATGAACAGGTTGGCTAGCAAATGAGCAGTCTAAGGTGGAAAATATTGGCTCAATGTTTGGCAAATTTCTAGATTCACCAACATCATTGACGTCCACAGGTACTTGTGTAATTTGGATAAAAGGATCTAGGGCATGTTCATTATCTAGATCATCTAACACCAATCGTCTACAACAAGATTAAATAGCCGCAGTAGCAACTTTTCTCCTATCTTCATCCATCTCCCAAAACACAGTCTTAATTGATTGTGGGGACATTTCAGAAAGTTCTAATCTAGTCTTCCCTATTTCCGCATAGACGTCTATCAACTTATGCTCTATGACAACATCTTTCAACAAGTCAACATTAGCAGCTTCACGCAAAGAAAACAAACCGTCGTCCAATGTACAACCAGGCTTAAGAAAGTAGAAATAATTGGTTTGTCCAGTCTCATAACTGATTTGGGTCATGAGAGCATCCATTTCATCAACGGATACCTCTTTTATTTTCACAAGATCAACAAGGCATTTCTTGCCTCCTTGATATATCTTACCTGGAAAGTATTTGAATGTACCTTCATAATGGAACATCATGCTAAAGGATCCTGGTTCACCATTGTATAAAAATGTACAAAACAAGGTTAAGCTAAAGTTACCTAAATGGGGAATAACTTAAGCATCGTACTAACATATGATTGTAATAGGCTCTAACCAAAAAGACTTACAATATCTCCGATTGCGACTTTTTCCTCCGTTTCACGATCATCATAGAAAGGATATTCTCTTACTCGCCACGAGTAAATCTAAGGTGGTTGTTTGTTATTTTCTTACTTAGATTATTTGATTTGATGATAGACATTGCATTAGGGTTTTCTGGGTAGGCTTCCAAAACAAGTTTGGGATGAGCAATGAGTACAGACTTTGTTATATTCTACATAATGGCGGAAATTGGACAAGACATCCGCGCTAAAGACATCAAGTAAAATGACTATTCTACCCTCAACAATAACATGATAACGGGTTTTTCTGGAGTATAACGAAACGTTGACAACGCCGTTATTGGTCAAGGGACGAGTTTGGCATTTAAAGGCCAAGGTTTGGACCTCTGGCAATGATAACACCAAGTTTTGTCCCATCACGAAGCGTTTTGCCAAGTTTAGGGACCAACCGTGTATTTTAGTCTTCATATTACTTGGGTCTTTTCAATCATTTTATTAGTACAGTAACATATTTTTTAGTGTTCACATTCAAACTATTTGCCTAATCGAATTTTGCTTATAGCGACTTTAGGAAGATAGTTTTTCAATATTCATCTGTTGCTCTTACGTATAGCTAGTTTGTAACAGAGGCATAAGAGTGTCATTTTAGCTTAAAGATATGATGGTGAGAAATAACCATTTTGTCATGCTTTGGATGGCTGTACATTCAGCTATGTTAGTTGTACCAAGCGTGTTAGTGTTTGCGGCAACCAACACAGTTGGTGATAACACCGGATGGGCGACTCCAACCAATGGCGATCCTTATGCTACTTAATTGGGCATCACAACAAACTTTTGCTGTTTATGATGTTTTTGGTATTACTTAATCATATATATTTGGCAAAACTAAATAAAAAGTTATCGATTTAACATATTTATCAAAACTAGATCAAGTTGTATAGTTACACATTTTGTCACTACAAAATAATGAGAATATTGCTTTTAACTTCCTACTCCATCACTTTATTGATTATGATCACTAATAACATTTGAAAATTATTGATAGCTGGGCAATATTTAAGTTACTGCACGCTACATGCTCTTACATGACTACTTATAGTATTGTTGTCATATTGGAAAATTGGTTTTTTTACTTGCAGTATACATTTTTTGTCAGTGGCGGTCACACGATGGCTAGCGTTACAAAATCCTCATTCGATGGGTGCAACACAGGAAATCCTCTTTCAATTCAAACCACCGGGAAGAGTGGAGCTAGTGCACCGACTATGGCTATGGGACTTTATCTCTAATGTTTTTATGGGCTTGCTGGTGTGATTAAACTAGTTCAATTCTCTCGTCACACTTTTAGTTTTTTGTTTCTTACATGTGTTATTTAGACTTTACCTTATACTCCGTAAGTCTATTGTGAACATGAGTATCAGAAAATATACCTTAAATTACTTACTTTGCGAGTCTGTATAAAAGACCAATTAATTTAATAGTTTGTCAAAATATATAAAACCAGTTTTGTGTTTCTTTTTCATAATATGTCATATATATATTTTAATTACCAAAATCCCAAGTTATTTACACATAGGAATTTATATTATTCAACAGGCAGTTGGTGCAATCTATATCCCACATCGGAAGGGAATACCAAGAAATGCGTTTATATATCTCGAAGGTTTCTAAGGTTGGACGCAATCGACACTTTATTAACGGTTGGGCAACCAAAAAAATGAGTGTCGACCGATGTGTAGATCGGTTGCCTCGTCTGTGGTGGTCGGTTGCCACTTCGGTCGAGGGAACAAAAATGCAAACATCGGGTGCAAAACCAACCGATGTAAACGTCCACATTTTCCCACTTTAATTCACTATTAATTTCAAAATATGACCGCTTGCAACTAAAAAAAAAAAAAAAAAAAAAAAAAAAACTTTTTTTAAAACCAAATTTACCACTACATAAATACCAACTTCTCCTCAAACACAATTCACCACTCACCATTTCTCATCTATATTCAATCAACCATTCTAACGAAATACCCACGAAACACAATTTATAATATGCCGTCATTCGAGCATTTATTCGGTTCTTCTTAGTCTCACATTTCTTAAATTATATGATACTTGAAAGTACAAAATTTAGTTTAGGATAAGAGAGTGGTTGACTTAAATGTTGACATCGCTTATAAGCGAGTTGGATTGCATATATAACTTTAAAATTATTGTAGCTGTTGCAAACTTTCTCTTGAATAACACAGTAATGGACACTGACTATATAGGTTTAAGATATTTTTTTGTAAATGGTATAACATTGCTTTCAATAAACTAAAAATTAACAGAAAATTGTTTAACATACTAATTTTAGCACATATATGTGGAGTATCAAATTGTAATCGAAAAAGCTTCATCTCAGAATTCCTAACAACCCACCATTCTTCACTGATTCGGTTAAATATAAATTTGCCAAAACAATCGTTGCCTAATGATATGTGTAACACCACTACGATTAATCGAAGCAACACTTTATGTTGGTAATCGTTGCCTAATGATATGTGTAACATATTAAATTACGGCCAAAAGATATTCATCATTCTAAAAATAAACATATAACTCAAATTTATATAATACTTTTAAGGACTGTAGAGAAGTCTCAGCACAACGTACGTGCACGTAATAATTTTGTAAGTTTTGTTTTGTGTGAAAATGACTCATTCAATCTTAAGAGTTAAGAATGATTTTTTAGGGCCGAATTTTGTAACAAGTGGGCTTCTTTAGCTGGTCCGTGAAATCCAAACTAACAAGTGGGTTTCAACCATACTTTACAATTTATGTTTCGTATTTGTTTTTCCCGATAGTTTTATACATTTTATTAACATGATAATACAGTTTTTTTTATTGTTTTATGCTCTGCATTTTTTTGTTTACTACTTTGATTTGTCATACTTTATATTTCGTACTTTTAGTTTCGCAGTTTTATAATATAAACATAATTATAAAAATAACAAAAAATAAAAACAAGTTGGCAGATAATACGGGTAACCCATCGAACAAATATTAATATACTTTATTGTTTTTTTGGAAATCTGGTCCAGTTTAACTCATCTACAACCCGAATATGAGCGGTTCAAAAAATCTTTAGCGGGCCGACCCGAACACAACCCATAAAACTGTTTAGATCCAATGTTAACCCATTTATATTTGTGTCGCTACTGGGTTATGTTTAGCCACAACTATTTCACTTTTAGCCTCAACTTTTGTTGTGGCTAAAAGCCCCGATTCTTGTAGTGACCAGTCGTTGTCTTTACTCTTTAGATCTTTTAAACTACTTCTAAATACACATTCAGGAACCTATATATACTTTAAGTTGCGATCATGTGTGCACCTTCCTCTAACTTATATTTTATTTGTCTATTGAAAAAAGCATGCATGTGTTGACATTAATCCCAATAATCATGTTAATCATAATATAAATACTTAAACATAAACGTAAAGTAAACCTTACTTGATCCGAGAGATGCACGCGAACACCATGGAATACGGTAAATAAAGAAGATCCGGTGGATGTTTGATCTTCTACCATAATCCTCTCTCTAGGTGATGGAATTGTATTCATTAATGTGTTTCTTATGGAGAAACTTAATCTCCTATTTATAAGAGAGTTTAGGTAGGGATCAACTCCAAATAAGGTTAAGATTATAATACATCATATATAATCCAAAATTAGTTAAGCTTCCCATCAAAGCTTGATATCATTAGGAGCCACATTATGGTAATTAAATAATTATTACCAATTGTAAATCAACTAATATATTTGTACAATATCATAACCGTAAATAGGCTAGACCATATAAAAGAAATAATACTAACATTCTCCCACTTGGCCGTATACCTATTTACAATTTGTACAACTTTACATTTGGCCAAGTTGATTTCATAACTTCATCATGATCATATATAATTACTAATGCAAACTAATATAGTCACTAGCATCACTATTGACACGGGACCCCTACTAATTATACAATTCGCTTTTCTACATGACCACGATTATCATAATCCATAATGAACATGAATGGATAAAACATGATTGGTAATAAATCCATTCAAAATGATCCAAAATAATTGTTTGTTCATAGATCTCAAATTATTATGCGCGCAAACTTGAGAAAACAAACTTAAACATAATGTGAAGAACATAATTAGGATCCTTGTTTATGCAGGTTTTCTAATATTTCCATGTCGGCAATTATGCTCTAATAGAGCTCGGAAAATAAACCTTTCGTAAGTTATGATACATTATGTCGCGCAAACTTGAGAAAACAAACTTAAACATAATGTGAAGAACATAATTAGGATCCTTGTTTATGCAGGTTTTCTAATATTTCCATGTCGGCAATTATGCTCTAATAGAGCTCGGAAAATAAACTTTTCGTAAGTTATGATACATTATGTCAACGTACAAATGTACTTTTTTTTTTACAGGTAACTTTCCAACTTAGGTTTTTACCACCCCTCAAATCAAGGGGCCCTAACCACCACATCGACCAGACTATGTTGTCTTAACCGGGTCCACGCTGGTACAATGTATGGCTCTTATGACAATGTTCTTCAACCTTCTCTCAACCATTAACATTCTTTGTGTTGATATATAAACCAGTTTTCACTGGACTTGTGTTATTAAGATATTATTAATAACACCATTATAATGATATAGTCAAACTGTGTAAATGCATCATGAGTAAATAATAATATTAGTCCTTACAATTAGCAAAGTAGAAACTTAAGTAACCACTTACGTTATGATTAATTTTCATCGCGATACTTTATTGGATACTTTCTAATGGATAGTCATAAGTCTAAGTGACAATCCAAGCACATCATAATTTATGCGATGTGAGTACATATACATGTCTAAAATACTCAAAATATATTCTACCTTATATTTAAACATGAGTTTTATATAACATATATTTTATGACACCATAAATTTAACTTTAACAATATAGAAAAGTAATGGGAGTATAACTTTATCTTGTAATTAAGCTTTTAACATTATAAGCTTAACAGAACGAAAGTAATGTTCTTTTTGGACCCATCGTATATTATTATGATGTCTTTCATATAATGAAACTCTAAGATCATAAGAATTTTGAAATACATATTTGAATCCAATAGAACTTAGTATACGTTATTTCGTCACATTATACAATGATAACTAAATTACTCCCACTGATCTTGAGGTATATTTATGTCATCCACTTTAAATAATAAAATTAACAACCAAATTATAAATTTACATGCCATTGTCAAATAACATGAGTTAGCCTATACATTGATATTTTCATATTGTAAACCATCAATTACTTGCATTTAATTATGGTTGAGTCATATAGACATCCTTATGCAAGTTACGATTACAAAATACAACTATAAGCCCATATAATGTAGTTCTATGAAGTAGTGAACTACTACCATAATGACTTGCGACACATTTCTCTAATTAAGAGAAAATGCCTTCTCATAAATGTTGTATTACTATTATTACAACCTTAAGCGACAAGATATATTTTATATCATTTTGATGTTTCTTTAGGTCTAGTCTCATTTATGACCATATTATACAAAATAGGTTATAACAACTTAAATAACCCACAAGTAATAATCATCGATTAAATGAAAGGATTTGAACTTATCAATAATGATTTTAAGTCAATAAGTTCACTTGTCATAAGTGGTTATTTCATGAAAAATATTAACATTTATAAAATTAGCTAATCAGTTTCAATATTATGGGATTACATTCGGTGATTTATTTACATGAGAGAAAGCAACTATTTCAAGTCGTTGAAAGCAATACATGTTTCTTCAAGGTATAAACTTTAATAAGTCAATTTCCCTGAATTCACCACTCCCGCTAATTTTGCCATTAATTAATAAGGCTACTTTGACAATTCTAATGATACATGAAATAACAGTAAAACCAATGTAATTTATAACATGTAGGGCATTTTATAAAACAAATAACTTTACATAGGACACCTTCTTTTCTAAAGTAGTACGAAGATAATAACAACACTAGGCACTTTATACGTCTACATTTAATAAACCCAATAGATATTTAGAAAATATTAGATCTAAATTATAAGGGTTACTTTAATAAGACATATATATATCAAGAACCATGAAGATAAATGCAATTTCACCCCAAAGTGACCCTATAATTTATCGTAATAGTCAATATGATATTAAGAAAACTCGGCTTTAACACATAAAAGATTTTAGCAAGTACACTTATTAATTATAATAAACTAGTAAAAAACACATATTTTCCAATGTCATGAAAATCTAGCACATCTTTATATAAGAGTATTTAAAGTGTTCATATATATTAAACAACTAGGTTATGAAGAAACTTCTAAGATACTCATATTTATGTCAAGAATTAAAGAATACATTTCTCTTCATCTAGTTGTTACTATGTGTTCCATATTTATAGCATTTGCATTGATCGTTAATAAGAATAAAAACAATGAAATCTTACTTCTTGAAGGTTGTGAACTAATGAATCAAAACATATAGTATTTGATTGAAACAACATTGAAATTCATAATAATAAATTTAAATTAATAAACATAAATGTAAAATTTTGGATTAAAGCATAATGTTATTGAATAAATCAAAAACTGATATCAATCAACAATGCAATACCATTAATGATTCATAACCTTCGTTACGTAATATATCATTTAAATTCTTGTAATGCATTTATCACATGCTTTATGGATCATAACTATAATAAATGAAAACACCATCAATGAAAATTCTTGTATTAAGCACTCTTAATCATTAAAAGACTTTTCAAGACATTGTTTTAGAGAAAAAATCATTCATTTATTAATGTTTTCTCATCGTTATACACATTAGAAATGGTGGCTATAATGTAAGTCATAATATTAAAGATCTCATCTTTATAGACACATGCGATAATCAAAACTTATTTATTTTATATTCTCCATTTTATACATTCTTGTTGAGCTCATAAATCAACTTACATAAATAAGAGAAATGTCATAATAAAATAGATAAGATTAAATTTTAAAGATTACCTTGTCCTTTAACTTTTGAGATCACATGACATGCTAATTTTTACACAATTTCTTACAAACACCATAAAAACCTTAATGATGGGAAATTTGTCTAAAAGTGTACTTAAATGTGTTATATAAGAGTTTATTGATTTCAAATTTATACTAAATACGCAATTCGATCTTTCCATTATTCTCACTAAGTCTTAATGATTGATCATTTTCTTCAACCACAAAAGGTGTAAGATGACTGAAATATAATGTATGACTATTGAGAATAATATTGCCCATTTGAATATGTTGAAGCATTTATTGGTTTTAAGGACTTATTACTTATAGTGGATATCTAAGTAAAACTCATACTAATAAGATTATGGACTATTCACATAATTTCACAAATATACATGATGCAAATTAAGGACTATATCACATTATTAACATAATAGTATAACTAACCATAGGGCATAAGTTAGTTATTGGAATCTAACCACATTACAAAATTAGATTCACATAAGAAGTTTGATGTAGTTGTTAACTTCTCGTTGGTTCCATTAACGACCCATTAATAACTTCAACATTTAATATGCAAAATCAATTAACATAATACATCACCGTTGGGCAGAAATATTCGTTAACTAATTACTTAATCTGCAAAATACCGTTTGGCGGTCAAAATTATGATTATCCGTTGGGCTAATCCACAATCCCGAACACACCAACACGTAACTTATTATGACATTAATTCACATAATTGTTTTGATTAAGTACTTTCCGTTGGGCCAACACTAACTTCGACAATTAGGTAGTCATAACTTTTAAGGACTGTGGAGAAGTCTCAGCACACGTACGTGCATGTAATAATTTTGTAAGTTTTGTTTTGTGTGAAAATGACTCATTCAATCGTAAGAGTTAAGAATGATTTTTTAGGCCCGATGGACTGAAAGAGGCCGAATTTTGTAACAAGTGGGCTTCTTTAGCTGGTCCGTGAAATCCAAACTAACAAGTGGGTTTCAACCATACTTTACAATTTATGTTTCGTATTTTTTTTTTCCGATAGTTTTATACATTTTATTAACATGATAATACAGTTTTTTATTGTTTTATGCTCTGCATTTTTTTGTTTACTACTTTGATTTGTCATACTTTATATTTCGTACTTTTAGTTTCGCAGTTTTATAATATAAACATAATTATAAAAATAACAAAAAATAAAAACAAGTTGGCAGATAATACGGGTAACCCATTAAACAAATAATAATATACTTTTATTGTTTTTTTGGAAATCTGGTCCAGTTTAACTCATCCACAACCCGAATATGAGCGGTTTAAAAAATCTTTAGCGGGCCGACCCGAACACAACCCATAAAACAATTTAGATCCAATTTTAACCCATTTATATTTGTGTCGCATCTTGGGTTATGTTTAATATTAACTATTTCACTTTTTAATTTCAACTTTTGTTGCTAAAAGCCCGATTCTTGTAGTGACCAGTCGTTGTCTTTACTGTTTAGATCTTTTAAACTACTTCTAAATACACATTCAGGAACCTATATATACTTTAAGTTGCGATGATGTGTGCACCTTCCTCTAACTTATATTTTATTTGTCTATTTTTGAAGATAACTAAATTATATTTAGAAAAAAGCATGCATGAAGACGTAGCAAACTGTAAATAATGTTTTTACTGACTTATTACAAATCAAACATAGCACAAAAAATATTCCAGTAATTAATCCTGGAGCATGCAACAAAACTATCAAATATACAAGAAAAAACATTAAATGGAAACAGCACAAAAGTATATGGACATGCAAAATTATATGTGTAAAAAGATCTCAGTTCACAAACTTAATAGTTCAAGAAAGCTAAACCAATTGCCAAGAAAGTGGCTGGTACGATTGTGGTCAACGATGAAACTCCACACTACAAAAAAATGTGTATTTTGGTACGACAATCTCGTCCCAAAAATGTAAATAATGTCGACCCAAAGAAAAAAAAGCGCGACACGTCGCGCCTTTGCAGAACCTATGTGTTGACCCAAAAAATTTGGGACGACATTTCTTTAGACTTTGGGACGACGGATGTTGTGGCCCAAATAAAATTCAACCCGAAAATCACTTTGGGACGACAACGACGTACCTTTTTTTTTTTTTTTAAATCTTTTAAATTAACGAAAAAAGTTAATTAAATTGCAAAAGGATTTACATCGTCGCGCCAAATGTATACACACGTGGAAAACAGTGGCCACTTTGTGCAGAATGGCGACATGCTTTGTATATTAGGACGACATAACGACAATGTCGTCCCGAATTGTCTGGATGGCCAAAAAATGCAGAAATCGATATTTTCCGATTTTTTAGGAAAAATCTACCAAAACAAATGCAACCTGTAATCAATCACAATCCACAATACCAAATCGACAATATGATACAATACCAAATTACTAAACGGATCGAATAACATTCCACAATTCTACGATACCATTTAACAAATACGATACAAAGTAAACTACTCTTAAACTAACAAGTCTCAAACTAACATGTCTCAAACCAACAAGGCGCAAATTTCCTAAATAACATGTCTCAAACTAACATGTCTCAAATACAATACTATTCCATAATATTAATAAGTCTAAAATACACAAACTAACTTCCCGCCTACTCCTCAAAGAACTCGCCACCGAATCGCCGCCTCGACTCGTCACCCGACTCGTTGCCGCCTCATTATTATCCCCACTATCATCATCATTATTATTCAAGTCATTATTATCAATATGATCATTTTGGCTCAAATGGGGATTATTTTGTGAGTTGTACCGGTTAAGGTCCGGTGGCGGCATAGCATAGTTCGAACTAGTACCTGGGCACGTGATAGAGTTTGGAAAGGTGAGGCGATAACAACCGCAAATGCATTATTGGGGTTGAAAGTGGAAGCTTGGAAACCATAAGGGCCGGGAGGGGAAAAGGGTAGGAATGGGTACCGAGGAAAGGGAGGTGAAAATGGATTACCTTGTGAGTTGTAGTGGGACAAAAATTCGAAGGTAAGATCCGTATGTCCCAATGCGGCTTGGGCATGACAATGCTTCCTTAGCCGCTGGCAGACTCTTGCCTAGCTGGCAGCTCGCCTCACCGACGAGCCCTGCTTGAGCAGACCTTGGTTTCCTCATCGCCCGCCATATGCTCCTAGTAACGTAATCTTCAAGAGCATGCCCACGTGTGAACCGCGGCGGTTGAGCCACCACGGGTAACCTCCCGCCCCGCCCGCCTGGGGCTCGGCGGTTATCACTCGGAACTACACGCAATATTTCCAAGTCGCTCATGTACGGATGAGACCGGCTCGACTTGCTCTGAAGGGCCCTCATCTCATTCATGTAATTTCAAAAAAAAAAAAAAAAAAAAAAAAAAAAAAAAAGGTTAGGAAAAAATAATAAATGAGAAGTAACTTAATATAATGACGATGTTAAGAGATAAACTACTTACGTAAGCCGCCTCGCTCTCTCTCGCCTCAAATGTGCCATCTTTTTGAATGGCCTCCTCCGTGTTTCAAGCAGTCTTCATTTTGATTGTTATTGTTGACCCTCTATACATACAATATAAAACAAATTGATAACGAGGTAAATATAAACAATATAAAACCTTTAAAAATCACAAAAATTATAACGAGTCTTACATGAATGTTGCGTCCTTGAACGAACGATCGTCGACCTTGGTAAGTTATAATCTTGTTTTTGATCGATTTTACGCATTTGTGGTCGATCTTGCCATCCGTTTCGGGTCTAACCACCGGTCAACCAACATCTCCCATTCCTCTGGGTTCATTCCCCGTGATTTCTTGGGTGGCGGATGTGCCCTTGTCATGGTGTCTCGTGGATATCAAAGTATCTAGACTTGAGCTGTGTTTGTATTTTCGGTATAGCGTCCCCTCGTAACCATAGCCCAAGTCCTATCCTTTCCCCACCGTATAAACATTCTCGTCCAACCGTGAATCTGGTCTCATTATTCAACCAAGGCGCTAGGTTGAAATAGGTGCAAAAAGTATACGATTTAAACAAACACACAATTTAAATATAACAAGCATATCTAAACGGTTAATAACAATCGAATAGAAATAAAATAAACAATAAATATAACTGTAGGGTCGGCATTATATGCGCCTTTATAAGAATCGTGAATTTCTTCCCAATCGGCATCAAGGGAAGTGGCCTCACTTGTTCCCCATAAGACTACTTAAGCGCATTGCATAAGTGCCTATCGGTGTGAAGGTGCCTTGATCATCGGTATCAAAGCCTATACGCAAAGGTCGTCCGTTATTCTCCTAAAAGCCTTCCTTAAGGCCCGATTTGCCGTCTCACCGTGATCATTGAACCTACAAATATAAGTTATTAAGTTGTGAAAATACATGTAAAAAATTTTAGTTTTATCAATAAAATTATATAATAATAAAAATAAAATAATAAAATAAAAATCACAATTTGTTACCGCATGAATAGCCCAGCAAAGTAAATGAGGGCCGCCTTGGTGGATCACCGCTTGAGATCCCCCGCCGTGTGATCTAGGTTGTACACACGCCATCCGTAAAAGTACAAGTAAAGAACACATAATTTCGTGGACCAATTAACACTAATATACACATTCATATAAACATATAGTAACAATTTCATTCAAATTACAATTTAAAACAATAATTGTCATAATCAAATTACAATTCAAAACAATTAATTGTCATAATCGAATCATCACTAGATAAAACTTCTTCAACAACAATAGTGGGGTTCACTTCATCATCATCGACACGCCAACATCATCATCATCAAGGACATGGGCAACGACGTTATCTTCATTAGTAACAAAATCAAGATCTTCTTCAAGAACAACATCCGGTGGGCGCCCATCACGATTCATCATTTACACTCAAATTCGTGATACTCAAAACCGGTTAAACCAACAGACAATGCAACATCGATGAACTGCTGCCATGTATAACATCTAAAGTCCACTCTCCTATCCATAACTCTTTGAGTTCTTTGATCAAAGGCTGCAAGAAAACATCAATGTCCTTTGCAGCTGATTTAGGGCCAGGAATTAACATCGTCAACATTAAAGAAGTCTCTTTCATACACATCCAAGGGGGTGTGTTGTATGTTGTCAATATCACCGCCACATGTCGTAACCTTGACTCATGTTGCCAAACGGATTGAAACCATCGCACCAACCCTAATCGGACGTTTTGTGGTCACGAGAAAACTCGTGTTTCATTATGTCAAAATTTTTCCATGCTTGACCATCACACGGGTGATTCATCTTACCGTTTTCCTTAGACTGTCCAGTAGCATGCCAAGTCATCCACTTTGCGATGTCTTTTGTGTTGAACATACGTTGTAGTCTAGGTTTTAACGGAAAGTAACGCAACACCTTGTTGGCAACTTTCTTCCCATTTGTCTTTTGGTTTTTCCATCTACTCTCATTGCAGATTGGACAATTATTGAGAATTTTGTTCTCATCTGATCCCCAAAATAAAAAACAATCATTTATACAAGCATGGATCGATTCGTATCCTAACCCGATATCTTTGTATGTCTTCTTGATTTCATAGTATGACGGTGGGAAATTGAACTTTACTAGGGGACATGCCTTTTGCAAAAGAGCTAGAATCTTGTTAAACCCGACATCGCTTATTTTATGTAAGACCTTGATGTGCGAAAGCTCTGACGTAAAGCCCAATGTAGTCAATTCACAACCTGGGTACAACTTTTGGGTGGACCTAGCAAGTAACTTTTCGTACTTGTTAGTAATGTTATGATCACTGGTTTGAGCTGGTTGAGACATGTTGTTTGATCTGGTTGAGAAACTGTTGTTTGAGATGGTGGAGTTGGGACATTATCAGCAGAAATATCTTGGAAGAATGCATCCATATTCATGTGTTCAGGTGAAGGTGGTTGTGGTATGTTATGTACTACGGGTGGAGGAAGTGGTTCACCGTGATATTTCCAAGGGGTATAAAGTGTGTCAAACCCGTATTTAGATATGTGTGACTCAAGAGTTTTGAGCGTACCCAATTTAGTTGGAGCGTTACCACAACGAACACATGGGCAATGAATCATTTTTGTGATGGGGTTTACCAATGGCTTACAATGCGCGATGAATGCAAAAAGACCATTTAAAAATTCTGGGGAATTACGGTTGGATACAGTGGTCCAACTCTTATCAATTGTCATGACTGCGTTGTAAAAAAACATATTCAAAAAAATTAATTTGTGTATATACATACATATTCAAACATGAAAAGACGAAATTATGAGCTGCTTACCTAGTGCAACTATGGAAGGCAATCCTAACTCCACTCTTTGAATGTGTCGTTCATATGAATCACAGATAATCGATTTACTATTTGAAAAATTTCGCATTATTTCCTCAACTCCCCAAATATGTGCATTAAAGATATATTCGTAGGAGTGAAAGGGAACACCGTCAATTCTCTCAAATAGTAAAACAGATTATACGCATCCATATCCTAAATGAGACAAAACATTCAAAAGATCCCAAACATGGGACTTTCCAAATTAATTTCTAATAAATTAATTTCGGACGGTTTTCTATAGGATGATTAACTTCGGACGGGAATTTCCAAAATTAATCACTAAAATCCTAAAACAAGAACACAAGTATCATTTTCATTATCGACAATTAATAACATATATATCACATATCATTTTCATTATCGACCAAGTAATAAAAGTATATACATTATCGATAAAGTAATAAAGTATATATATATATATATATATATATATATATATATATATATATATATATATATATATATATATATATATATATATATATATATATATATATATATATATATATATATATATACCTATTTCATACTGAAATACACCAAGTGAAAAAAGAGAAAGAGAAAAAGAGGTGGTCTCACCGTCCTACCGTCCTACTGCTCACGGTCCCTACCGTCCCAAACACTACACATAAAACCATAGTTAAACAAACTATTGTCGTCTCCAAAACACATTGTCGCACTCAAATTAACTAATAAAAACTTAAGGCACGACATTGTTGTACCAAACACATTAACAAAATTTAAAAAGTCACTAACCCCAACACAAAAGGTGGTGGTGGTGAGTTCTGCAGATGTGTGGTTGTTGGTGGTGGTTCACGGCGGTGGTTCACGTGGTGGTGAGCTATTATGTGGACCATCTAACCAACACAAACACAACATAAAACCATTGTAAACAAACCATAATTAAAGAAATTAAATTAACAAACCAAATTTTATAAAAAAAATACCTTTAAATGTTACAAAATAACAAAATTATACAAATTGTGCACAAGTGGTGCGTGTGTAATTGATGGGTATGAGTGATAGTAGTGTTTTGAAGAAAATTGCGTTTTTGTGATTTTCCGATTTTTTTTTCTTTTTACGAGGGTTGAAGCGCTTTATGTTGGGTTTTTTTCTAAGTGGTGAAGAAAGAGAAGACCGAGATCCGCAATTATTGAAGTTTTTTGGGACGATTAAATAGGGACTACATTGTCGCCTTTTTTTTACTCCGAATTATTTGATTAAATAGGGACGACATTGTCGTCCCTTTTTTTCCCCGAATTATTTGGCGGGTTAATTATTTAACTTTTCGTGAAATTTTTGGGTAAAAAAAAGGGTACGACATTGTCGTCCCTTTTTGTCTTTTTTTCCCCTTTAATACTAAATAGATTAAAATTGTTATAAACTTTTTAAATAATTTAAAAATTAATTAATTAGTTATATAAAGTTTAAATTAGTTATAAAATTGATTGAAAATGTCTTAAAATTAATTATAAATTTTTTATATAAATTAAAACGAATTAAATGTTAAACGAACGAGTCAAGATAATGTTTGGATTCTTAAAATTTCTGCTACTTCTGAGGTTGTTTGGATTCTTAAAATTAATTATAAATTTTTTTTATATAAATTAAAACGGATGAAATGTCAAACGAACGAGTCAAGATAATGTCGTTATACATGACATGTTAAAACGGATGAATCGAGATAGTATCGTGATACATGATATGTAACACTAACGAGTCTAGGTGATATCGTTATACTAACAAGTCAAGGTGATATTGGGTAGTCTATAACTCTTTATCTCATCAAAACATCCAACCAAAACTTCCTCAAAAATAATGGCGCCAAAACTTCCTCCAAAATATCTGCGCCAAAATTTCCCACCAAAATCTACCAGATCCGCCTATATATCACATAAAGAAAACTTGAGATCTTATCCCACCAAAAGCCACCGATCTTATCCTCAAAACCACTCAACCTCACAACCTCTTATCTTCGCAAAAATTTCAAAACCCGAGATGGAGCCATTTAATCCTTTCATGTGTTCTTGTGGAGCAGAAATCTAAAATTAAGAACATCGCATAGAGAATATTCATCTCGACAACAATATTATTCATGTCCTCCACAAAGGTGAACAATCATACATTTCTTATTTATGTAAATATACAAATAATTAGGTTGTAATCTCTTAGAATTTTCTTGTTATGTAATGCCCGTAAAAGATAATGGGTGCGGATATTTTATGTGGAAGGATGCATTTGACGAGTACTTAAGAACAATCTCTGCACCAACAGAGTGCTCGAGCCGCCATGAAAAGATCTCGAGGATAAGCTTCTTCGGAAACACAAAAACATGTGCTAGAGACAAGAGTAAGGTTGTCGGAGGCCAAACTTGAAATGGCAAGGATTCTTGACGACCACGCATGTCACCGGATGCATTACTTCGTGAGTCGTTAGTGACATGGATAATCTTCGTATGTAGTAGTAGTTGTTGTTCTTGTAGTTCTAGTTCTTTGTAATGTAGTTGTTGTTGTTGTTCTTTAGTTGTTGTTGTTGATGTAGTTGTTGTTCGTAGTTGTTATTGTTGATGTTGTTGTTGTTGTTGTTGTTGTTGTTATGGTAGTTGTTGTTGTTGATGTTGTTGTCGTTAAGTTGTTCTTGTAATATGTATCCGTCAAGTATTTTTATAAATCAAAGCACATGCTGGATTTGTAAAGCTGGTCATGTTCTAAGTTAACATATCACTTATTACTATGTACCTTTCAATTTGACCATGTTCTAAGTTAACAAGATTATGGTTTCCAAACACCCCTTTTCCAATACTAAATTACACATGAATAAAGAAACAACTTGACAACATAACGAAACAGATCAAACGAGGTGGTCTCGGCAAGCAAATGAAACAACTCAAACGATATGATACACAACACGACATAGACCATATGCTACACACGACATACGAAACAACTTGACAACAAAACGAAACAGATCAAACGAAACAACTCGGCCATTCAATTATTTTCCCTGCTACTTCCCGCTTTGCTAGAACTCGCGCTATCTTTTCCTTCCTTTGCTTGACGAACTGCTCAAACAATGCTTCAAGATTTGTTACCCTATTTCCGCATCATCAAATGTGTAATCGAACGGCTTTTTTCGCCTTCATCTTTTCCTTCCTTTGCTTGACGAATCGCTTCCCACATTGCTTCACTTCAAGTAGGTTTGCTCCTCCATTCCATAATGCGTAAGTAGCTTCACCGTCCAAATACACTCTGTAGAATCGCTCTTTCCTTAACCATTCCGAACGCGGTCTCTCATAAACGGGTCTATGTTCTTATAAGAACCACATTCATCATAAATTTCGACCCATACGTATCAAGAACTCGAGTAAAGAGATATATGGACGATAAAACCAATGACCACTCTTTTTCCGACGCAGTAATCACCATTTTATTGTTACGTGTGTTTTGTGGTTATTTATGTTTTGACGGGATATATAAGGAAAACTTTATGGAAAAATAATGGCGGGAAAAATGTATTTAATTTTAAAATAAAGTATTTGATCATAAATATAAACTATTTAATTTTCATTCTATATTAAATAAAATTATTTAAATTAAATAAAATAATTTTTAAAATTAAATAAACTAATTAAAAATAATGGCGGAAACTATTGGCGGTAAAAATAATGGCGGAAAACAATTGGCGGTAAATATTTTTTAATTCTATAAATGTATTTAATTTTAGATTAAAGTATTTAATTATAAATATAAACTATTTAATTTTAATTCTATATTAAATAAAATTATTTAAAATAAATAATTTAACTAAAAATTGGTGTTAAAAAAATAGATTTACAGTTTGGGACGATAATGTCGTCCCAAAGTGTTTGGCGGGGTCAAAAAAACTGGCGGGATGTATTTAATTTTCGTGAAAAGTTATTTAAATACCAAAAAATGAAATAATTACAAAATGGGACGACATTGTCTTCCCAAACTGCATGGGTCAAAAGTTCTTAGCTGACTTCTGCATTTGTTGAAAACCGTGTGGGTCCTACATGCAATTTGGGATGACAAAGTCGACCCAAATAATTTGTCCGTCCCCAAACTATGATTTTGGTGTAGTGCCACTACCAAGTGGTGGAGTAGTGACACCAGTGGTGACGGTTGGTGGTGATGTCGGGCTCGAGCTTGGAGACGATGTGGGGACAAGGTTCATTAGGTGTCATGGGTGTTGTTGGTGTCATTGATGGTGGAGTAGGGGTGGTAGATGGTGGTGGATCTGGCATCATTGGTGTTGTCGACGAGGATTGGCGGTGGTGGAAGGTAGGACGTTGATCGTCAACTTTGACCGATTTGGCAATGACTCGTGAATGTGCATATGTAATAATGTGGTCCCGGAGTGGCTAAGGCGAGGTGGTAGGTCCATGGTGGCAAGAGATAGGGTTTAGTGGCAGCATGGGTCGACATGACGCCGCAGACACTTCTCGCAACGCTGGCGTCGACCATTGGTGTAGTTAAAGAATGTGGTGTCTCCAACGTGAATGTCTGTTGGGATGCCCACGTGGTGTAGGCCGCGGCACCATTTGGTGGGATGGTCCATCCTAATGCATCGCCAACGACATGCCTAGTTTGAGCCGTTGTGGTGTAAAGTTGAGAGGATGCAACTATCATGGCTATGAACATCACAAAGCTTAAATTGAAACTTGCCATATTTTAACTTGTAAGATTTGTGGTTTGAAGTGTTACTTATGTGAAGAGATAGTTGATGAATATTGGTGTATTTTTATCATTATTTATAGGACTAACATTAAATGCTTTCTACGCTTCTTATTTTCTAAATTCAAAGAATAAATTTGCCATAATGGACACGGTCTTAGTTCAACGGATTGATTGTTATAATGATATTGTATTTAGTTTAGTAGTTTTAGAGTTATAAATGTATAAATTTATAATCCATTCCGAATGTTAGTACATTGTTAGTTTTTTTAAAGCATGCAACTGATTAGTTGTATCATATAAAAATTTATTTCCGAACTATAGTTTTAATTTTGTATGTGTAAAATGGAATAAGAATTTTGATTTTAGTTAATGTAAATGGAAGTGAGAATTAACTAATTAGACCTTGCAAACATGGTATGCTGGACAAGATTAAAAGCATTTTTATATATGAACTTGTTTAAACATCCATAAATTTAAAGTTTACAATTCGATAAATAAAAATCTGATTAATAAATTAGGTTTTCTCATACAAATTATTCAAAAATTGAATATTTTGACTTAGATGTACCAAGTTAACTGTTTTTCTTCTTGATCAATCTCGAGATGTTTACATCAATAGTTTAGACCTAATGCTTCTTGTAAAGTAATGAAAACATCTGACAATTAAACTATATTAATGGTATATAATACAAAAAATAATACTCCATATTACTCTAGAAAAGAAAAATACATGGCACAAATAAATTGAAACATGCATGGAAATATGAATATGAGAAAAAGAGTTGTCTGACCAATTAAAAGGAAACAGTCAAAAGTATTGGACCTACCGAACTCAAAGTCGATCCTAATGGTATGGTGTCCTGGTACAAGCATCTTCAAATTAATGGATACAAACGAGACATTGTTGAAGCCATAGTGTTCATTTGGTGGTGGCATGTGTGGAAGGACAGAAATAACAATCTCCACAACGGATCTCATGGTAATATTTCTGACACTTTCAACTCTATTGTCTTTCTCGCTTTTCTTTGGATCTCTAACCGTGACATGAAGCGCAATTACTGTTGGAACAAGGGGATCGTGAACCCCCTTGAAAATAGGTGAGGTTCATGTTTTTGAGCTGTCTGTTGAAGTGTGGCGCGTTTGGATGGTTCTCGGTTTTGACACTTTTGGCGTGGTTTTTAGTGTTGGTTTGGCATCCTCGGTGATACGCCACACGCCGATTCGGGGTCAAAGGAACTTCCTTTCGTCGAGCAAGTTTTTCAACACCCCAGGCGTGAACCTAATCGTTGTAGTGTAGTATTAGGGTAAGCCACGGAATTGATATCGCTCTCTGGGAATAGGAATGCTAGTGAGAAGTTACTACGCTAAGGTTGGGGTTGAGGAAGATTATTTTTTATCTTTTATGTTTTTAGAAAAGGAAAAGTACGAATCTCGGGTTTGGATTTGGCGGGTTGGTATTTCACCGATTACTCTACTATTATCTAATTATCTAAACTAAGGTGGTGGTAGTCTATGTCTAATTATTGTGTACTGTATGATAGTTTAAAGATGTGTTTACTTAGGTTTTACTACTCCTTAATTATCTCTTATTGGTGGTTGAATTTTCACGTCCTTATTCCTAATTGCGTTGTGTTTCTAAAGTTGTAGGGCATGCGTTTCTCCCAACTCTTTGAAGTTACCAAAGGGTCTCGCCTACAAAACCCACTAGGATGATAAACTCTAACTCTAAGGCCTATTTGGATAGTTTAGCTTACAACAACTCAAAGTGCTATAACCTAAGGTTCACAAAGATTAATCAAGCTTTAAGTACACAACGAATGACCTATCGCATTACTAGATCATTAATCAACTAAGATAAGAAACAACCAATCAATATTCAATAATTAAGTTTCATATTCCTAAGCAAACACACAAGTAAATTAGCGGACATGGAGAACATGCAAGCATACACACAAATAATTGAAGACATAATTAAATTAATGAAGTAAACAACTTATCTTGGTGTAAGATAGGTTTAAAACCCTAAAATACGACCTTGGTTCGGTTTAGGTTTTACTCAAAAGTTTACCCAAAAGACTCTCTCTAAAACCGAAAAATTCGGATTCTATATATAAGATTACATGTGCGACGACGCCACCTTATGATTTGTGACGCCGTGTGTTGCCGCTCATTAGGGTTTCGCCTTGGCCAAGTAAATCTTATGACGACGCCACCTTATGCTTGTGACGCCGTCCTCTTTAGCTTCGACGTCGTCTGGATTACATCTAGGCCGTCTAAGTAGCGACGACCTACTCTTTTATAACTTGACGTCGTCACTTGAAAATAGGAGTTTTGGCTTCTGTATCGTCACAAAAATCCTCCGACGGCGTCGCAGATAAGCACTGACGCCGTCCCCTTGTAATTTAGCAGCTTGAGTGTCTCGATTCTTGACTTTGGTCATTTTCTTCATATATCCGCGCTTTTTCGTCCAAATAAGTGCCATTATAGCAGTTTGCCTTCAAGAGACCTAAAAAGTGAAAATGAACGATATTAAGCAATAACGGATACAAAAGTGATCAAATAAGGGCTTAAACGACCTCAAAAGGTACATTTTAAACCTTATCAAATATCCCTACACTTGGTATTTGCTTGTCCTCAACAAATGTGCTTTTAGCCAATTAATTTATAAGTTGGGGTCATGAAGCATTGGTTTAAAACAGTCCACAACACATATAAGCCCCAAGAAAGTCATAACAAGCACGGAAATTACATACTAGCACCTCACATGGGGTGTTTGGATACTCACATATCTCTCGGTGTATATTAAATATAACAAGTTGGAAATGGAAGATAAACACTCATTAACCGTCCTAGTACATAGATTACCATAGGCTTGAGAATAGATCAAACCTCCATCGCTTTGGCGAAGCACCTAGGAAAGACTATCAAAGAGGTCTTTAAAGGGTTGTAACGTTAGGCTTACAGTAGGGAAACAAAGGGTTTGGTGGGATAGGCTTTTAGTGGTGGCAAGTCAAAATCTCAATGTTACATGCATATGAAGAATGGCGTTGCTAAACCAAGACTCGACACTCTAAACTCTAGATAACTCGAAATAAACAAACATAAATTTAAAGATAGATGTAGGATTGTAGCCCGTATGGTTTTTTTTTTTTTTTTTTTTTTTTTTTTTTTTTTATCACTCTATTTTTTTCTTTTTTTCGATTTTTTTCCATACACTTTTACTCTACCATCCTCTACGGTAACATCAAAATAATAGGATTTATAACACATCCCTACACTTGAGTTTTTATTACTCTAACACTAATATGACCCGAATTGAAAAGATCTAAACACTTGAGTACGTTATTACGCAAATAAGGGAATTCATGCTCCCTTTTAGTCATTTAAAACTTTAACTTTTCCCATGAATCTCAATCGTCCCAAAACTCGTGTACAAAGGATATGACTCGACTTAGCAACTCATGCAAGCAACTAGATAATTGAACTAAGGGTTTAGGGTGATAACAATAATGCACTAAAAGTGAGTGCATGCAAGGTAGGCTAAGGCGATTTGGGTGTACATTTGGGGGTGGGGTGTAAACAATGTTTTCATTGATATTCCTAAGACCAAACATCACGAGAACCGCGAAAAGGATAGGCTCGAGGGGTTAACTAGGGTATCGGTACTAAAGATGAGTACAACGCAAAAGGTGTGGGGAATTACTCAACCGATGTGGAAGAAGTAGTTATATTACGGGTATTAAACAAGGGTTATCCTAATGCCTCTTATCATTTAATTATTCCTAACTACACAAGTGTAGTCTTACTAGCGATCTCGGAATGCATCACAAAACAAGTTCTAGAATCTAATATACTACCGGTTCACACTCTAAGCATTAAAGATGAATGATTTAATTCCTACTAATCTAAGGGCGATCCTCACATTTTGGGTGGAATTTAGGTGGTAAAGGGTTTTGTGCTAGTCATATAACTTCCTATCCGTGAGACGCTTTTGTTAAGACTAATGGCCCACCCTATATGTCATGAAAATTTTAAATTTGGTGCCAAAATTACCCTAACCTACATTTTCTCATGGTTTATTACAAAGTGCAATTGACAAAGCAAATAATCAAGGATAAGCATAGTTTCAAAGTTCCTGCTTTATTTTCCCTCCCTACATTTTAAATGTAACATTGTCCCCAATGTTCCCGAAAGTATTAAAGTTATGATAAAAGAAGGTAATTAAAAATGAAAGAAACTAATACTCCCCGATTAGCTCGGTAGGATCCGTGTGTGAAGTAGTGGTTAAATCCTTTCCAAGAAGAATGTATGCGTGAAAACTCCTTCCAACTTTATGTATCTTCTCCTGATAAACAAAACCCGCACACTTGAAGAAAACAAACGAAACCTTCGCGTAAAATCGGCGGTAATAATATATAAGACTCGATTTAAACTAGGATATAATGCTTGTGGAATGGATGTTTACTGAATTTCTAAGAAAATTAAGACCGAAAATTCCAAAATTTTAAGTAGCTCGTAAAACGAGAAAAGTAACTCGATGTTTTACTCCTTCGACGCCGTCAGTTATCCCGACAAAACCGGTCTCGTGATTTTCCGGAAAATTCGGAAAATATACATCTTTAAAACTGGAAAATTTCGCAAAACATCCATTATGACTCGATACAAGCATTTGACTCGAACAAACACACAAATATATCTTTTAATCAATTGTTATTCTCATGTTCACGTTTCTTATGAAAACGTGTGTAATCCTCCCTACACTTATCCTTTATGTAAAATACCTTTATATGCAATTAAGACGAGGTTAAAAATAAAATAAAGCATTTTTACAAATTTAAACATGAGAATAAACAATCAATAAAAGATATATGACACAAACAAGCAAACAATTAAGCATTGGTTGCCTCCCACAAAGCGCTTTTCTTTATTTAAGAGTCTTGTAGCTAGACTCATAGTCATGTCCATACGTACCGATATAAGTGAGCTTGTCCTTAACAATGTCATAAGGATCAAACTTATCATTTAGGTTCCTAGTAGTACGTTCGGTTCGATACGCCTTTTCAAACTTTTCTCCATCAGGATCATAAATTGTTATCCTAATGTGCCATTCTCCATTTCCATCACTAGGTGGTCTACTCCAATCCCATTTATGTTTAGGCTTCTCAATTTTCCACCTATTCATAACGAGGTTGACGGGCAAACTTCCTAAGAACTCGGTCATCTTCCTAAATACTAAAGCGTCTTGGAACGGGTTTACTTCCATGTCTCTAGCCATCTCTTTTCATGGAAAGTTGCTTTGCTAGCAAAGGCATCATCTAGATAGAAAGGTCGCTGGGGACATGGATGTGTACTTCCCAAGGTGAACAAGAACATGAAGTCGATGGTATTTAAATCGAATTTACTTTTGGGTTCTTTATGGTATCACTTGAAGTGCTCCAATTTCTCCTTCATTGAAGGCTTTTAAGAGTGCATCAAGCTTGTTTGTCATCTCGCTTTGCTTTCGCTTAAAATCGGCTTCAAGCTTAGTCAATCGAATCTCTTGAGATGACATGAATCTAGATGCAATTGCCTCAAGATTTGCGGGTTCCGTGTTTAGAGAATTGAACCTATTAGGTGGACCTGGATGAGCCATGGGTGTACTTGAGTTTTGATTCCACTTAAGGTTAGGGTGATTTCTCCATGAAGGTTGTAAGAGTTTCCTAAGTTGTTTTGTTCGGGCTTGAAAGTGTACCACTTCTCTCCCGCCTCCGCTGGCACGCTGGAGGCGTAGTCCGCAAAAGCTTGTTCGGGAGTCTTGTGCAATCACGAGTGTCATGGAGACCACTACACAATTCACAAGGTAGAGTGATTTTATTCACTTGATGTGAAGACTTAGGATTTTGTAGAGCTCATGAGGAATTTTACTTGATCTTCAAGTTCAAGCATCCTACGGTCGGAAGGTTGTGAGTCAATTGGAGGCAAGGAGATTGCTTTAACGGTTTTGAGCAACTCACGGGGTCATTCCAACTTTCGCTGTCATAGAAAGCAAGGTCCTCTATTATACCCCATGATTCTTCCGCGGTGAGATCACTAAGTTTTCCACCGCCGCTTGGTCAATGGATCGCTTGGTGGGGAAGTTGACATGATCATAAAAGATTTGGACTTGAGCCAAAGATCAATGCCGTGATGAGGACTTTATGGAGTAAGTCCTTGAATCGAGTCCATGCTTCGTAGAGAGATTCACCTTGACGTTGTTGGAACATCAAGATGTCATTCCTAAGTTTTGTGGTTCTCCCCGGTGGGAAAAATTGAGCAAGGAAACGAGTGGTGAGATCATCCCAACTTGAGATGGAGCCGGCGGGAAGTCGCTCAAGCCAATTACTAGCTTGTTCCCGTAGAGAAAATTAGAAGAGACGCAGACGCGTGGTCTCCCGAGTAGTAGCATCAAGGTCAATAGAATCGACAATTTTAAGGAAGTCCTTAAGATGCTGATTAGGATCTTCGGAACGAAGTCCATGGAATGCACATCCATTTTGCACCAACCGGATGGTGTCGGATCGTAGGGCCGTAATTTGGGCTTGGTCGGGAAGCTCAATGGTGTTCCTATAGCCGTGGTGGCTAGGTCTCGAGTATTCACCAAGAGTACGGTCTCTTGGCGGGACAATGATTTGAGGGGGGTTTTCACCTTCCATGATGAAAAGTGATGGGGTTACGAACAAAGGTCACGAAGAAGGGGGATAGACTAAAAGAAAGCTAAAATGAGAAAAAGTTTACTTGATAGGAATCATAAAGAAACCTAAACGAGGTGGACTACTAACTAGCTATTCTATTCCCAGCCGGGCGCCTAAAACTTGATACGCTTACACAGCGCTCGGGGTCAAAGGAACTTCCTTTCGTCGAGAAAGTTTTTCAACACCCTAGGTAGTGAACCTAATCGTTGTAGTGTAGTATTAGGGTAAGCCACGGAATTGATATCGCTCTCAGGGGAATAGGAATGCTAGTGAGAAGTTACTACGCTAAGGTTGGGGTTGAGGAAGATTATTTTTTTATCTTTTATGTGTTTTGGAAAAGGAAAAGTACTTAATCTCGGGTTTAGATTTGGGGTTGGTATTTCACCGATTACTCTACTATTATCTAATTATCTAAACTAAGGTGGTGGTAGTCTATGTCTAATTATTGTGTACTGTATGATAGTTTAAAGATGTGTTTACTTAGGTTTTACTACTCCTTAATTATCTCTTATTGGTGGTTGAATTGTCACGTCCTTATTCCTAATTGCGTTGTGTTTCTAAAGTTGTAGGGTATGCGTTTCTCCCTAACTCTTTGAAGTTACCAAAGGGTCTCGTCTATAAAACCCACTAGGGATGATAAACTCTAACTCTAAGGCCTCTTTGGATAGTTTAGCTTACAACAACTCAAAGTGCTATAACCTAAGGTTCACAAAGATTAATCAAGCTTTAAGTACACAACGAATGACCTATCGCATTACTAGATCATTAATCAACTAAGATAAGAAACAACCAATCTGTTGTTCCCCGTTCACTATCGTTTAAAACAGTTTAAGTTAATAAAACAAGTTAAAAGTGAACTATGACTGACATTAACATAAAGAAAACACACTAAGTAATTTTCAACATCATATTCTTATTAGAAATAAATCAACAAAGAACACGCTACCCAAGTACATGGAATAGTACTTGGGATTGAAATGACAAAGTTGGGTGATTCTCTCTAAGCTCAGCTAAGTCTCGAGCACAACTCTTAGAGCTCACCGAGCTATCTCAGAACTAAGTTAGATTTGGAGGAGTGAAAAGATGGTCATGTGCGTGTGTTTTACAACCACAAGCTTAACCTTTTCACTCCATCTCTTATGCTATTTATACATGTATGATATTTGACTCTTTCCTAATGACAACCGACATCATACGTAAGACAAAATATCGATGTATTTTGTCTCACATAAAGACTATTCTAGGTAAGAGACAAGACTACTTTCCTAAGTTCGCTGATGACACCGAGCCGATCTTTTGCCATTCAGTGAAAGTTGACTTTGGTTGATAAGGACATCGCCTTATCTCGATTCAACTTTTCCCGCCTTTGTCCCGCCTCTTTCTTCGCCTTACATCCTTCGCCTTCTACTTCAGCTTTGTCTTCGGTAAGAAGTTGGAGAGTATCTAGGGATTCAAGGAGTTATTGTCATCACCACCGAATCCATCATCTTCTTCTTGACTCGGCCTTCACCCATTAAGTTCCGCCCATCGAGTGGAGAGACTTCTTCTTTGCCTCTTACCGAGTATCCTCGAAGACGACTCAACGAGAGACTATGCACTCAAGGACCTATTTGTGTTAACGGAATAAATACTTGGGCTATTTTCTATTCAAATCCTAGATTAAGGGTTTGGGTATTTATCGAACCCAACAGTCTCCCCTATTTCGATATACAAATAGCCTAGTGGTTGATCGATGTAAGTGAGCAAGAGGCTTCTTCTTACAATCGAATGTACTAATGAATACAATAAGGAGCACCGAGTAAATGAATAAAACATACATCGCTTATTGATCGATTACATAGTTCCTATCACTAGTACAAAAGATAAAACAAAATGATGTCAATCCGATGGATTCCCAATGCTTCAAGCTTGACCTTCTTGGTGATGAGTGTTTCCCGTCAGATGGTCTCGATCTTAGCATTCGTGTCTTGATGTAACCCGACGCTTTCGGGATTGATCCGAGAGGCCTGTGAATATAGTCGATCATTGCGCCCACTCCACCGATCAATGTCACTCCATCTTTGAAATGCGTGGTTCCATAGACATCAATGTGGAATAGCCCTCTTCGTGCTCTTCAATCACTAGACAGTTCACAAAATTTACACCTCTCGCGCCTTCTGTTGTATTCAAGGCCGTGCACTTTGATCTCGTGTTGAAATCAACTCTTTTCCTTTTGCCTGGAAGTTTGTGGTTGAGATCCTTGAGGTGCAACAAGGCAGTGAATTTCAACAATGGTGCTTCCTCAACCTTTCATATCTTTGCTAAGCATCTTCATCGCCTCCTTGACCACCTTATTTTGCTTCTTTCCAATGATCGGACCAAGTTCATCAAGTTCGATGATCCCAAAGTCACCGAATTTTAATGGATCATGAACCTCAAAGTGTCTTTTGTCATCCCCTCGTAAACATTCATAGCCAATGGTTTGGTGTTGGGAATGATTTTGACATCGGTGATTTTTCAGAGCCTTCTACCGGTCATTGTCCAGCTTGTATTCTTTAATTCGCTTTGCCCGAGAGCTTCAGCTTTTTTTCTTTTCTTCATACCGAGCTCTCATTGCAGCCCATTTGAGCACTCGAGCTTCCATGAACTCGTCTCGCTGACCCTTTTGAGCTTGCTTGCATCTATTCCCACATTTTCGCCTTCTTCGCAATCACTTTGGTCAATGCCTCCTTAGTCTTCTTTTCATCCTCGCCTTGTTTCAATTTCCTCTTCTTTAGCAAGGTGTTTGGTTAGCTGTTGAGGAGTGAAGAGGTATTCAAAGGTCACCAATTTTGTAGGGAATCTTCTCGTGCTCGTGAGTAGTCAAGATGCCTTTGCCCTTGTCCCGTCCCCGAGGAAGATGATGCAATAATGGGAGGTGATGTTGTCATGATTGGTGTTAAGACCGCCGCTTTTGTTGTTGTTTCTTGAGGTGGAAGTGATGAGATTGGTACCGCAGACCTGTGTCGATGATGATGATGATGTTTGAGCTGCCGAGATCGGTGGTGTTTGCTCCCCTCGTGAAGAGGAGTTTCTTCAAGAAGATTCTCCCCTCAACCGCTGTCCGAAGGCCGTGAGGGCAAGAGTTGGAGTAGGTGCCGAGGGGACCACCACCTTGACCTTTGAAGTCCTCGATAGATTTCACCATCATGGCCTTTATTTGAAGTATCCGCTGAAGACCAAATGACCTTTGCATCCAAGTTCGCATGAGATAACTCCAAGGCGCTCATTCGTGGACCAAGATTCCAAGCCATAGAAGACGAGGCCCGAGTCAAGGTAGCTACCGAGTGTTCAGTGAGTCCATGGTGATCCAAGAGTCCGAATCAAGTTTGAAGACCCTAAACGCTTGTGACTTGAGCATCTCTATAAGGTCCGTGAGCTCGATGAATTTTTGCATATGCCTCAGTGGCCTTCAAAGACTTTGGCATTGAGCTGGGTCTTCTTTTGATGTCCCCGATTTCATCAATCGTAACCCCAACCGTCTCAAGATGCTTGAGGAACTTAACCATGTGTTCATCCAGTTGACAAGATGGTGGTACATAAGATCTCCGTGCTCATGAACATTTTCGTTGAAGGTGAGCACATCGATCTAAGGTCGTCAGAATCGGCAAAGAGCTTTGGTGTTGATCCCAAACTGCTCAAGAACCCTGTAAAATGCCTCCTTGAAGCCCCACCGATCCACTTAACCGCTTGTCTTTCGGTGAGTGGAAGAACATTGTCAAACCTTTTGAATTCGCCGAGCCGGGAGGAGGAGGTCGAGTCATTGTCTTTAGTTTGAAAAGGTGACTCAAATCGTGCTTGTGGATCAGCCGAGGCTCTTGTTCGCTTTGAACCACGCTGGCCCACTTCTTCTCCCGATGATAAGATTTCTTCATCACTTTCAAGAAGGTCATCATCGATTGTAGCAACTCAAGAACCTCAAAGAATAGCTAACAGCGGAGTGGGAATGGGTTCCATATCGGCGGTGGTATTGATCCTCCGAGTCTTTGTCCTCGTGGACCCTCGGACATCGTGGGAGTTTCAGCGTCTTTTCTGGAGTCGATTGGTTTGGGTTCCGATCGCGGGTTGTTCCTTTCCTCCGAGTCTTTGTCCCCAGTGACCCCGAGACACCGTGGGTATTTCAGTGCCTTTAGCGTAGTCGTGAATGTTGTATCCCTATCGGGTTGTTTGTTTCCCGAGTCTTTGGGATCGATCGTGCCTCGCACAAAGGCTTGATTTGCTAATGTCATCACCGGGCGAGGTGGAAGGCGCCCCTACCAGCCGGGTTGTTTGTTTCCTCCGGATCTTGGGAGTAGTAGGTGTGACCCGCGGCACCGACCGTGATGTATCGGTGTCCTCGTTGTCACGGGGTGGTTGTTGCTGGTCGGTGGGTGTCTTTTTGGTCTCGTGCTTTTGTGCCTCTTAGGCGGTGCTCTCAAGCCTCGTGGCCCCGAGACTTTGGTTTAGTCTTAGTCCCGCCTCGAGACTTCCCTTTCTTTTAAGAGCAGTGGTTTGAGACATCGATCCTCCCGGTTGTTTACAAGAACCATATGGGCCGTTAATTCAATAGGTGTGACAAGGATGGGTCCTTTGAAAGTTTGAAGGACTCGTGATGCCGTGTAAATTTCCAAATTTTTCATCCCGAGTATAATTGGCACCCAAGAACGATTGTAGAGCACAAGAGACAAACCTAGGATACGAAATATACTTCGCCCTAGTTTTGCTCAGTAGCTTCATTACAAGATCATCAGAATGATCTCCCTATGTCGACAAATGACCCCATTCATCGTGAAGTATGCCATCATCAATCGAATAGAGTTAACCTGCTCATGGATGAGTGGTTCCCGCCGAGGACCTCGAATCACAAAAGTGAAAAGGATCCTCCAAGCCACGGGAATGAACTTTTAGTGATCGGGGTCTTGTCCAAAATGGGATCCAAACGATTTGTTTTAACCCATCCTTCATCGTGGAAGGTTCGTGATGGGCGACATAAACACCTTTGTTGTAATCTAACCCCGTTGAAGTGCAAAAGTTTTGTAATCCGTGGTGTATTGTTGCCCCCATTAAGATCGAACTCGATGAGATACTCCCCGAGTGGTCTAAGGTTATTCTCATCGCTGAGGTGTCGGGTCAAAGGCTTTAGCAGCTGCCCAAAACTCCCCGAGGTAGTTTGGGTACACCACCGAGGACATTTTACAAAGGCCGTTTGAGTGGGCGTTGAATAAAAATTTTACAATGTCTTTATAGGTTGGGACATTTTCGTGGTATTCAAAATTACCTATGACATTGTTTGTTTTGAATTCAACGTTAGTGAGATCCCCACCCATCGAGAAGCAAACCGAGAGATTGTGTTCTAGCCATATCTTTTAAAGAAGTTTTAGGGTTTAAAAAAACGCTTGGTAAGAACAATCAAAGTTTTGATCTCTAGTTTGTGATGAAAACTTTTGTAAATGTTTACAAGGAAGGTCTTTCAAAAGAGGTTTTAAAGGTTTGAGAACACACAAATATTTCTCGGATTTGAGAAAGGATTTTGATGAGTTTAGTTGCGTAAATTGATTTGTGTGTGTTGTTTGTGTTGAAGAAGAGGTATTTATAGAGTGATAAGAGGGTGTTTTGTGCACAAATGGAAATATTAAGAGTCGGTTTTGAAAGACTCTTGAATTTCACATTTAATGCTACCACTCCATTACCCGCAAAGAAAATCCCGCTTTCAAGGGAACAAATAGAAAGATAGTAAAGTGCACTTTGCGAGATAAAATATCAATTTGATATTTTTGTGAGAGGCATTAAATGCCAAGTGGGATGACGTGAAGACAAAGAGACATATATTCCTTTATTAAATTGGCATTGTTACCAACCTAGGACATTAAAGTAATCGATACTTGGACCATTTAGTTACTTATTCAATGCTCTTTGTCAAGTGTCAGGACCCCGAATGAGTCTTACTCATTCAAAGGAGAGGTTTGTTAAGGGTTTTTGTGGAGGATGAACCATTTCGAGAACTTATCGAGATTGGTTATCGACACTTGACTTTCAATGTCAAGCATTCCCAATTCAAATTTTCGGCCTCAAGGTAGGTTCATCCAAGGGTTTGGTGAAGATATCACCATTGATATTCAAGAGGGATGAAATGAAGTTCTATGTCTCCTTTCATTATGCGATCCCCGATGAAGTGATATCGATATCAATGTGTTTGGTTCTTTGGTGGAGGAGGTTGTTGGAGATTGCAATTGCACTAGTGTTGTCACGTAAGATGGGCACCATTTTATAATGGATGTCATAGTCACCGAGTTGACTTTTCATCCATAATACATTGGCACAAGATCCTCGCCGCAGCCTACATATTCGGCTTCAGCAGAGGACATAGCCATTGATTGTTGCTTCTTTGCACTCCAACACACCGCTTTTCCTCCAAGAAATTGACAGACCCCGAGGTACTTTTTTGTCCATGTTGCACCAAAGATAATCGTAATCGAGTAACCTTGAGATCAAACCCCGAGCATATTGGATAATATAGTCCAAGGTTTGGGGTTCCTTTCGTACCGAGTATTCTTTTCGTCTGCAGTGAGGTGGGATTCTTTGGGATTGGATTGATATCTTGCTATTAGATGATCGAAAATTGTATGTCCGGTCTAGTTATGTTAGATACATCATGAGCCAACAATCTCTCGAAATGAGTTTGATTGACTGATTTGCCAATGAGATCGTGTCCAAGGTTGTTAGGTGGAACCATTGGTGTCTTCACCGAGGCATAGTCAAATATCTCATATTTCTTCAAGAGATTTCGTGTATTTCTCTTGACCGATGGATATACCTTTATCGCTTTGCTCGATTTGTAGTCCAAGAAAGTAAGTAAGTTCCCCATCATGCTCATTTCAAACTTCTTTGTCATTAGTTTTTCAAACTGCTTTGCAAAGTTTGTAGTTTGTTGAGCCAAAGATGATATCATCAACATACACTGGACTAGTATCACATCCTCGTTGGGTTCTATAGACAAACAAGTGTGTTGTCTATCTTTCCTCTAACAAACTTGTTTTGTATCGTGAAGGCATGAGAGTTTCATACCATGCCCCGGAGCTTGTTTAAGTCCATAAAGGGCTTTGTCAAGCTTGCGACATAGTCGTGGAATTCACTACTCTCAAAGCTTGGAGGTTGCCGAACATACACATCTTCCTTGAGATCACCATTTAAGAATGCACTTTTAACATCCATTTGGTAGACGCCAAGTTCATGTATGTTGCATAAGCAAGCGAAGATCCCGATGGCTTCCATTCTTGCAACAGAGCAAATGTCTCATCATAGTCAATGCCTTCTTGTTGATCGTAACCTTTGGCTACAAGTCCGCTTTGTTTTTAATGACAAGGCTGTTTTCATCGCTTTTGTTTCGAAAACCCACTTCATTCCTATGACTACTACATCCCGAGGACATTTGATCAAGGTCATGACCTTGTTTTTGTCAAACTGCTGCGCTTCTTCTTGCA
Organism: Chrysanthemum lavandulifolium; assembly: GCA_022545495.1. Lineage (NCBI taxonomy): Eukaryota > Viridiplantae > Streptophyta > Magnoliopsida > Asterales > Asteraceae > Chrysanthemum > Chrysanthemum lavandulifolium. Next base: position 249,951,426 of record CM040238.1, read on the forward strand.
TAGCATGAACCCAAATTGGGTGTTTAAGAGCTTCATGACACTTTTGGGTTCAATGTCCGATAGGTAATCAAGATATAGACATTCATTGGTCAAGCCGCATTAGACTAGCGTACCATGCTTCTAGTGAGCATGCCCTCGCTGGGTTCACCAATGATGTTTACAAGCTCAATGTCCCGAGATCTTGTCCACTTACTTTGTGGTCCGAGATCCGAGCTTGAAGATGTCACTGGGAGTTCGGATGTGAGTTCGTGTGCAAGAGCCACGTAATCATTGTTATATATCCCAAATAGGATGATCGATTTTCAATGAACTCATTGATGGTTGGTTGGGGTAGGTTGTGGGGTAAGACATAGTATGAGATGTCAAGATCGCTTGATACGAGGAATTGAGTTCGTGTTGTACTCATCGAGGATATCTTGATGAGTTATCAATTCCTATTTCCTCCATCGAGGTGTTGGTGAATCGATGCCAAGATTTCATCAAAGGTGACATGAAAGGTTTCTCAACTTGTTGTCTCCTTGTGTTAAAAACCCCAAGGCTTTGGAGATCGGTGAGTAGCCTAAAAAGTATCCATCATTAGCTTTTGCATCAAACTTGCCTAGATGATCCTTGTGGTTGTGAATGAACACAGACATCCAAACACATGAAAATAGCCGATGTCGGAAGTATACCTTTGAAGATCTCATATGGGTTTTATTATGTCTTTTGACAATGATTGACCTGTTTTGAGTGTAACAGCGCTTTGATCGCTTCATCGTAAATGTTTTGAGAGGGTCGAGCCATTTAACATAGTTCTAGCAACCTCAATGAGAGTTCTGCTTTTCCTTCAAAGAACCCCATTTTGTTCGGGGTATAAGGAGATGAGAAATTTTGAGAAATTCCTTTTCATCACGTAAACTCTCAAGTTCTTGATTTCGAACTCAGTGCCATTGTCGGCTCGATTTGTTTAACAAGAATGTCATTTCGGTTTTCAATTTTCCGATGAATGACATTATTGTATCACCGACCGACTCTTTTGGAAAGAAAGTATACCCAAGTGTATCTTGAGAATTCATCAACAATGACAAGTGTATACTTCTCATGCCGGATTGATCCGGGACCGACAGTCCAAAGAGATCCATGCGCAGGAGTGAAGGCAGCTTTGATGGAGAAATTTTGTTTGGTTTTGAATGATGCTCGTGGTGTTTACCCTTTTCACAGTGTAGCATGGTTTGTCTTTTGCAAAGACCAATGATGGTAAGCCAAGGACCTTGTTTTGTTTTGCCAAGTTGTTGAGGTTTTTGAAGTTTATGTGAAAGTCTCTTATGCCACGCCCAATTGATAGTTTCAGTGGCTTTAGCAAAGAGACAAGTTCCATCTTGGGAGAGAGTTGACATGTCAAGCACATAAACATCATCTCTCCTAGGCGCTATCAACACAACTTCCTTGTTGGCATTAAAATGGTACCTTGTTTATCATTGAATTGTACAATGAATTTTGCATCACATAGTTGACCGACATCGATGAGATTGTATTTGAGACCATTGACATAGGCTATTCTAGAGAAAACTATTCCATTGCGCCATCGAACCATAACCTTGCTTGGACATGATGAGTTATCACCAAATACTACCTTGGGCCCCGGTTCCTTTACATACTTGTGCAGATATTCCTTCACACCACCATGCTTCTTGAGCATCCACCGCCTAGATGCCAAATGGGCCCCGGCATGTCTCGCACAAGTAGTAAACTCAATTAGTTTCTTCGTGACCCACTTACTAGTGGGCTTGGATCTCAAGGTCGCTTTGAAATTTGCAATCGACTCATGGTCGCTGGTTGTGTGCATGGTGCTACCATGTGTTTTGCATTTAGAGGTCGAGGATGTCTCGGTGACTGGTTGTTTGAATTTCTCCTTGCATGAATGATACTATCATGTTGGGATGTCTCATGAGTCGGATTACCGTGATATGTCACAAGATGTATTCATGAGACAATCATCCCGATGATGATCATTAAAACCACAGTGAGGGCACAGAGGAAAAGGTTTTGCTCTATTCTTTGAGCAACTTTGGAGGATGAAGCATATCAAGACCAACTTTGGTATAGTTTGCTTGACCGACATATCGTAGATGATTTGCAGCCCTATGATCATCCTTTTGCAGATCATGCAAAAAGGATTCTATAGCATTGTCATGGTATGGTCGGTGTAATGACACAAATCACACTTTTGTTTGTTTTGGAGGTAGACTTTGACTTTGAGGAAATGGAGGAAGTCGACTTTGTCTCCTTGATTGGTTCTGTGGACCTTTTCAATGGATTCCATTTTTCAAGAAGCTTCCTCACAAGTTCCCCATTGTCGGATTTGGTCGCCTTCAGTGGGGACAGAGGATGATGAAGTCTCAAGCAGAGTAGACTCTTGTTGGATTAGTTTTGCTTGTTTTTGTAGGATGGTTCTACCAAGTCCGCACCTTTCTTTTGGTGAATGAGGATTGAATTGTAGTGGAGTAAGCTCGTAGCTTGAGCAAAGACCTCAAGAGATTTCGGTGGTGGAAGCGGTGCTGAGATTCCGCTTGACTCGAGAGATGTGTTCAAGACAACTGGGCACATCAGTGGAGTCCAAGCATGCTCTTTAGAGCTTGACTTTCGTGCTCTAGAATCCTTCCGTAATCAAGTTTGAAGCTTACTCGTGATTAACTGCTCAATCCAATCACCGGTATTGGAATCACCAACATACTTGTAATCATGCCACCGACACAAATGGCTTAGAGACAGTCTTTGCTGAGAGAGTCGTGAGATGATCTTCACCTATGACTCTCTTCTTGCTACTGGGGCTCCCACAACATCAAAGACCCCGGATTCTTAGCAATTCAACTATTAAGAATATCATTTGCCTTTTAAGTTCATCTTGAAGATTTCGATTTCTTTTAACTAGTTCGGTGTTTTGAATTTGCAAAGTGATGACCTCAAGCTTAGCTTGTTTTAAAATAAGCAATTCATCCCTACACTTATTCAATTCAAAACTTAACTTGTTGTACTTAGAAAAAGATTCGCCTTTGCTCTTCAACAAACTTAAGGTCAACATTTAGATAATTCATATAAGATCGCCAATCGAGTCATCATCCATAGAAAGTAAAGTGTTTACCTTCTTCATTGTGATGTTGACCCATTCCCTGCTCCTAGCATGATTCTTCCCAATGCCTAGCTTGTCTTCTTCTCGAGAGAGCCATTAGAGCACCGACATGTACCATTTCATCATCCGATGAGATTGGCTCTTCATCCTACCAAAGGTTTCAAGAACAAGGCCTTTGTTCTTACCCCGCATGATTGAACATTTTTGTTGTTTCGAGGATCGCCTCAAGCAATGCAAGCTTAGCTTTTGCTTTCTTATACTTAGCTTCATAATCAATGGTTTTGTTAAGATCATGTAGGATATTAGTTTTCACATACACATCAAACCATAACAACAAGGTGGCGATAAGTGGAATTCTAGAGAGAAAGTTAGAGGTTTAGGGAACTTAGTGAGAGAAACCGAAGATATTATTATGAGCTCCAACTCTACCTTGGGAGGTAGAGAGTATTTATAGTCTTACATAAATCGCCACACATCGGGTCGTGGATCGCATACAATGGGTAAAGACCCGTCCGTCCTCCACGGTGTTACTTAACTAAATACTACTTAACTTAAGAATTACTACGACTACGAGCTTAACGATTACATATACTGAGGTGACCGACTCTTTAATACCGGAATTTCTAATTCCTAACAATCTCCCTAAGGAGGTCACCTCAATCATGTACTAAAATTACATTGAATACAACCGCATAATACATTAACAATTGATCTTGCATTCTTGATGTAGTCCTTTGCTCCTAAGCTCGTAGTCATTGATTCTTCACATTGCATGTTTGGTTACTTCAAGTGAGGTCTTTATCGATCCACGTGATAATCATTTTGAGCCAACATTTGAGATCATCACCTATCAAAATCTCGTGACATCCTTTGTGATGTTGTGACTTTAGGACCGACATGCTCACATTCGGATCATGATTTCTTCTCATCGAGTAGCGGAAGCTTTTGTTGATTCATGATATTGGCAGCAGCAGAAAGCGTAGCATGGAGTGAAAATATCGAGTCATTGATGCACTAATCATGATTTCTTTTGAGATGAATGTGTTAAGTGAGCATGCGGCTATGGATTGACCGCTTCATTCCGATCACCGCAAACGCTTCGGCGCACTCGCATACAACAAGCTAGCAATAAATCTCACGAAGTGTCTTTGATCACTTTCATTGAATTGAGGTTCACGCCCACGGTGCCCCCGCTGATCAATACATGTACCGCTCGTGATCGTGTATAATTCAAGAATTTCCTTGACAGTGGTTTCGCAATGTTCTAGTCGTTTCTCAAACCGAACGCCTCAAAGAAGACAACACGAGTGAGTGAACCAAATAATTTTAAGTCCACCGATTGATGAAAAGAGATTTGAAAAACAATCGTATTGCTCAATAGAAATTGTTTTTGCAACACAACGAAGGTTTTATTGAAAATCAATTATCAATCATAAAACACCTTTTGGTTTGAAAAATGAGTACACGGTCGATGTGCTAAAGAAAGGAGTTTTTAAGCACAAAGACCGGTTTTCAAAGGTATCCGCCAATCCATAACTCGAACTGTGATTGATTCAAGAGATTGAATCGCCCATTGTTTCGCTCAGTTGTCACATGGTTAATCTATAAAATAGATCTCACATGCCACCTACCAGAGCTTGTTTGATGTTGGCTCCAAGGCTTTCCATCTTCATTGTGAATATGTAAACACATCACTCGATGTTCCGCAATACCACAAGGATAATGCGAAGGACTCAAGATATAATCTCTTTCCACATTGTGTGAAACAGAGTCTTCAATGAAAGTGTCCTAATGAGATTTATTGATGATCTCGTGGCTCTAGACTCAATTTGTGCATATTTGGATCATATAACGGAGACTAGGGAGAGGGTCTCCTTCTTCAATATCAACCATCTCTAAGAGAAAGTCGATAGATAATGTCGGCCCCGTGAGAATGAAACAAGTCCTTTTAAGAGGAACTTGAGTGGTTTGGAAAGTTGAAGTGCAAGTCGTCCACCGGGTCCATGACGCCTTGTCTTCAATACCGATGTTACCATCGTAGCATATGAATTGAACCCGGTTTCGCCCCTAAGGTTGAATAAATGGAGGGCTATTTGTTTTCACCCTTTCCTCATTCAATTCTTTTTAATTCTTCAACCCTTCAAGCTTACCGAGACTTCATAGCTAGAACCTTGTTGGGTTTATTCCAAGACTAGCTCGCCTTAGTCCGCACTCTTCCCATATCTCATTTTTTTCCTTTTATCATCATACCTAAGGACTTCTACACTAACTAGTGGATTGTCCTCGGTAGATCCCTCCGGCTCGCGGATCGCCGGAACATATACCTAACCTTATCATCCTTATATCACCGCACATAAAGTAAAGTTGGTCGGTCTATTTGGTATTGTTCGTTCGCCATCGGATCCAATTGAAAACCATTTGAAAATCAATTCAGATACTTGTGATATTTTATCAAAGCATTTTGTACCGAATTGTTTTTGATATTTTAGAACGAGAACTCCCTCAAAGATGTGCATCAAGTATTGAAAATGTTTTGCACACGGAGGCAAGAGAAAGAATTTGCTTCTTTGATTACCATTTTCTAAAGATATCAACATCACTTCCCATATCAACTCAAGTAGATATAGCATTTCGGAAGGATGAGGTTTCCATAATATGCCCCTCAATATGCCTCGAGGTTTGAAAAGAGTTTTGCACATACTAGAGGAACTTGCACATTGAGATAAGTTGATCACATTTCAAATCATAGGTTTTAAGATAGATGCTCCCTCAACATGTGCATGGAAAATTTGAAATCGTTTGTCACATGTGGGAAGGACAAAGATGTACATTCTTGTGAAACCATTTACCAATTATCGCTTTAAATCTAATTTAAATCATTATTCTCCCCGATCACAATTATCAAAACATTTGAGATTTGTGATCTCGATAGATTTAAATTGATTTTGAAAGCTTTAAGGAGAATTGTGACTTGATTGTGAAAGCGCTTGAACCGATAAGGATCGGATTTTAAGACTTTACACTCCATTGATAAAAACATGCATTTATATCTTTTGAAAATGCTTTAATGCCAAATAACTTTTTAATTTAATTGAAATCATTCTCCCTCAATCAATGACATAGGTTGTTGATTGAGATAGAGATTTTGACAAATAAGTCCCGATGATTATCAAAAATAGAGATCGAGTTATTTTCAAAGCATTTAGTTTTCGAGAGATAAATGTTTATAGAATCGAGCATGGAATTTTGAAAACATGATAACACATGGCTCGTTTTTCTTTTAAAACCGGTTATTGCTCAAAATGACAATAAACCATTGTTTCTCTTTCTCCCAAAATATTTTTTTTGATTTTTTTTTTTTTTTTTTTAAATTCACCAACATCTAAAGTCCCGTGTCATTCTTTGAATGACAAAGACAAAGACCGTAGATATTATCGAACCGAAAAACATGACAAAATGACAATATTTTTGAAGATTTTTCAATTTTCAAATTTTTATGGATTTTGAAAGTTTTATATTTTCTATTTGATTTTTGAAGGTTTTATAATTTTGTGTTTTGTTTTTCAAATAAATATTTACACTAAATAGATGAAGATAGACCTTTACTCCTCGCCTTCCTCCTCAAGACGTTTGAGTGTTTCGGTTGAAGGCTTTTCAAGCCAAGACGTGGAAGAATAAACTCAAACGCTCTCTTGAAGAGCTTTGGTGAAGATGTCACTAATTGATATTCGCACCTCACAAAATATAGTTCTACCACACCTTTTCTACTTGTTCCCCGATGAAATGATGTCGAATGTCAATATGCTTTGCTCTTGAGTGTTGAACGTTGTTGCATGAGAGAGCAATAGCACTTTATTATCACAAGACAGAGGGATTTTGTTGAATTCAAAGCCATAGTCGATAATCGAGATCTCATCCATAAGATTTGAGCACAACAAGATGACATGGCTATGTATTCACCTATAGAGGAAATAGAAGTACTCATTTGCTTCTTTGAAGACCCGACTCATAAGCTTATCACCCAAAATCGAAAGCACCTCCCGACGATTTGACGTGTATCTTGACAACTCGCATGATCAAGATCGCAGATAGCCGTTAGTGACATACCGGTGTCCTTCGGTACCAAAGACCCATATTGATGGTTCCTTGAGATACCGAAGACCCGCTTAATCGCTTCAAGGTGCTTTTTAGTAGGCTTAGCCGGTATCTAGCACACATGCAAACAAATAACAAGATGTTCGGTCTACTAGCGTGAGATACATCGTGGATCCAATCATACTCGATATTTCGCTTGGTCAATCATGATCCCCGAGAGGTCCTCATCTAGTTTGGTTCGGTCAATCATGGGGTGTCAACAGGTCACTTGAATCAAATCCAAATTTCTTTAAAATCTCTTGCATATTTAGATTGATTTATGAAAATGCCTCCGGACTTTGTGAAATTTGTAATCCCAAGAAAATGACATTTGTCCCATCATTGACATTTGAAACTTTGAACTCATTTCATTTGAAAACGATCACATTCCATTGGGTCCGCCGAGGCAAAATAATGTCATCAACGTAAATTTGAATATGAATTAAATGTTTGCACGACTTCCGGTGAACAATGTAGGATCAATGCTCCTTTGATGAATCCGGTTGATAGAAGAAACTTTGACAAAGGTATCATACCATGCCCTCGAGCTTGCTTTAAACCAGAAAGAGCCTTCTTCAAACGATAAACGTGAGTAGGATGCTCGGATTTACAATGCCTTCAGTTACCGACATAGACGACTTCTTTAAGATCTCCGCTCAGAATGCCGCCTTCACGTCCATCCGATAGACTACCATGTTCTTACTAGCTTAGCCAAAAGATTCGATTGCCTCGATTCGAGCAACAGAGCAAAAGATTCTTCAAAGTCTATACCTCCTCTCGACGATAACCTTTAGCAACTAATCGAGCCTTGTTCTTCAACACATCACCATGCTCATCAAGTTTTACTTTGAAGATCCATTTGAGAGCTATAATCATAGCACGCCTGAGCAGTGTACTAACTCCCATACATCAAGACGATCAAACTCATGAATTTCATCTTGCATGGCATTGAACCGCCTATCTTCATTCATGGCGGTTTTAACATCTTTGGTTCGATCTTAGATAGTACGGAGTTGAAGAAACACCATAAGGCATCGGTTGCAAGTTGTTTCCGGGTTGATACAGGACGAGGGATTTCCAATGATGTTGTCTAATGGATGATCGTGAGTCCATTTTCCGAGGTGTTCATGTGGCAGTTGTCGAGGAACCGAGGTAGTCGAGTCGATGTCTCCCAAGAAGATGGTTCGATGATGATTCAGAGTAGCAAATATGTTTTCAAATGGAGCATCTTCGTGGAGTAGCAAAGGGATTAACTTCATCATTGATGCCGTAAACATTTCCATGATGTACATTTGAAGAATGATGATTTGTTGATGAGATCAAGGATCGCAGCAGTGCTTCTTGACTTAAAGATATTGAGATCAAGGATTGACTTCATTCATCAAATACGAGCATCCTTTGTTGTGTGGATCAGACCTCATTAGTAATTGAATCATATGACTCATCAAACATAGGATCAAACAATTTCTTTACATCATCTTCGGATGGAGGTACATATGGAGTTTCTTGAGAGGAGTTTGGAACAAGAGATGATCCAATGGGACTGTTTTGAAGTGCGGGTCCTGAACTGGAGTGTCCAGAGCCATAGGACCACCGCGATAGAAACTCTCTCGACTATCTTTATCAACCCATATGTAGACAATTTGAAGTGACCATCGATAAAGAAAACCTCGATATACCAAACTTGAAATCAAGAAGAATTCCATGCATTTGCATCTTAAGCTCGCTTTGTAATTTTAACTTCAATCTCAAATAAGTGATAATTGATTAACTCAAGTAATCACTTGTGTCAAATGCCCAACACGTGAATAAACGTACAACCGGATGTATGTCGATCCATCGAATGAACCGGAACAAATGATTTCGACATTAATGCATTCTTCCTAAAGGTATACATGTAGAGACCGATTCCGAAGATTCACCACAAATGTCTTTGAGCGATGAGGAAGTCATTTTCCTTAATGTTCATGTGGTTGATTTACGAGTGCACATTTGGAGAAGAACAATGAAACAATGATCCGTGAAGATTTGGCAAAGGAGTACCAAAGAGCGGATCACTATTCATGAGTGCAACCGCAATGATAGTCATTAACAACGCCTGTGAAGTAACTGAGATAAGGTTTTTGAGACTTCCAAGAAGTACTTTTAGATGGTGAACCAGTTGAGTCAATACAAACCGAGCATGAGCTTCGTGTCGGATGATCAACATTCGCTTGAGGTTAAAAGTACTCATCAAACATATCTTTGAAAACATGAATCCCAAACATTGATTCCCAATTATCCTTAGTATATTCACTCTTCATCAAAAGAATATACACTCATCATCATCAAAAATTAAGTCGTATAACCATTATTCAAACATCCATCATCATGTAGTATATTCACTTTTCTCCCTCAAAATTGCTTCAAGTTGCCATTTTGATTTAACAAGTGAATAAGAGTATAAACCAATGAACGAGATCCATTTGATGACCGAATGAGCGTGGAAAACATGAAGCTTGTTGATGAATAATGTAGATGAGTATGGCCATTCACTTAGAGAATTTCTCATTAGTCAAGATAAAGCGCATGTAAGAGCGTACACTTTTCTTTTCTATGAGGAACGGGCCTCAAGTGTTATCCGCAGACACCATAATGATGAAGTACGAGGCCCGAATCGATTTGAACAGACGCCATTGTTAAGAGCCCAATCATATGTTTAGAGCCACCGAATCCAAGTACCAAGGGACGATTTGTACGACCGCTTTGGACAATGTATCGAAGACAGAGAATTGGAAACATTGATCCCCACGTGTCGATGGGTTCCTTTGGTTAGCACAAATAGTCTTTGAATCAGCAGAAACCCTAGATGCAATGGCATTAACCCTAGGAGCCGAACTAGTAGAGGCATCGACTTAGTCAAATGACATTTTGTGCTTAATGGGATTATTCTACCGCTTGGCTTCCAAACCTTAACAGCACTATTCTCGGATAGTGGATCTAGTTAAAGAGCAAGGTTTGCCATTCGTGAACATTCGACTGTTGGCTTCCAATCAAATCCTACATTGGTAAAAACCTTCCCCGTAGGTTTCGTGATTGCTTAACTGCTTTGCTTTCCAAACTTTTTAACTGGGTATGATTCTTAGATCTCAAAGAATAACACATCACATTTATCATGATTACCGTAAAATAAACATTTTTTACATGTTTTGCGACAAAGATAAGGCCTCGAATTAATTTCGAAGCTTAGAGCTAATACTAGAACTAACACGATTCTTTTTGTTCAAATCAAACTTCTTGTCCCTATGGTGTTCTTTTACTTCCTTATCATGATCACTTTTAGTTTGCGTAATCCTATCCTTCTTTGCATTGCTTCTAGGTTTTGACCCGCTAACTTTAGTGTCAATCTTAACATCTCAGAGAAGTAACGATGGGAACATTACATGGCTTCACTACTTTCCGCATTTCCGGTCTAGAAGTGCTGGATCTCAAGTTCTAGGAGGCACATCAAAGGTTGCTTGCTTGAATTTTGACATGGAACAAGGCATATCAAGGGTCACATGCTTGGCTTTAGGCATAGAACAAGGCACAACTATTCTATCTCGCCTATTGCTAGATTTCTGACTTGTGACAATTACATACTCTAAGAGTTCCCGAGATCGTTTGGCATCCATGCAGCATAGGCTATAGTACTATCAAAAGGTTTTTCTAATCTTTCATCTTCAACAATCTCACTGGAGACCCTTCAAACTTTCCTTAAGGTATGAGAGATATGCTTATGTGCAAGTTCATTATTCCTAATGGGTGGGGAATATATAACATATCGATAGCATATTTATCACAAGCGTAAACCTTAGGAACAGAGTATTTGCAATTTGGGATTGGCAACTTTCGCTTTCACCTCACGCTCGATTCTCAATATCGTTAAGTAAAGAAGTTATCTTTTCAATTTTTATCATGATTAACTTTAAATGAATCACATAACTCTTTGTTTTGATCATTAACCTTTGAAATTTCAAACTTTAAAACAATCATTTTCCTTTTGCAAGTTATCAATTATGTTTTGAAGTTGGAAATTCGAGAATCTAAAGGAGGCATATGGGAAACAATACATCCTTCTTTTCACCTTCGGTTGTGAAATTTGGGCTTTCAATCTTTTGATCGTGTTATAATGAGCTCGAATTTGTTCATCACGCTTACTAATTTCAAAATCGATCAAACTCAGAGCATCGAGGATGTCTTGATATTTGAGGTTTTAACATTTTCTTTGAGATGTTGATGTTTTAATTGCAAAGCAAGATGTTCAACTTCTAATTTAGAATAATGTTTGACCAAGTTATCATGATCATCATGTTCTATTTTCTCATGCAATTTTGAATTTGTTGTTTCAAGCTCAATGACACGATCATGGGAGACTTTAGAGCAACAAATAATTCATGAAATTGAGAAGCATTAATGGAACAATTTGTAGCAAAGAAAACACATCTTGAGCAATACATTCGTAAATCGATTCTCATTCAAAGTATGCAAGTTCTTCCTTTCAATCTCACTATATTTTAATTTCTCTCATAGTCACTAACCTCAACAATCATTGCATCAAATACCTTTTCCATTTCTTTAATATCGAATCGCCCCTTTTAAGACTCTCAAATTGATCTTTTAGTTGTTTAAAGAAAGGCATGACCTCGCTAAATAGCATTCTTTAGTTTGCTCAAAACCACTTTCCCTTCGCTATATACCGGGTGTGATCCTTTTCTTACAAGTTTTCTCAAAATCAACAAATAGTTGAAAGATAATATATTCATCGATTAAGGTCTTGCTTTTAGTGGCAAGAGATCTAGGAACTAGTGCATTGGTGTATTAGAGGATACACAGCTGATTTAGGCGCTTTCCTACAAGGGGATTCTTTTCAACAAGATTTTCACTTTTGCATTTCCATATCCTTTTTCCGTAACACTTGTTCGTGGGGTTAATAGAGTCTCGAGGCTTAAACTTGTTCAAGGAGATCCAATTTTCTTTAGTGTATTTATGGGTTTGATCGTTATGTTATTCTTTTTCACTCGTGATCTTCTAACTTTTATTCATTTTCTCCCTAGTGACTTCATCGATTTCTTATCTTCCTCAACAGCACTCAACGCAACTAGGTTTCGCTAGGCTTAAGGATTTCATTACCATCATAAAGCACCTTATGAGCATTTCTAGCCTTTTTAATTACCTCCGGATTTGGTTCCTCAACAAGGGAATGCTATGCTTATCGCTTAAGACTCGATGCTTAGTGATCATGTGAGCAGCTTGAATGGTATTCCTTGTACGCATAACTTATTTTCAAGCTTGTTTTTCAAAGTTTTTAGATTGGAAAAATCATTCAAAAGTTTTGATTCCTTAGCCTTGAATTCTTGCTTAAGCATTTAACATTTTCTTGAAGTTCGTGTTTTGCTTAGCATTTTGGAAAGCTTTTCTTGTAAGGAGTTTAACTCTTGTTTTAATACTTCTTCTCTAAAATTACTTTTCTAATAATTGTACGATTGGATATCCATCTCCCGCTCACGAGTGGTAAGTTCAAACTTAGCACTGCTCAGATATGGCAACTTGATCCTTATAGGTATTGAGTTCATGGTCAAGGAATCATCAGCACAAATGCAAAGGTACTCATGCAATTCATAATCATCATTTTGAGAAGAAGATGCATACATAGGTACCGCAGTAAACATTCATGCAACTTTCCTCTGCATTAACGCACAAAGTTGTGGGCGGTGCATCTCTATCTGGGTACATCCGAAGCTTCCATGGAGCGCCTTTGCATTAGCTTGCACGGGTTGTGATCGTGCACTCTCTCTTGTGAACATGAGCATGAAGATTCTATTTTAGCATTGTCCGACTCATCATTATTTGTTTTCTAACATTCTCGCATTCAAAGAACACCCGATTCTTCCATAGATACATTACCCAACTTATCACAACAATCTCTCAACCGCACTGACACTCATTCACTTTTTCATCCTTTTGTGCGCTTCTCAATGTACTTTTTCACATTATCCATGAGTTGGATAAATGTCTCAATGAATTCTCGAATTTCCATTCCAAGATGTTTTTGAAGCAAATTCCGTCAAGTGTTGATCGAATCAATATTCCCCACCGATGAATGACCGAAATTGTTTGTAGATTACTTGAAGAGCAGACCGAACCATCTTTTGAACTATGAAGAAAAATAAACCGTGAGCTAAGTCGCTAGCAAGAAAAACCTTATAAACATCACTTTTCAATCCAAAACAACCCAACCAAGATGATTCAAGCTAACCAAATGAAAACCTAAACACTTGTGATGATTCTAAACATGAAAGTACTAACAAAATTCAAACTTTAACACAAGAAATCAACCAAATGATGCAAAACCACTAAACTTTTTCAAACTCAAAACCACCTAAAACCACTAGAAATCCAAATGTGCAAGATATGATCTAACCATGGCTCTTGATACCAATTGTAGGATATTAGTTTTCACATACACATCAAACCATAACAACAAGGTGGCGTATAAGTGGAATTCTAGAGAGAAAGTTAGAGGTTTAGGGAACTTAGTGAGAGAAAGTGAAAGATATTATTATGAGTTCCAACTCTCTACCTTGGGAGGTAGAGAGTATTTATAGTCTTACATAAATCGCCACACATCGGGTCGTGGATCGTGCATACAAGAGGTAAAGACCGTCTGTCCTCCACGGTGTTACTTAACTAAATACTACTTAACTTAAGAATTACTACGACTACGAGCTTAACGATTACATATACTTGAGGTGACCGACTTTTAATACCGGAATTTCTAATTCCTAATGATCAAATTTGTTTTGAACATTTTGATGAGACCGATAGATTTTTGGTTGAAATTTGCTAAAGCCTCAAGACCGATTAGATCCCGATGGTTTGTAAGAGGGTTCGAAGTTGTTTTTGAAAGACGATCTTTGCAAATGGCCTCTTTATGACACTTATAACATTCAGTGTCTTCATTGTTTTAGCATTGAAAACCTTTGTTTATTTTTATAAACCTTCGAGAGTTAGCGAGAGTGCCCTTCCGAAATTCAAAGATTCGTGTCATTTAGGTACTCCTCACTTGATCTCTCATCGTGCTCATCATCCGAAGTTTTCTTGGAAATCTTGAACTACATTGTTAGAAAAGAAAGCAGCTGATATTGGTGATGAGGTAGTGGTCGTGGACTTCTTGACTTCCCGAGACTTCTTTAAGTCGTGGTATCGCCATTGATGAGGTTTTCCTCATAGACAAATTTCCCATAAATTTCGTGAAGCTCAAGATTTTGGATATGATTAGCATTCCCGAGTCCCCAGAGAAATTTAACCACTTCTCGTGGAGACTGCTTACAAAACCAACATTGATTTCATGCTTAGACAACTTAACACCATCATTTGAAAGTTCATTTAAAAGAGTTTTGTATCCGTGTAAGTTTGAGAGAGTTTCGAGTCCTTAGCCCAAGGTGTTATACTCAAGTTTCGTGTCCATTATCCTGCTTTCCTTGGTATCGATGGTCCTTCATGACTATGAACTAGGTCATCCTGTGTTTGCTTAGCAAGATTACAAATTATATCAGACTCCATAATATCGTCAGAAGACAAGATATTATGATACTTTGAGTCTTTGGTCCCTGGTTGACCACTCTCCTTTCATCCTGGTCCACCGAGCTTCGTGTTTAGGCAACCCTTCAAAGAGCCTTTGGGACAAATGGACCTTCATTTATACACTTGATATAATAAGGTTCCATCCCAATCAAATAGCAAAGCATTCGCTTTTTCCATTTGTTGAATTTGCCAACTTCAAGTCTAGGGCAAATTGAATAAGCTCCACCCTTTTATCGACGAGTTTTATAATTAGCCTTGCTCGATACCACTTGTTGTTCCCGCTCACTATCGCTTAAAACAGCTTTAAGTTAATAAAACAAGTTAAAAGTGAACTATGACCGAAATTAACATAAAGAAAACACACTAAGTAATTTTCAACATCATATTCTTATTAGAAATAAATCAACAAAGAACACGCTACCCAAGTACTTCATGAATAGTACTTGGGATTGAAATGACAAAGTTGGGTGATTCTCTCTAAGCTCAAGCTAAGTCCGAGCACAACTCTTAGAGCTCACCGAGCTATCTCAGAACTAAGTTAGATTTGGAGGAGTGAAAAGATGGCTCATGTGTGTGTTTTACAATTCACAAGCTTAACCTTTTCACTCCATCTCTTATGCTATTTATACATGTATGATATTTGACTCTTTCCTAAGTGACAACCGACATCATCGTAAGACAAAATATCGATGTATTTTGTCTCACATAAAGACTATTCTAGGTAAGAGACAAGACTACTTTCCTAAGTTCGATGATGACATCGAGCCCGATCTTTTGCCATCTGTGGAAAGTTGACTTTGGTTGATAAGGACATCGCCTTATCCGATTCAACTTTTCCCGCCTTGTCCCGCTCTTTTCTTCGCCTTACATCCTTCGCCTTCTACTTGGTTTGTCTTCGCAAGAAGTTGAGAGTATCTTAGGGATTCAAAGTGAGTTATTGTCATCACCACCGAATCCATCATCTTCTTCTCGACTCGCCTTCACCCATTAAGTTCCGCCACCGAGTGGAGAGACTTCTTCTTTGCCTCTCATCGAGTATCCTCGAAGACGACTCACCGAGACTATGCACTCAATTGACCTATTTGTGTTAACGGAATAAATACTTGGGCTATTTTCTATTCAAATCCTAGATTAAGGGTTTGGGTATTTATCGAACCCAACACAATCAATATTCAATAATTAAGTTTCATATTCCCTAAGCAAACACACAAGTAAATTAGCTTGACATGGAGAACATGCAAGCATACACACAAATAATTGAAGACATAATTAAATTAATGAAGTAAACAACTTATCTTGGTGTAAGATAGGGTTTAAAACCCTAAAATACGACCTTGGTTCGGTTTAGGTTTTACTCCAAAGTTTACCCAAAAGACCTCTCTAAAACTCGAAAATTCGGATTCTATATATAAGATTACATGTGCGACGGCGCCACCTTATGATTTGTGACGCCGTGGTTGCCGCTATTAGGGTTTCGCTTGGCCAGTAAATCTTGCGACGGCGCCACCTTATGCTTGTGACGCCGTCCTCTTTAGCTTTTGACGTCGTCTCGATTACATCTAGTCATTCGAGTAATGACGACCTACTCTTTTATAACTTGACGCCACTTGAAAATAGGAGTTTTGGCTTCAGATCGTCACAAAATCCTCCGACGGCGTCAGCAGAGCAAGCGACGCCTGGCCCCTTGTAATTTAGCGACTGAGTGTCTCGATTCTCGACTTTGGCCATTTTCTTCATATATCCGCTTTTCGTCCAAATAAGTGCCATTACAACATTTGCCTTCAAGAGACCTAAAAGTGAAAAGGAACGATATTAAGCAATAACGGATACAAAAGTGATCAACATAAGGGCTTAAACGACCCTCAAAAGGTACATTTAAAACCTTATCATCGGGCTTGTTTGGGATTACATCAACAACATCGCAGAGTGAAAACCGTGCGTGGCCTCGTTGACGGGATTTTTCTCATGTCCCGCATTGCGTAATTGGCATGAGTTTTTCATCCCTTTGTGATCCTAGCAACAAAGTTCCGAGTGGGTTCTAGCGAGTTTATTCGTGTTTTTGCTGTGTCTATTTTTTGTTTATTGTATTGTTCACGGCTTGGTTGTCTTTTAACGATTTGTATTTGTTTTTCTTTCTCATCTAGCGCCTTGCTAGTTGTTGGTTTTATATAATTCTGCCGTTCTAAAAAAAAAAGAACTCAAATTCGTCAAGACTTAAAACAGTTTCTTCCTCTGAAAGGATGGTGTGGAGGCCTTTTACCGCCATTCGCCAGCAAATCAATCAATGGAGCCGTCGTTGTTGCACTGTTGACGACGTTATTGGTGCGTCGTTCGTCCCCAGTTATTCCATCAACGGGCGTTGTCCGTTATTTTATTTATTTATTTATTTATTTTCGTTTTTAGATGGTTTTCTGTTAGTTTAGTTTTTGTGTTTGTGTTCTCGTTTTTGTTTGGTATGGTGTTAATCAAGTGGGGAAGAAGATGTATTATTTTTTACCTTTAGTTTGGTAAAGGGTTTTCTGATAAATATATCGCTAAAAACAATTAAAAATATAGGATAATGGTGAATCTTACATGAAGCCCGTTGTATACATACCAACACATTGTGCTTCAAACAAAAGCTATCATAAGAGATACACGTTAATCTTATCCCAACTCGCCACGAATACGGATGTCTCACGCACACAAAAGCAAGTTGTTCCTTAATTAAGTTATTAACATCATACTCATAACCATCATAATCTTCATAGATGAGATTTGCATCATTAGCTCCTCCACCAAAGCACGATTCGAGTTAGCCATTTATCGAGTTATGTCATCATCAATATCATCGACTTCATCACTATCCGAATCTTCCTATTGCTTTTTCGTAGTAGTACCGGGTTTACATACCGATGTCACCGTAGCTTCCTTTTGCATAAGAAACGGCTTCCTATCATCAGCTATTAGCACAAGCTTCACATCAAGCATTTGACTTTCTAGTTCATTAATTCTCTCAGTAAGAGATGTTGTATTTTGACTACCAAATGATTTATCATTACACCAATTATTTTTAATTTTTTTTCAATTTATACCATTTTGTTTTCTATTTCTAAATTGTTAGTCCATTTGACATTTTTCATATACAACTAGCCCTAATATGTTTGTAATATTAGTCTCTTATTTATTTATTTATTTATTTTCTAACATATTTTTAGTCTTTTAAATATAAAAATTTTCGTTTATAAGTGTTATTAGTTTTAGCTAGGAATTATGTTTTACTTATGGGAGGTGATTTGTACACTTCAACATTTGATTGGCACACTCCAATCTTTACAGTAAATGGTTTTACGTATATTATAGGATACTTATGGTACTTGTACATTAGAGTGTGTCAATCAAATTTCGAAGTGTGCAAATCACCTCACTTTAGTTATTAATGTATTATTGAGAAGGTGAAGATGCAACAGAGGTGACACACTAATAATTGTTATTGATGGTGTTCCACACCTACCTCTCATACAACAAGTTTCTTTGATTAGTCTTGTATATCGTGCGGTCCAGGCTAGATTTTAATCGATAGAGAGCTAGGTGCAGTCAACGCCGAATAATACTTATTAGTGTGTCATCTCAACGCCACCTCAACACTTCCCCAATATCACACTAATAACTAAAAAAAATGGTGCAAACACATTTATCCTTTTCAATTTATTTTATACAAACACTTATATATTATAAATACGATACGAAGGACACATACGATACGAAATAGCTCGTTCGGTTCTTCAACGTCAACGGTCGTATGAACGCGTCTTCCGAGATGAACGGCTTTGGTACCACGCCATTTGTGGTGATCTTTCAAAACCTCCTATACTTCATAGTGGACAAACACAACCCCTACATTTCTTTGAATATTTTATAACAACGAGCTAGCCACGTCGAATCGCTCTCACCACTCATCCGTTCATGTTAGTCGACAATCCCGGCAAACTTGTACATATATACTTGTATTGTTTAAAGAGCTAGGTGCAGTTTGCACCCAATAACTGTTATTAGGTTGTCGCTTCAACACACACCCAATAACAATACAATAAATAAAACACAATCATATAACTATTATAGACAGATGTGGTTCCTTTAACATATCAGCAAAACTATCCCACTCAATTACTGAAAAAAACCCAAAAGCACTCGTGAATTGTCCGGCGAAGACACGAATGGCGAGCGAATGTCACCACCACCGGTGCAGAATGGCGGCACCATTAGGCGAACAAAAAAAAACTTCAATAACATGTTATTTGTCCCTTGCATCGTGCTCTCTTAAACTTTCCCAGTTTAACTTTACCGCAACACAAAAATGAGCTGTTTAATAAATGTCTAGCGGGTCGCCGAACACCACCCAACAAACTGTTTGGATCCAGCTTTAAGAGCACACAGCCATCAAAATTCATGAAAGCGATACACACTCAAAAGTTAACGTGTTCGTTAAGTTGCAATCATGTGACCACCTTCCTCTTACATATATCATCTTATATTCTTATTTCAGTTATTTGTCTATTTCTGAAGATGACTAAATAATTTTAAACAAAACATGCATAAAGACGTAACAAAATGTAAATAATGTTTTTATTGAATTATTACATATATCAAACATAAGACAAAAAATATTCCAGTAATCCTGGAGCATGCAACAAAACTATCAAATATACAAGGAAAAACATTACTACATGGAAGCAGCACAAAATTATATAAACATGACAAAAGTTTTCGTGTAACATATATATCTCAGCTCAAAAACTTAATAGTTCAAGAAAAATAAACCGATTGCCAAGAAAGTGGCTGGTACGATGGTGGTCAACGACGGAGCTCCACTGACCTCAGTGGAGACGGTTGGTGGTGATGTCGGGCTCGAGCCTGGAGACGATGTTGGGGGACAAGGTTCATTAGGCGTCATGGGTGTTGTTGGTGTCATTGATGGTGGAGTAGGGGTGGTAGTTGGTGTCATTGCTGGTGGAGTAGGGGTGGTAGATGGTGGTGGAGATGCTGGCATCATTGGTGTTGTTGACGGAGGAGTGGCGGTGGTGGAAGGTAGGACGTTGATAGTCAACTTTGACCGATTTGGCAATGACTTGTGAATGTGCATATGTAATAATGTGATCCGGGGTGGTCAAGGCGAGGGTGGTGGGTCCAGTGGTGGCAAGAGAGATTGGATTAGTTGTAATGCACGGGTCATATGACGCCGCAGAAACCTCTACAACATCATGCGCACCATTTGTGTAATTAAAGAACGAGGTGTCTCCAACGGTGAATGTCTATTGGGATGCCCATTGTGTGTAGGCTGCGGCACCATTTGATGGGATGGTCCATCCCAATGCATCGCCAACGACATGCCTAGTTTGAGCCGTTGTGGTGTAAAGTTGAGAGGATGCAACCATCATGGCTATGAACATCACAAAGCTTAAATTGAAACTTGCCATCTTTGAACTTGTAAGATTTGTGGTTTTTGAAGTGTTACTTATGTGAAGAGATAGTTGATGAATATTGGTGTATTTTTTTATCGATATTTATAGGACCAACATTAAATGCTTTCTACGCTTCTTATTTTCTAAATTCAAAGGATATGAATGCCATTATGCCATAATGGACACGGTCTTAGTTCAACGGATTGATTGTTATCATGATATTGTATTTAGTTTAGTATTTTTAGAGTTATAAATGTATAAGTTTATAATCCATTCCGAATTGAAAGTTAGGACATTGTTGGTTTCTTTAGAGCATGCAAATGATTAGTTTTTTTGGGTAAAAGGGCCATAAAACCCGGTAAATATATCCAAAATTCAATGAAGTACAATACATCCCATGCCCTCCGTCCGCTACATAGGCGATATGACTCTACATATGTAACTAAGTTAAACAAGCCGCTAAGCGCAAAGAACAAACACTAAACTGCTTTAACAAACCGAATAGAAAACAAATTACATTCAAATTAACAATCTAAATGTAACTAAGTCCAGTTCAAAGAACCACTTCCATAGTGTCTGACCCATCTTCAATCATCATTTGTTGACGTCCGAGTACAACACTAACTTCCATGCCATTAGACAATGATGCACCGCCCTACCCACACTAGAAGAGGCAAAGGTCCAAGACATCAACAAGGTGAGAACCACCACTACAACTCGGTAACCAAGATGAACTCGTTACAAACCCATGCCAAGCAACCAAGAATCCAGTGACCAACTAAAGTAAGATGACTCTAGTACCATCATGCCCTAGCCGAACCACCACAAGCCACCATAGCCTACCGATTTTTACATGCACCCAACCCTAGCTAGAACAAATGCACGACCAAGCAACACAACAATCAACCGTCCATGCAATCAAGACCAGATTGTCGAAAAAAGACAACCAACCACAACCAAATCATGACCGAACGACCATGAACCGTAGCAAGCAACCAAACAGAAAGAACCCATGCAAGCGTATGAACCCTAGCATCGATACCCATTGATTGCAACCCAAAGTCGATTCTATCAACCCCTAATCGGACTTGAGATCAAATCACCAACAACCAAGATCATGAAGCTTGAACCCAACGAAGACAAACCCGCAATCCACAACCATTGCCGAGCCACATAAACCCTAACCGGAATGAACCCAACTCAGCAAGACACCCACGATCATGGAGAAAATAACCCACGATCAACACCAGCAATTCAAAGAAGAAAATCTCCTGGAATCGCACCACAGCAGATCCAGGCAAAACCTCCCAAGAATTGCATAACAATGAAACAAGGATGATGAAAATTCCGTAACAAACTGTTAAGAATCATCATCACAAACGATCCTTGTTCAACATCCATCAAAACCGAATGGTTTTGAAACCCTAATAAATCCAGTCGACTGCCCCAATCTAAAAAACCTAACCGGTTTGAATGAAATAAAGGATTGGTTTCTCTCTAAACAAAAATCTAAGCGATTAATGTAGATTAACATAACTTGAATCTTGATTGGAAGAATTAATTCCCTAGAAGATTGAAAATCGAAACTAGGGTTTCAAGCTAAGAAAATCGCCCATAAGGGCTAGAGAGAGAGAGCCGAGCTCTTGTCTATAAAGAGATGCAAATGATTAGTTGTATCATATAAAAATTTATTTTCGAACTAGTTTTAGTTTTGTACGCGTAAAATGAAATAAGATTTTCTATTTTAGTTAATGTAAATTCACGGTAGTGAGACTTAACTAATTAGATCTTGCAAACATGGCATGATGGATAAGATTAAAAGCTTATATATGAACTTGTTTAAATATCCATAAATTTAAAGTTCACAATTCGATAAATAAAAAATATGATAAATAAATTAGGTTTTCCTTATACAAATATTCAAAAAAATTAACATTTTGGCTTGGATGTACGAAGTTAACAGTTTTCGACTATCTTCTTGATCAATCTCGAAATGTTTACATAAATAGTTTATACCTAGTACTTCTTGTAAAGTGATCAAAATATCTGACAACTAAACTATGTTAACGGTATATTATACAAAAATTAATAGTACAATATACGGGAAGATTTAAGAAATAAATATTACTCTAGAAAAGAAAAATGCATGGCACAAATAAATTGGAACATGCATATGGAAATATGAATATGAGAAAAAGAGTTGTTTGACCAATTAAAGGAAACGGTCAAAAGTATTTGACCTACAAAACTCAAAGTAGTCTTACACTTGAACAGTTTCTTCCTATGAGGGGACGGCGTGGAGGTCTTTTACCGCCATTCGCCAACAAATCAATCAATATAGTGGCGCGTCGTTCTTTGCTTGTCTCACGGTGTTATTGGTACGCCTTTTTTCTCGGTTATTCCACCCACGAGCGTTATTTGGTTTTCTTTCATTTCTTTTAATTATTAAATGGTTTTTAGCGGCAAGTATGGTGTTAATCAAGCGGAAAAGAAGATGTATTATTTTTAACTATTTTTAGGTAAATGATTTCCTCGTTAAAATATATTACTCCAATAAGAATATTAAAAACATAGGACGGTGAATCCAACATCTCACCAAACATCTCACTCGTTATAAGCATTCAACGAAATTATTATGCTTCAAATAAAAGCTATTACTCTCTCGTCTCATAATAATTGTCCACTTTGAGTTTTTGAGTCTTTCTTATTCAATTTTGACCATTAATATTTTATTTGTGTTATAGAATACTTGATAAAAGTTATACTAAATGAAAATACATTTAAAACTCAATCTATTCATATATTTTTATCAAGTATTATATAACACAAATAAAAATATTTATGGTCAAAGTTGAATGAAAAGATTTAAAAAGTCAAAGTGACAATTATTATGAAACGAATGTAGTATAAAAGAGACATGTCAATGTAAAAAAAAAAAAAAAAAAAAAAAAAAACTAGAACTACTTTATAACTCGCATTGAATATGGATGTCTCACGATCACAAAAAGCAAGTTGTTACTCAGTTAACTAATTAACATCATACTCATAATCTTCATATTCAATGAGACTTGCATCTTTAGCTCCTCTACCAGCACGATTCGGGTTAGCCATATATCGAGTCTTGTCATCAACAATATCCTTGACTTTATCACTATCCAAATCTTCCCCTTACTTTTTCATAGTAGTACTAGGTTAAGATATCAATGTCATAGTAGCCTCCTTTTACATGAGAAGCGGCTTCCTATTATCACCAACTAGCACGAGCTTCTAATCAAGCATTTAACAATCTAGTTCATTAATTCTCTCAGGCAGATATGTAGTACTTTGACTACCAAATGATTTACCATTACACCCATTATTTTTTTACCTTTTTCTTTTATACCATCTTCTTTTGTGTTTCTAAATTGTTAGTTTATTTGACATTTTTTAATTTTTTTTACACCGTTGGCCCTTAATATGTTTGCAATGTTAGTCCTTAAGTTATTCTTCTTATATTTGTACTCTTTTAAATATATAAAATTTGGTTTAAATGTATAAAATTTAGTTTAGCCCATAGACACTAGTAAGTGTTATTGATTATTGGTGTGTTATTTAGGAGGTGATGAGGTGACACACCAATAAGTGTTATTGGTGGTGTTCGATACCTAGCTCTCATACGACAAGTTTCTCTTATTAGTCTTGTATATCGCGCGGTCCATGCTAAATTTAATTGATAAAGAGCAAGATGCAGTCAGCGACGAATAACACTTACTAGTGTGTTATCTCAATGCCACCTTAGCACCTCTCCCCAATAACACACTAATAACTAAAACACGTCCCCAACAAAAAAAAAATAACACTTATCGGTGCAAACACATTTATCTTTTTCATTTTATTTTATACAAACATTTTTTAACTAAAAACTCAATACGATATATATAACATACGATATGAAGGAAAAATACGATACGAATAAGACAAATATATAAAAACTACGATACTACAAATATATAAAAACTAAAAAGTACGATACTACAAATATTAAAAATACGATACAATACCAAAAATAATAAAATATTAAAAACTACGATACGACAAATAATAAAAACTACAATATGTCAAATACTAATTTGAGCCAAAATGTTTTGCTCGGATCTCAACTTTGATATTTTGATACCGCCGCATCTTCGTGGACTCATCCCGCGTTCTTACAACTATGAAACTTGATTCCTAGAATTTCTATAGAGTTTCAATAAAATAAGTTTTAGCACATTTTTGTCACAACTCTTCTTTGACTATTCCCTTGAAAGCTTCTCTACTTGACGAAGATCCCGCTAAAAGCGTAGAGTCCGATTTTTGACAATTGGAAGGTCTTGGCTTGCTGGGAGGATGTGGCATTGTATTATCTTGAAATAGCTCGTTCGGTTCTTCAACTTCATTGGCCGTACGAACTCGTCTTCCAGGATGAATGGCTTTGGCACTACTCCATTTGTGGTGATCTTCCAAAACCTCTCATGCTTCATAGTGGACAAACACAAACCCCCACATTTCTTTGAAATATTTTATAACAACGAGCTAGCCACGTCGAATCGTTTTTACAACTCATACGTTCATGTTAGTCGATAATCCCAACGAACTTGTATAAATATACTTGTATTGTTTATTTAGAAATCTTATAGAGCTAGGTGCAGTTTGTTTGCACCCAATAATTGTTATTAGGTTGCCACCTCAACACACACCCAATCACACCATAATAATTAAAACACCCTCTTCAGTTGTAACTATTATTGGCGAACAAGAGTGTATAACACACCAGCAAAAATATCCCATTCACTTGAAAAAAAAGGCGTTCGTGAATTGCCCGACAAGGACACGAAGCACCATCGGTGTAAAATAGCGGCGGCATTAGGCAAAAAAAAACTACAATAACATGTTATGTGTCCCTTGCATCGTGCTCTCTTAAACATTCCCGGTTTAACTTTACCACTAACCCGAATGTTGGACTAATCTTGAGTCATGGCTCAAAGTCTAGGTGTTCGTTAAAGTTTAAGTAAAAGAACAAGGGGCTACATGTATACTTTTGAAGATACAAGGACCAAATAGGTTTATCACAAACCTAATAACTCAGAAACGGTTCTTTTGGGTGAAACGGCCAAATCCCAATCGACACATTGGTTCGTGAAAAGCTGCAGACACAAAGGAAGGGACACGATGCTTCAATTGTACCTATTTCATATTAGTATATATAGGATTGATAGTCTCGTTTAGCAATAACCAGAATTGTACAAAAAATACTCAGAAAACCAAATACTTGATTCATATATACAAATCGTTTGAATCATATTATTTTTACTTTTTCGTTATACTTATTTGTTTCGATTGTGAAACCCCGCTGGGACAACAAATTGGTATCAGAGCCAACCTTCAGATTAAAGAAAAGAAGGAAGAAGAGAGTTGGGGTCAAGTTTTTCTGCAAACGTTGGAACCAAAGAAACACAACAAACCTGCTGTTTGGTTAGGGCAGAAACAAGGAGAAGAACAGGTGTTCCTGAAGAATAGAATAAGGGCGAAAAGGAGTAAGTTTGGTGTTTTGTTTTCTGTGCTGGTTTGAAGAAATAAGGGCAGAAGAAAAACACTACTTTGGTGTTTTTGATTGGTTCGAAAAAGGAAAAGAAGGAGAGCAATTAGTGTTTACTGCTTCGAAAATAAAAACAAAGGGAAGGAATTGTTTTTGGTTTCTTGTTCGAACAAAGAAGGCAGAAAAAGAAGAAACATCAAGGGTGCGTTTGGTTGATTGTACAAGGGAGAAAAAGAACACACTTCGGTGTTCTTGCGGGTTCCGAAAAACAACAAGGATAGAAAATCATATCGTGGAGGAATCGCAAAATTCGGGTTTTATATTCTAAACTAAAATATGAATTTTTTATTTTTCTAAGTCTTATTAAACGAAGATAAGATTAGAAATTATTGTTTGATTCCTAGTTGAAGTTATAAGATTTCCTATATTCCTACTTTAAATTCCTTATTAGTTTTAGGAATAGTTTCTAGGCATAATGACTGGAGACCAAAACAAGGAAATTATAATTCACAAAGAGGTTACATCATTTACCAAATTTCAATGTCCTGTTTTAAAACCTACAAACTACACAGTATGGGCTCTGCGTATAAAAACCATACTAAGGGCAAATGGGCTTTGGGAAATAATAGAACCTAAGGGTAATGAAGAACTGGATATAAAGAAAGATATGGCTACAACCGCATATCTTTACCAGGCATTACCAGAGGATATGATTTTACAAGTAGCTAGTTGTAAAGGTGCAAAAGAAATTTGGGAAGCACTACAAACTAGGCACATAGGTGTAGATAGAGTGCAAAAGGCACGACTACAAACTCTCAAAACAGAATTTGAGATGTTAAAGATGAAAGAAGATGACAGTATTGATGCTTTCTCGGGAAAGCTCAATAGTATTGTTACAAGGGCTAGTGGCTTAGGATCAACATTTGATCAGGAAACTCTAGTACGAAAACTTCTAAGTTCCGTACCGAAGAGATTTATATAGATTGTAGCAGCCATAGAACAATTTTCTGATCTAGAAAACACAACCCTAGATGAGACAATTGGAAGGCTAAAAGCCTTTGAGGAAAGAGTAAACCTCTTTAACGGAAGCCCTAGTGACGATCAGGATAGGTTATTGTTCACAAAACATGACAACAAGTCTAGTCATGGGAAAGGTTTTAAGAACCGTGAACGAGGAAGAGTTAATTCGTCTCAAGACAATTGGTGTAACGAAAAGGCAACAAATGTTAGAAACAAGGATGGAGATGATCGTGATTGGAGAAAGAAAAACTCTAGAGATCAAAACCGTTTCAAGAAAGGAAAACGAGGCGTAGAATGTTATAATTGCCATAAATTTGGACATATTGCTAGAAATTGTCCAGAGAATGATAAAGAAGAGGAGACGGACATTGTAGAAGAAGACAATGAACCTACATTGTTGATGGAAACTATGGCAGATAAGGATGAACAAGAAAAGGCATCCTTAGAAGAAGAACCAAGGTGAAAGGGAATTATCATTGAGAAGAATGAAATCCCAAATGAAAGATTAGAAGACTTAAGGTCAGAAATTGAGATTGACTTAAAAAGTAAACTTGAGTTATAGAAGTATGAAATGCTTCATGAATTTGAAGAAAAGAAACAAGAACTCGAGGAGGAGTTCAGAAATAGAGAACTAAAGTTCGAGAAGTAAATGCATGAACGAGAGAGTTCATTTGAAAACAAGATGAAGAATGAGATGACAAGTGTAGAATGTCTAAAGGAGATTCGAGCGGCTGTCAATAGTTTAAGACTTCCAAGTAAGATTGACATAAAGACTAGAGAACTTTATGAGGGGCTGGATAGTTATTGTGAGACTGCAAAGGAGATTCCAAGTTTAGTACATGAACCTAAGCAAGAGATGCTAGTGAAAGCCAAGGCAGTGGAAGAAGATAGTAAGGAAGCTATGAAGACTAGGATCCCACCAGGATTTGAAGGGATGGAAGTTACTGCAGGGCTAAGAAGAGGTTATGTAAAAAGCATAGAGGCCAATGATGGAATAAGTGCGGTTAGAGAACGAGCATCAATTGAGTGGAAATCAACGAACAAGATGAGACCTGAAATGATCAAAGAATACAAGAGATGTGAAGACATTCAAGACAAAGAGGTCAAGCAAAGAATGAGCAAAAGGCCAAAGTATAAAGACAAGGACCTTCTACAACTTCAAAAGACGAATCATGAAGTATGAATGAGCTACTAGAGCATGATCAATATTAGGGGGTGATTGTTGGACTAATCTTGAGTCATGGCTCAAAGTCTAGGTGTTCGTTAAAGTTTAAGTAAAAGAACAAGGGGCTACATGTATACTTTTGAAGATACAAGGACCAAATAGGTTTATCACAAACCTAATAACTGTAAAACGGTTCTTTTGGGTGAAACGGGCCAAATCCCAATCGACACATTGGTTCGTAAAAGTGCAGACACAAAGGAAGGGACACGATGCTTCAATTGTACCGTTTCATATTAGTATATATAGGATTGATAGTCTCGCTTAGCAATAACAGAATTGTACAAATAATCGAAAACCAAATACTTGATTCATATATACAAATCATTTGAATCATATTGTTTTACTTTTTCGTTATACTTATTTGTTTCGACAGAAACCCCGCTGGGACAACTCCGAATATGAGCTTTTAATAAATGTCTAGCAGGTCGACCCGAACACTGCCCAACAAACTGTTTAGTTCCAACTTTAAGATCAAAGCACATAGCCATCAAAATTCATGAAGCGATACTCACTCAAAAGTTCACGCGTTCGTTAAGTTGCAATCATGTGACCACCTTCCTCTTATATCATCTTAAATTATATTCTTATTTAGTTATTTGTTTATATCTGAAGATAACTAAATAATTTTAAACAAAGCATGCATAAAGACGTAGCAAACTGTAAATAATGTTTTTATTGAATTATTACATATCAAACATAGAACAAAAATTATTCCAGTAATTCTGGAGCATGCAACAAAACTATCAAATATACAAGAAAAAACATTACATATGGAAACAACACAAAATTATATAAACATGACAAAAGTTTTCGTGTAACATACATATATCTCAGCTCAAAAACTTAATAGTTCAAGAAAATTAAACCGATTGCCAAAAAAGTGGCTGGTACGATGGTGGTCAACGACGGAGCTCCACTACCTAGTGGTGGAGTAGCGACCTCGATCGACGGTTGGTGGTGATGTCGGGCTCAAGCTTGGAGATGATGTGGGGGACAAGGTTCATTAGGTGTCATGGGTGTTGTTGGTGTCATTGATGGTGGAGTTGGGGTGGTGGTTGGTGTCATTGCTGGTGGAGTAGGGGTGGTAGATGGTGGTGGAGATCTGGCATCATTGGTGTTGTTGACGGAGGGTGGCGGTGGTGGAAGGTAGGACGTTGATCGTCAACTTTGACCGATTTGGCAATGACTCGTGAATGTGCATATGTAATAATGTGGTCCGGGAGTGGCTAAGGCGAGGTGGTGGGTCAGTGGTGGCAAGAGATATAGGGTTAGTGGCGAGTGCATGGGTCGTATGACTGCTGCAGACACTTCGCAACATCATCGACCATTGGTGTAGTTAAAGAACAAAGTGTCTCCAAGCGTGAATGTCATTGGGATGCCCATTGTGTGTAGGTGCAACACCATTTGATGGGATGGTCCATCCCAATGCATCGCCAACGACATGCCTAGTTTGAGCCGTTGTGGTGTAAAGTTGAGAGGATGCAACCATCATGGCTATGAACATCACAAAGCTTAAATTGAAACTAGCCATCTTTGAACTTGTAAGATTTGTGGTTTTTGAAGTGTTACTTATGTGAAGAGATAGTTGATGAATATTCGTGTATTTTTTATCGATATTTATAGGAAGAACATTAAATGCTTTCTACGCTTCTTATTTTCTAAATTCAAAGAATACAAATGCCATGCCATTAATGGTCGTAGTTCAACGCATTGATTAGTATCATGATCATTTTGAATTTAGTTTTGTAATTTCAGAATTATAAATGTATAAGTTTATTATCCATTCCGAAAACTAGTACATTGTTGGTTTTTGTAGAGGTGCAAATGATTTGTATCATCATGTGTGATATGATTCATTTTCGAACTAGTTTTAAGTACGTGTAAAATGGTCTAAGAACTTCGATTCAGTTAATGTAAATTCAAGGAAGCTAAGTGATAGTTAACTAATTGCAAACATGGTATATGTTGGATAAGATTAAAAGCTTTTTTATATTCACTTTCTTAAATATCTATAAATTTAAAGCTTAGTGTCTCCAATCGAGTACAAATGGTTAATATAATACCAGTCTACCAGACTTGATAATATATAACTAAGAATGGGTAAATAGATTGGAATTACTCTTTTCAAGTTATGAGAGGAAAGCCTATATGCGCGATTGCGCGAAGCCAACTATTTTCCATATCATCTCTAAGATGTTTACATATATAAAAAGTTTTGAGCCTAAAACTTTCTATAAAAACAACTAAACCATGTTAATGGTGATTATATAATAGGAAAAACTTATTTTTATCTTTTTAAACAACAACTTTTATGCTCTTATACAACTTATCTTATACATAATATATACTTCACAATGTTTTAATGATACTTGAACTCATAATCTGTAAGTTTATGGGGTACAAACAGACCAATGGATCAAAAGACTTTGGTTATATATTACAAAAACTAATCAGTAATAATGAGAAGATTAAAGAAACAAATATTTATTAATAAAAAAAAGGAAAGGAAAAGGGAATAATGTCCAAGAAAATTGGAACATGCATGGAAATTGGAAATATGAAAATGAGAAAAAAAAAATGTTTGACTAATTAAAAGGAAATAGTCATAATTAAAAGGAAATAGTCAAAAATATTGGACCTACAAACTAAAAGTCATCTATAGAGACTTAAACAGTTTCTTCCGTACGGCAAGTTTCTTTGATTAGTCTTGTATTAATTGCGTAGTCCGTACTCCGTACTAAATATTAACCTAGGCAAAGAAAATATTTCACTAACTAGCTATATATTTTTTGAGTTATGGTTAATGGGCTTAATTAGCAAAAGAGCATCTAATTAAACAACTCATCATTTACATGTTTTGTATGCATCTTATAGACATCTTAGGTCATGTTCATTTATAAAGAAGTTTTATGTTCATTGATGGTTATATTTGAGGTTATAGAATATAGAAGGTTTAATCATAACCCTTGTGATTATGATTAGTAAAATTATAAATTTTACGCACTTTATATACATTTTTATTTTGAAAGACACTAGAAGAATTCACAAGTATCGTATGCTTATTCGAAAGCACTTATCGCAAAATAAGCAAACGAGAAATAGTGAGCAAAACAATGAAGAAACGTCGTCATTCAGTAAAACAAGATTTTTTTGAATTAATGGCTGAAAGCCTTGTCCATCTATTTATCTAGTCGAAATTCTTCTCTGAATTTTCTTCCAATCCCGATGAGTCTATGAGTCGATTCTTCACAATTCCCCGTTAACATGCGACATATATATATACATAAAAATGTCATCATGCTGTTATATTTTATACAAGAAGGAAAAAGAATATCAAAACATTAGGCTGGTCCAGTAAGGCAAGCCAATCACCCTATTTTTCCCTGCCATGTCAGCTTTTCTCTCCAGCAACCTTCAGGTGATTGGGTGCTCCAGTAAGGGCGAATAAATTGTTAAAGTTTTAGACAACGTTTCGAATAAATTGTTGTGTGTTTCACTCGATCGTGTGGACAACCAAGATATTTGAAAAACCCTCCACGATCGATTCCCCATAGTAGGTGGATCGAGTGGGGATCGATCGAATATATCGATCGTAAGACATTATTGGAACCAGCCTTAATGATTTTTTAGTGATTTTTCAAGTGCAATAACTATGTACATGAGAACAAGTTAAATAAAAAGAATATACAAATGTAATAGAGACTTACAATAGTGTAAGTCATGGTGATGGTATCCAAAACCTCGAAACTTTATAGTCTAGACAACTCGGAAAGAAGTTGTTAGAATTGTCAAGGCATCAAGTCGTCAAACCGAAGAAGGGACAACGGAACATCTAGAAAAACTTCCGAATTCTAAATTTTTAGATTTTTTTTGTTAAAGCATAATTGATAGTTTGTGAGGAATTACAGATTTGATTATTACAAAACCCACAAGCAAAAATAAAGAAAGAAGAAACAATGAGGGTCTAATATGTAATAGTTAGCTTTTTTAGTAATTAAGCTAGGGTTTGTAACCTCCCTCTATTATATAAAGAGGGTAGGCGTCTAGGTTACAGATCATCCAATTTATAGAAGACTTCTCTAATGAGAGTCTAGACAAACGATCATAGCGTATGTATATTAGTAGATTAGTAGTTTATGTATTAGTTTCTTTATCATTATTCAATAAAGAAAACCTTATTAGTGATGATTGTGTTCTTATTATTCCGCTGCTTTCAATCAATCAATGTTACTCATACCCTAGTTGAGTCCGGATTTTGGTTTCAACATAGTTGTTTCTTAGGGAAGAAGTCCTGTAATCCTCTAATGGTTAGCATTTTGTTACTGATAATATAGTAATGAACTAATGATACAGCATCGTTCGGTACAAATAATTTCCATAACTGATATTTGTTGGTAGTTACATTTCTTGATAGATTCTTCACGAACTATCTTTCCGTCAATAATCTTGAGAGATCCGCAGAAAATTTATCAGCGATATTTGGTCAACAAAGTGATGCATGAATCATCGATTTAACGTTGAAAATACCAAATTTTCTAAAAGATTTTCTAACTTGTGTCAAGACGGCAGTGGCAGAACTTGACCATTTATTTTGGGGGGCCGAATTTATTTTTTTTGGGGCGAATCGAGATTTGTTTGTAACATCAACTAAATTACCCTAAAACCTATAATATTTACACTAGGTGCCGTAAATTTTTTTTGGGAGGGGAGGGTGTCAAGCTTTGAAACATTAATCAAACCGAAATTAGCATATTTGATGAGTGTCTAAATACTCATCATTTTGTACAATCTAAATCGCAAAATCATCCGAAAACACTCTAAATGCATCAAAATGATGAAAATATCACAAATCGTGTTTTATGTGTTTTAAATGCAAAATATCAAAATCGATGAAAATGATCAAGTTTGCAAAATTGGCGCTTTAGTCCCCAAGTTTCAAAAGTTGTCAAAACAGTCCCTCGGTATATCAAAATCAAGAAAATATCATTCAAGGTCCCGAAATATTCTAAGTTGTCAAAATGGTCCTTGAATGATTCTTTGGTCAAATGGCGTAAAAGGTCCTTAAAGTTTGAAAATGGCAAAATTAGTCCTTGGATATTTTAAAATGGAAAATGATCAAATTTTATCCTTGTACTATCAAAGTTTGTCAAGTTTGGTCCTTTTGATAACATTGGAAAAGTTCAAGTTTGGTCCCTTAACTTTGGTCAAATTACATTTTTGGTCCTTGTGATACTATCAAACCAAACGGACACCTTGTTATATATCAAACCCAAGCCCAATCCACAACTGGCCCAATCCAATATCCAAGCCCATATCCAAGCCTTGACCCCTTGAGCCTTGAGCCTTGACCCATCCATTTTGAACCTCGACCCATTTTGACCCACTTATTATTAATACCACGGTCAAACGAAGTCAAACGCGCCAAAATGTGGCATCCACTGCTCACCTCCTTCTCCATCACCGTATATTCCAAAACCAGAGTGGATTTCCTCTTTTCAACATCCACCCACCTTACCCCCTCCACCTTCACTAACACCCAAAGATCTTTAATTGCTTCAAACCACTCCATTAATGCTCAAACTCGCTAAGAGACTTTTGGCGCCAAATATACACTTGGACGAATATGATGATTTTGGCCAATCCAATGGCTCGATGAGGTGGGAAACAATCGAGGTCAACATAGAGTCACAAAAGTCTATAAAGGAGGGTTGAGAAGCAATGGAAGAGATCATCTAGTGTAATTTTTATTTATGCATGTCGCTTTTAGTCTAATTTTAAATTCCAAGTATCTTTAATCTTTTAAACTTTGTATTTCAAGTATCCTGTAAAATAAAGCTTTTGTGATAATCAATTTCAAAGTTTAAGTCCTATTTCGTTTATGCAAATTTTCCTTATTCAAAATTTCATGAATGGTTGAATGTTGTTGTTGGTTGTTAATATGGACTCATAAGCAAACATAAGCTCCTAGATAGCTTATTAAAGCTATTAGATACTTTAAAAATCGCTTTAGAATCAAAAGCAAAAATCACCAAAATACAAATAAATAGTTTAAAATTCAAAATCACAAGAAATGGTGATCAAAGTCGG
The DNA here is from genome assembly GCA_022545495.1 of Chrysanthemum lavandulifolium. NCBI lineage: Eukaryota > Viridiplantae > Streptophyta > Magnoliopsida > Asterales > Asteraceae > Chrysanthemum > Chrysanthemum lavandulifolium. The sequence goes on from CM040238.1 coordinate 249,985,604, forward strand.
AGCAGGTGAATTTGGATGGCCTTGGTATAGAGCTTAGTGGGAAGCCATAGGAGTGGTCTTTTGATCTTGGTTCGTGATTTCATTGGATAGCCACTTGTAAGCATTTTGATCATTTTGGCATTTCACCGCTTGAATTGTTAAATAGCTTGAATTGCTTTCTTCATGTTTATTAGTTGTAGTTAAGTAAAGTTAAAGATTAAAAACAGCTTGGTTGTTCTTTTTAATTCATAGTTGCTAAAATCTAATTTTGACAGCTTAAAATAGCATAATCATCATTTCTTAGTTATATGTTGTTAATGTTGTTGTTTTATGTTTATTTAGTCTTGATAAATGATATTATAAGGTCTCAGAATCGCTTCATGGTTTTAATTTGTGTTTTGCTTTGAAAATTCCAAAACCTCATAAAAGGGTGTTTGGATTTGCTTAGTTAAACCGTGTTAGAGGTTGTTCTAGTTGTTGCTTGTGCTTGTTTCATGTCACACTTGGTCTTAATAACTCAAATCAACCAAGAAAACCGTCTTCATTAGTGTAAAAGTCAAAATACCTTTTGATCAAATCTTGTCATTAACTGTTGGATTTTTATGATCCATGATCTTGTTTTTGTGTTCATAAGTTGTCATTATTGATCAAATTAGTCTTATTTCACCTTAAAACAACATAATCATTGCTTAGAATCACTCAAAGTTCATTTTAGTCAACCTTATTGTTTTTATAAAAGTCAAAATTTTCATTTGGTCGCTTTTGAATAAAATAGATAATTTTAGTGTGTGTTTAATATTGAGTTTTAGCCTAAAATCTTTTGGAATATTAAAGTTTAGTCGCTAAACTTAATTAGAAAAATACTAGTTCACTTTTAATCGCCTTATTTAGTGCTTATTTTCTAGCTTCTTTTGAGTACCTGCTTCAAAAATAGTGCCTCTGCACTTTTGGAAGTAGCCACTTTCACAAGCTCACACAGAGCTTAATTGTTGGTCTAATCTTGTGATTCTTGGTTCTTTGGAAAGCCGACCTAGCCATCTTGAGGTCCCAAGCTTAAGTTTCCATTTTGTAGCTTGTTTGATAGGTCGCAATATAGCCTAAACCTTGTCCCATTTCTCGTCCTTTTTAACTTTAGAGCCAAGTGCTTATTGTCTTTTAGTAGCTTATCAAGATGTGTTTTTGTGTTTTTAGCTTCATTTGAGTAGTTTCTAGCTTATTTGCATCTTATTCTATCTTTTGTTTCATCTTATAAGCTTGTTTGAGCTTTAAATCATCAAATAAGCTCATAACCTCCATCGTTAGCTCATAAGCTCACTCAAACGGCTTATTTTCGTTTGTAAAATTTTGTCTTTGTAAAAGTTTCTTATTTTAAGTAGTTAAGTAGTTTTCAAAAAGAAAACCAAAAACATCATTTTTAAAATAGTGATAGCATTTATTTAATAGTAATTAAGCTTTTGATTTTTCTTTTAGCTTATTATTAAGCAAATCTAGTTTTTATATTTTTCTTAGTTTTCGTCACCTTAAGTTATTTTTAGAAAAGTTTCATATTTTCTCTATCTGCTTAGTATTTATTATAATTTTAAATAGTTAAAAGTATTAAATAATTAGTAATAAATAATTAAAAAGCATAAAAATATCTTTTCAGTTTTAAAATTAGTTTTATAATATTCTAGATTTTTCTAAGTTAAAATTTTATTTTTCCGTGTTAATTTTATATTTTCTAGTATTTAAGTGTATTTTAAATAGTAATTAATTAGTAATAAATAGATAAAAGTGTAAAAATATATTTTCAATTTTAAAATAAGTTTTATAATATTTTAGATTTTTCTAAATCATAATTTTATTTTTCTAGCCTTATTTCATATTTTCTTTTATTTTAGAGTATTATTAAATAGTTTAAAATAGTTTTAATTAATAATAATTAAATAAATAGTTGTAAAAATAATTTTCTTTTTCTAATAATTTTCTTTTATTTTTAGGATTCCAAAATGTCATTTTCATATTTTTAGGTCTTTTATTTCTTAGATCTCATTTTTTATTTTGTACGCTTACGTAGTTTTTAAACGCACGATTTACGCTTGTTTTATCCGATTGTTGTGCTTTCCAATTCGCTTCCAAAATACATTCCAATCAATCAAGAGTGTAATTTCCAATCCAAATCTTTATCGATCACTATCCTTAGTGATCATTCTATCATCCGATCAAGTTTTAAAACACCATTGAGTCTCCGGGACTTAACGACCCGGAATTCATTATATTCTCCTGATCTTCATTGCATTTGGTTCCCAGTCGTTTTAAGTTTGTTACGGTTGGCCATTCACAAGTGGTCAGCTTGTGTGATTAAACTTGACGGTTTGGACCGAATCAAATTTTGGCGTCACGGGAGGCTTTAGCGTGTGTTAAACCTTTTTCGCACCCATTCTTGCACATATACCATCTTTTGTAAAAGTTTTTGTAAAGTTATCAAAAAATCAAAAGTTCATTAACACTTTTCCTAAAGTGTTAACAACACCAAAAAAAATATAAAACAACAAAACAATCGAACGCTTTTCTATCTTGTATTTTCTTTGAGGTGATTCTTAAAGAGATACGATTTGGTTAAACGAGACGATACCAAAAATATTGTCCAAAAGTTTTTAAACCATCAAGACAAATCTATACCTACGCCTTTTCGGTGGTACTTAATATATACATAAAATCAACCACCGCAAATCAAGGCAAGACACCTACTAACCTGGGTGTACCATAATAAGTTCCCGAACAATGATTTAAAACTTGCCTTTGTGTCCTTGTGATTTGGTGTACCTTTTTCAAAGAAGCCATTTCATTTGTGATTATTGGTTAAGTTCACTTGTCGCTTTGCCTCGCATTTGTTTTGAAAACTGATTTTATACTTAGTGCATGCGCACTGCTCTTCCGCTTCTACAAGTCCACTTTCCGAGCTTGCAAATATTCCTCGAGACGAGAGGACGCTCGCTCCTTCACCGTGATCGAGGAACGCCTACCACCACCACCACCGTCGAATGGCGTAAGATAAGCCCATGAATGAGCTTCTCCAAGCACCCATCGAGGGTTACGGAGATGCTATTGTTGTCCCACCATCGTGGTCGATACCTTTGAGCTCAAAACCGGTTGCTTAACTGCAACCCAAAGCCAATTCTATGGTTTTGAGCGGATGATCCTCATGCACACATTCGATGGTTTAACAAGATTGCATCTACCATCAAGTACAAGAATGTCCCACATGAAGCCATCAAGCTTCTTCTGCTCCCATTTTCTGTAGGACAAGCCCGAATTGGCTTCGAGAAACAACCCCTCGCTCTATTGAGACATGGGAAGATCTAGTCACCAAGTTCGTTAACGAGTTCTATCCTCCATCCCGAACTACAAGTCTTAAGAATGAGATAATGAAATTTTCTCGTAGATTTGATGAATCATTCGGGAGGCATGGGATCGTTATAAAGAGTTGCTTCGCAAGTGTCCGCATCATGGTTTTACCGAATTAATGCAAATGGATACTTTCTACAATGGTCCGAACCGCACCAATCAAGACTCTTTAAATGCCTCCGCTGGAGGTAATTTCGAGCAAGACCACCAAAGAAGCCTTGCAAATCATTGAGAACAAGTCTCGTGTCCGCCTTTCCGAGCAAAGACATATCGCTCGCCATGCCGGACCTTCTTCTTCATCTCCGTGAGTACATCTAGCACCGATGCTAAGATTGACAAACTCACGATATTGTTCAGCTTTGGTTCTTGCTAACCAAAAGAAAGTCACTTTCACACGCACACCAACACATGGTGAAGTGAAGAAAGTCGAGAGTTGTGTTACTTGTGGTGGCCCTCATGCATACTACAATCAGATCGCCACCGATGGTAGTCCGTTTGAAGCCAATGCTCTAGCCGGTACTTCACATCGTGGAGGTAATCAATACCGTCCTCAAATGAACCACACTACCGTGCTAACACTAATCGTGCACCACCCGGTTTTAACCGTAATCATAACATGCAAAACCGAATCGAACCAACCGAGAATGAACCAAGGTTATCAAAACCAAGGTAATTTCTATCCCGGACCAAATCAAGGTTTCCAACATCAAGGAACCTTAATCAAAACAATTTCAATCGAGGGAATCAATTTCATGGGAATATGAATCCTAATCAAGGAAATTTTCAAAATCAAGGCCCTAATCCTAACATTAGAGGCCGAATTTTCCTAATCCACCTCCGCCATTGTTCCAACCGGACCATCATCCGATGAGTTATTGAAGCAATTCATGAAATCCCAAGATGAAATGAACAGTTGTTGGTCACCGATCACGATCTAAAGAAGTCTTTAAATGATCAACCCGGCTCGTGAAAACTTCCGAGCAACACGATCGCTAACCCGAGGGGCGATGCAAAGGCGATCACAACCGTAAGTGGTGTTTCATATGATGGACCCGCTATTCCTACTACCTCTTCTTCTTCTCTCCCAAAGGTAGTGGAAAGTGAACCTAAGACACACAATGGACCTTTGACTCCAATGCCTCCTCCACTAGGAGCAATGAGTCAAGTTACCAAGGATACAACGGACAAGGTGCATTTTTCAAGCCCACGGCATCAAGACACGTCCCACCTTCTGTAGTCCAACCTCAAGTTGTCCGAAACCCAAATCAAATCCAGAGTTGTTTTGAACCTCCAAGAGTCTCTGCTGAAAACCGTAAATCCAAATCTTCTATTCCTTACCCATCACGCTTGAATGAGCAAAGCTCGAGAAAAGCTACCATCAAATGGACAAATTTTTCCAAATTTTCCAAGAGTTACATTTTGACATAAGCTTTATGGATGCTATCATGCCGATGCCCAAGTTTGCATCAACTCTCAAACACATGTTAAGCAACAAGGAAAAGTCGTTTGAAATGGCAAAACTCCTTTGAACGAGAACCGCCGCCAGCTATCTTGAAGAAGCTTCCGAGAAACTTGGAGATCCCGGAAAATTTCTCTTACCTTGTGTATTTCGTGAATGGTTGAATGCTTTGCCCTAGCGATCTTGGTGCAAGCATCAACTGATGCCTTATTCAAGATGGAAGAAACTTTCTTCCGAACTTACTCCTACATGCATGACTCTCGAGCTTGCAGATCGTTTCAATATCCCGTCCTCTTGGCATTGCCGAGGACGATTTGTGAAAGTAGGAAAGTTCCATTTTCCACCGACTTCGTGGTTGTTGATTTCGATGTCGATCATCGGGTTCCTCTCATTGTTGGTCGAGGATTCCCGAGAACGGGCCGTGCTCTCATTGATGTATTTGAGCAAGAAATCACATTACGTGTTGGTAATGAAGTCGTCACCTTTAACCTTGATCAAACTTCGAGGTACTCCGCAAACTATGATTCCGAGTCGGTTAACCGAATAGATATCATTGATGTTGCTTCAAGAGTACTCAAGAAGTTCTTGGTTATTCTCATAATTCCGTGAGGGATCCCACCACATCTTCTCAACCTATCATAGCCAATTCTACTCCTTCTATCACTCCGCTTGAGGGAAGAGACTTCATCTTGGAAGAGATTGAAGCATACTTGGCTAGTGATTCTGCTCCATGGGAAATTGATCACGCCCAATTGACATTGAGGGGACATACTTCTCATTGAGAAGTTGCTTAATGATGATCCATCATCAACCCCTCACACTAGTGATTCAATTTCGATGAGATTAATCAAAATGAGATTAACTGAGGAGATATTCTTCTTGAGAAATTGTTAAATCATGACACTTCTCCTCCTCTCCTCCCGTCGAGCTTCATAACAAGGAAGTCAAGTCGCTTGAGAAAATCAAGAATTTTCAAGTCGAACTTAAGGACTTACCACCTCATCTCGAGTATGCATTTCTTGAGGGTGATGATAAATTACCCGTCATTATTGCTCGAGATTTGAGTAAAGATGAAAAGTCGCCTCATAAAGGTCTTGAAGTCACACAAGCAAGCAATTGCTTGAAACTCTCCGACATTAAGGGTATCAACCCCGAGTTTTGTACTCACAAAATCTTGATGGAGGATGACTTCAAACCAATAGCTCAACATCGAGAAGGGTGAATCCAAAATCCATGATGTTATCAAACAGAGGTTATCAAACTTTGATGCGTGATTGATTTACCCGATCTCGATAGTCCTGGGTTAGCCCAATTCATCGTGTTCCTAAAAGGGTGGCATAATGTTGTCACAATGAAGAAAACGAGTTAATTCCAACTCGATTGGTTACGGATGGCGTGTGTGTATTGACTATCGTAAGTTGAATGACGCCACCAGAAAGACCATTTTCCTCACCCTTCATGGACCAAATGCTTGAGAGATTAGCAGGAACGAATACTATTGTTTCCTTGATGGTTTCTCGGGTTATTTTCAGATTCCCATTGATCCACGTGATCAAGAGAAGACCACATTCACCGCCCATACGGAACTTTTGCCTACAAACGTATGCCTTTTGGCTTATGTAATGCTCCCGCACGCTCCAACGATGTATGATGGCCATTTTCCACGACATGATCGGGAAACAATGGAGGTGTTTATGGATGACTTCTCGGTCATTGGGGATTCGTTTCAAACATGTCTCTCCCATTTAGATAAAATGCTTCAACGGTGTGAAGACACCAATCTTTGTCTAAATTGGGAGAAGAGCCACTTTATGGTCAAAGAAGGCATAGTCCTTGGCCATAAGATTTCCAAAATGGGATTGAGGTAGATAGAGCAAAAGTAGATGTTATTGCTAATTGCCTCATCCTACTACCGCCAAAGGTATTAGGAGTTTTTAGGTCATGCCGGTTTCTATCGAGATTCATACAAGATTTTTCTAAAATCGCCTACCTATGACCCATCTTCTTGAAAAGATGCTCCTTTATCTTCTCACCGAGTGCATCAAGCTTTTGAAACATTGAAGAAAAAGCTATCAAGCACCCATTCTCGCTGTTCCCGATCGATTTACCCTTTGAGCTCATGTGCGATGCAAGTGATTTTGCTATCGGTGCAGTCTTAGGGCAACGAAACAAGCATTTTCACCTATCCACTACGCAAGTAAGACTATGATCAAGCTCAAACTCATTACACCACCACGTAAAAGAATTATTAGCCGTGGTGTATGCATTTGAGAAGTTTCGCCATACTTAATCTTGACCAAATGCGTGGTGTATACGGATCACTCGGCCTCAAATATCTCTTTGCAAAACAAGATGCAAAGCCGAGATTGCTCGCTGGATTCTCCTCCGCAAGAATTTGATATCATTATACGTGATAAAAAGGAGCCGAGAATCTAGTCACGATCATCTCGTCTGCATTAGAAAACCCTCACCAAGATGTTTTCGAGAAAAGGAAATAAATGAAACATTTCCTCTCGAGACACTCAATGCGGTTTCTTTTCGTGGAAATTCTTCCACCCCATGGTTTGTCGACTTCGCAAATTACCATGCGGGTAACTTCATAGTGAAAGGGATGTCGACCCAAAGAAGAACAAATTCTTCAAAGATGTTAAACATTACTCGGGACGACCCTACTTATTCAAAATCTGTGCGGATCAAGTCATCCGACGGTGTGTTTATGGACGTGAAGCTATGGACATTCTCAAAGCTTGCCATGCCGACCCACCGGGGCCATCATAGTCCAAACTACACCGCCAAAAGGTGTTTGATTCCGGTTTTATTGGCCCACAATTTATAAGGATGCCCACGAATTTGTCAAAGCTCGTGACGCTTGTCAACGCCATGGAAATATATCTCAAAGAAATGAAATGCCGCAAAACGCCATTCAAGTTTGTGAGATCTTTGACATCCGGGTATTGACTTTACGGGCCATTTCCATCTTCTCGAGGAAACAAATACATACTGTGGTCGTTGACTATTTGTCAAAATGGGTTGAAGCAAAAGCTTTACCTACCAATGATGCCCGAGTTGTTGTGAAATTTTAAAATCTCTTTTGCTAGGTTTGGAACTCCGAGAGCTATAATCATGATCGTGGTACACATTTCGCAATGACCAATTTGATCGTGTCATGCAAAAGTATGGTGTTACCCACCGCCTCTCATCGCATACCACCCCAAACAAGTGGGTGTGGAAGTTTCCAACCGTGGTATTAAAAGAATTCTTGAAAGGACAAGAGGCGAAAATCGTGCATCCCGGTCGGATAAACCGGATGACGACTGGCCTTCCGATATTTTACAAAACACCCATCGGGTGTACTCCATACAAGCTAGTGTACGGAAAGGCATGTCATCTTCCGATTGAGTTAGAGCACAAGGCATACCGGGCCTTAAAGCATGCAAATTTCGATATTCAGATACCGGTGATCACGTAAAAGTTCAAATGAATGAATTAAATGAACTCCGTGATCAAGCATACGAGAACTCTTTGATCTACAAACAAAAGACAAAGAAGATTCATGACTCTAAAATCAAGAACCGCTTTCAACGTTGGTGATCGAGTCCTTCTTTTCAATTCAAGATTGAAGATTTTCTGAAAGCTCAAGTCCCGCTGGTCCGGTCCATTTACTATCGCTAAGGTTTATCCTTATGGTACCATTGAGTTATCTCACCGATGGTCCAAATTTTAAAGTGAATGGTCATCGATTAAAGCATTACTTTGGAGAGGACATTCCATCCATGGTTGTCCCGGATCTACAAACTTTCCCCATGAACCAATGAATGCGGGATCGAGTCAAGCTAGTGACTCGGGAATCAAAAACAATAGCACACACCATATGGGTTTTCACCCATATTTCGCCTTCTTTCTCTGTTCTACCACCCTAGTGTGGGGAGTTGCCCCGTCGCTATTGTATATAATAAAAAAAAAAAAAAAAAAAAAAAAAAAAAAAAATCTTTCAAATAATGGCCGTAGTATTTCCTTTTACGTTTTTGTTTCGCATAACCGCGGTACTTTGAATATTGAGGGCAATATTCATTTCTAGTGTGGGGGAATTTCACGAATTTTATCATGTAATTATCCACCCAATTCCCTGCTTTTGGCCAAATTTTTTTTTTTGGAGTAAGTGTTTTCACTTACTCAAAGAATGGTAATCATCCGCCATGTCTAAAAAACAAAAGGATTGGCTAATCCAGAGCAAACGGCTCTTGGTAAAGATTTATCAAACCGCTTGATGGCTTGCAATTTGCCCAAAATTGTATGGTATTCAACTCACCATATCCTAAAAAGTGAAGAGTGGCTAGCCCGCAAGTTTATGGCTTGTGGTAAAGGCAGTGGAAAACCATAATTGGTAATCACTCACCAAAGATAATATCGATAATTTATCTAAGAGTTGGCTAGTCCAGAGCAAACGGCTTCGTAAAGACAAATCAAACCGCTTACATTTTATGATTTGCTCAAAATCATTTGGTTATCATTGTACCAAGGTTCTTACTTGAACCAAAACAATTGGCTACTCCGTAGTGATGGCTTTTGGTAAAGAGTTTTAAAATCCATTAAAGTTCTAAAACATTGCTAGGGACTAGCAATATCTTAGTGTGGGGATTGATGAGTGTCTAAATACTCATCATTTTGTACAATCTAAACCGCAAAATCATCCGAAAACACTCGTAAATGCATCAAAATGATGAAAATATCACAAATCAAGTGTTTTATGTGTTTTAAATGCAAAATATCAAAATCGATGAAAATGTATCAAGTTTGCAAAATTGGCGCTTTAGTCCCCAAGTTTCAAAAGTTGTCAAAACAAGTCCCTCGGTATATCAAAATCAAGAAAATATCATTCAAGGTCCCTGAAATATTCTAAGTTGTCAAAATGGTCCTTGAATGATTCTTTGGTCAAATGGCGTAAAAGGTCCTTCAAGTTTGAAAATGCAAAATTAGTCCTTGGATATTTTAAAATGGAAAATGATCAAATTTTATCCTTGTACTATCAAAGTTTGTCAAGTTTGGTCCTTTTGATAACATTGGAAAAAGTTCAAGTTTGGTCCCTCAACTTTGGCCAAATTACATGATTGGTCCTTGTGATACTACTAAACCAAACGGACACCTTTTATATATCAAACCCAAGCCCAATCCACAACCCGCTGGCCCAATGCAAACCCAAGCCCAATGACCTTGACCCTTGGACCTTGACCCCATGAGCCTTGAATACCCACATCTATTTTGACCCCGCCATAACCAATTTTGACCCCCCCCTTATTATTAATACCACGGTCAAACGAAGTCAAACGCGCCAAATACCCATCACTGCTCACCTGTCGCTCCAAAACCCGAATTCCAAAACCATGGTTTCCTTTTTTTACTCTATCCAACATCCACCACCTTACCTTGTCCCTCCACCTTCACTAACACCCAAAGATCTTTAATTGCTTCAAACCACTCCATTAATGCTCAAAACTCGCTAAGAGACTTTTGGCGCCAAAATTACACTTGGACGAATATGATGATTTTGCCAATCCAATGGCTCGGATGAGGTGGGATACAATCGAGGTCAACATAGAGTCACAAAAGTCTATAAAGGAGGGAAGAGAAGCAATGGGAAGAGACATCTAGTGTAATTTTATTTATGCATGTCGTTTTAGTCTAATTTTAAATTCCAAAGTATCTTTAAGCTTTTAAACTTTGTATTTCAAGTATTCTGTAAAATAAAGCTTTTGTGATAATCAATTTCAAAGTTTAAGTCCTATTTCGTTTATGCAAATTTTCCTTATTCAAAATTTCATGAATGTTTGAATGTTGTTGTTGGTTGTTAATATGGACTCATAAGCAAACATAAGCTCCTAGATAGCTTATTAAAGCTATTAGATACTTTAAAAATCGCTTTAGAATCAAAAGCAAAAATCACCAAAATACAAATAAATAGTTGAAAATTCAAAATCACAAGAAATGGTGATCAAAGTCTGAGCAGGTGAATTTGGATGGCCTTGGTATAGAGCTTCTGGGAAGCCATAGGAAGTGGTCTTTTGATCTTGGTTCTGTGATTTCGCTTGGATAGCCACTTGTAAGCATTTTGATCATTTTGGCATTTCACCGCTTGAATTGTTAAATAGCTTGAATTTGTGCTTCTTCATGTTTATTAGTTGTAGTTAAGTAAAGTTAAAGATTAAAATCAGCTTGGTTGTTCTTTTAAATTCATAGTTGCTAAAAATCTCATTTTGACAGCTTAAAATAGCATAATCATCATTTCTTAGTTTTATGTTGTTATGGTTGTTGTTTTATGTTCCTTTAGTCTTGATTAATGATATTATAAGGTCTCAGAATCGTTTCATGGTTTAAATTGTGTTTTGCTTTGAAAATCACCAAACAGCCATATAAAGTGGTGTTTGGATTTGCTTAGTTAAACTGTGTTAGGTCTTGTTATTGTTGTTGTTTGTTGCTTGTTTCATGTCACATTTGGTCTTAATAACTCAATCAACCAAGAAAACCATCTTCATTTGTTGTAAAAGTCAAAATTCCTTTTGATCAAATCTTGTGTGTTAATCGATGGATTTTTATGATCCATGATCTTGTTTTTGTGTTCATAAGTTGTTATTATTGATCAAATCAGTCTTATTTCACCTTAAAACAACATAATCGGCTTAGAATTGATTCAAAGTTCATTTAAGTCAACCTTACTAGTTTTTATAAAAGTCAAAATTTTTCATTTGGTCGTTTTGAATAAAATAGATAATTTTAGTGTGTGTTTAATATTGAGTTTTAGCCTAAAATCTTTTGGGATATTAAAGTTTAGTGCTAAACTTAATTAGAAAAATACTAGTTCACTTTTAATCGCCTTATTTAGTGCTTATTTACTAGCTTCTTTTGAGTACCTGCTTCAAAAAATGCCCCTGCACAAGGCAACAAGCTCACTTTCACAAGCTCACATAGAGCTTATTAGTTGGTCTAATCTTGTGATTCTTGGTTCTTTGGAAAGCCGACCTAGCCATCTTGAGGTCCCAAGCTTAAGTTTCCATTTTGTAGCTTGTTTGGTAGGGTCGCAATAAGCCTAAACCTTGTCCCATTTCATCCATTTTTAACACAAGAGCCAAGTGCTTATTGTCTTTTAGTAGCTTATCAAGATGTGTATTTTGTGTTTTTTAGCTTCATTTGAGTAGTTTCTAGCTTATTTGCATCTTATTCTATCTTTTGTTTCATCTTATAAGCTTGTTTGAGCTTTAAATCATCAAATAAGCTCATAACCTCCATCGTTAGCTCATAAGCTCACTCAAACGGCTTATTTTCAGTTTGTAAAATTTTGTCTTTGTAAAAGTTTCTTATTTTAAGTAGTTAAGTAGTTTTCAAAAAGAAAACCCGAAAACATCATTTTTAAAATAGTGATAGCATTTATTTAATAGAATTAAGCTTTTTGATTTTTCTTTTAGCTTATTATTAAGCAAATCTAGTTTTATATTTTTCTTAGTTTTCTGTCACCTTAAGTTATTTTTAGAAAAGTTTCATATTTTCTCTATCTGCTTAGTATTTATTATAATTTTAAATAGTTAAAAGTATTAAATAATTAGTAATAAATAATTAAAAAGCATAAAAATATCTTTTCAGTTTTAAAATTAGTTTTATAATATTCTAGATTTTTCTAAGTTAAAATTTTATTTTCCGTGTTTAATTTTATATTTTCTAGTATTTAAGTGTATTTTAAATAGTAATTAATTAGTAATAAATAGATAAAAAGTGTAAAAATATATTTTCAATTTTAAAATAAGTTTTATAATATTTTAGATTTTTCTAAATCATAATTTTATTTTTCTAGCCTTATTTCATATTTTCTTTTATTTTAGAGTATTATTAAATAGTTTAAAATAGTTTTTAATTAATAATAATTAAATAAATAGTTGTAAAAATAATTTTCTTTTCTAATAATTTTCTTTTATTTTTAGGATTCCAAAATGTCATTTTCATATTTTTAGGTCTTTTATTTCTTAGATCTCATTTTTATTTTGTACGCTTACGTAGTTTTTAAACGCACGATTTACGCTTGTTTTATCCGATTGTTGTGCTTTCCAATTCGCTTCCAAAATACATTCCAATCAATCAAGAGTGTAATTTCCAATCCAAATCTTTATCGATCACTATCCTTAGTGATCATTCTATCATCCGATCAAGTTTTAAAACACCATCGAGTCTCCGGGACTTAACGACCCGGAATTCATTATATTCTCCCGATCTTCATTGCATTTGGTTCCGTGCGTTTTAAGTTTGTTACGGTTGGCCATTCACAAGTGGTCAGCTTGTGTGATTAAACTTGACGGTTACATCATTCACCTAACACAAAACCATCAAAGAACCTCCATACAATCTTCATTAATCTCAGTTTCAAGGTGTTACATAACATTAGAATTGAGTATAAAAGGTAGTTTTCTTGGTGTTAGACGACTTGTGTCGAATCTTGCACCTAAAGCTTTTATCTTGGTCATTTAGGTAGTTTTTTTATGAGTTGTAATTAAAATTAAGTATACCTACTGTAAATGTATGGTTAGAAACTAAAAAATACTCTAAAAAGGTTGTATAAATGGTCTAGGGTCCTTGTAGGGTCATTATTGGGTGTTTGATAAGGGAAAAGTGCAGGAAAAAGGCTTAATAAATCCTAACAGCATGCTCATTGAAAACTTTTGTCGACTTGTAAGAGTCATAAGTCACTCAAACATCATGACCTATTCTTTGGCCCTAGTTTAAGGGTTTTGAGTTAGCTTTCTACAATATTTGATGTTTTGGTAGTCCAAAATGGTGCTACAAGTTAAAATGTCTAATTGTCTTTTTAACTCAGATTTGGTAGGTCAACTTCTAAGAACCATAACTTAGTCATAGTTTAATATTTTTGGATGGTTCTAACTCTCAAAGTTAATTTTATGTGTTGTCTTTAAAACCTTGGTGGCCTTGCATGATAAAACCAATTATTGAACTCACAATGGTCGTTTTAAAATGAAATGTCAAACTGACCCAGTTTTCAAATTTGTTCATTTGACTTGTTTTTATCATATATCACTCATACATGCATATCAGGAATTGAAACTAATTATTTTGCTAGTAGTTCTATGAGTTAACTTGAGTACCCCAAGAGCCTAGAACCCGAATTGTAATCTAGAACCTCGATCATTGAAATACGAACATGTCCGTAATTGGGTAAATCTTTTATCTTAACTATTTGAATGTGTTAAAGGACTTTATAAAATCTACAAAATTAAAGAACATACTTAAGACATGGTATTTTGACATATGCAAAGGGTTGGAACAGTAGCACCTTTCAACTTGGTTAAACGGTCAAACGAAGTGACCTCATTTTTGGGACAGGTTTGAGATTTTATGTGTAGTAGTAAATGTGATATATTTTGACATGTCTAAATTAGGTGATAACAATAATCATGCTTAAGGAGGATGGATAGAGCTTCCTACTTAACCATAACAAGACCCAAGATTAACCCCCATGGGTCATTTTTCTTGGCTGATTTGCATTAGTACATTCAATGGATTCATGTTGTTTATTTGGTTTATTCGGGAACATGTTGACTTGTACTTGTCCCGAGTTGTGGGTACTCCTGCATTTGACTTTATGACTATGTTGTCATGGTAGCGACTACCCATGACACACGTCTCCACTTGTGTCAGAGTCGTCATGAAATTTGTAATCGCAATTAGGTTAAACACGTAATTAATAAATAATTAATTAATATAACAATTAATTAATAAAAGAGATAAAAGAAAACCTAACCTTCGTGGCTATTTGAACGCAAGTGTAACGGACAATAAAACCAATACGAAACTAAGCATCTAAAATAAATGCCTCTATGAATATCACACACAAACACTTAAACCAAGTAAGTTCGATAAATACTAGTCGAGAACGTTTACCCAATCAACCTTTGAATAACTTGAATAACTCGTACCAAAAATAACCCAAGAACACTTTCTATAATTTTGTCTCGAGAACGTAGCAACCCGAGAACAAAACATGTTTCGTCCGACATCGCATAAGGCTTTGTCCGACAACCCCAACTGCTATTTTCTACCGAGAACAATGCAAACGAATCCTTTAATCTTGGCTGTCAAATTCAACAAGGAAAGAACACCAAAATGTAGCAACACTATAACCTTAAAACACTTGAATAAAGAATGCAAGTTTAAGGTTTAAGTTTAGTCAACTCAAGCTAAACCAATCTTCATTATAAATCTGATTGGTATACTTGATAAAATAAAGTGAATCGTTTTTTTAAATAGCAGAGAATAAGAATGTGATACGTGAGGTTTTAAGACCCATGGTCATGTATATATAGTCTCCAAGACATGATACTCTTGGGCCTCAAACTTGTCCTCCAAGTAATCATCAAACCCCATTCCATTCAAACTCTACTAGCCCATATTATCATAGACCAATCATAGACCAAACGCCCCATCAATTGACTAGCAATGGGCTAGGATCCTCTATGTTATCGGGTTAAGTATAAGGGTTAAAGACGGGTCAAATAATTTAAGTTGTAAACGTTCGACACGTACTCTCGTGTTTAACGTGTTCCCCCATAGGCTCACACACTTTTAATTGTTTACGATGCTTTAAACTCCCACAAACCAACACATACCGTTTGGATCCGTATTTAAGAGCACATAGCCATCAAAATTCATGAAGCGATACTCATCGACTCAAAAGTTCACGTGTTCATCAAGTTACATTTACATGTGACCACCTTCCTCTTACTTTTATCATCTTGTATTCTTATTCGCTTTTTTTTTTTTTTTTTTTTTTTAAGATAACTAAATAATTTTAAGAGTTAATTGCATTTTGGTCCCTGTGGTATGGCCAATTGCAGATTTGGTCCCTAAAACTTTAAAAGTGCACCTGAGGTCCCTATTTTCAAGTTTTCGTTGCACGTTGGTCCCCGGCCAAAGTCAAATGTCTAAAATACCCTTGTCTTCTTCTTTCCTATTTTCTTTTCGGTCCATCTCTTTAGTTTTTACATAAATGGTCCTTATGTCTTGCCAAGTTTTACAGGACCAAAATGCAATTAAATCTTTTAATTATTTATTTAACTATTAATATTTATTTAACTATTAATATTACATAAATGGACCAACAAATGTAATTTTCAAAAAATTCGAAAATTTTAAAAAATTAAAAAATTTGAAAATTTATTCGAAAAAATTTTGAATATTTTTTTTCTAAAAAATTTCTAAAATTTTTCATATAACAAATTTTTGAATTTTTTTCCGAATTTTTTTGAAAAAATTTTCTAAAAGTTTTTCAAATAAAATTTCAAAAAATTATTCAAAAAATTTTTTTAGAAATTTTTAGCGATTAGAAAAAAAATTTGAAAATTTATTCAATTTTTTTAGAACTTTTTAGAAAAATTGGTTAACTTATATTAGCCATTAGATCAAAACCGGATGAAAACATATAAAACAAACAAAACGATAAAACGTTATTAAACGGATGAAAACGTAAAACGTTTTTATGCGTTTTCATCCGTTTTAATAACGTTTTTATGCGTTTTTGTCTGTTTTTATATGTTTTCATCCGGATTTGATCTAATGGCTAATATAAGTTAACCAATTTCTAAAAAAAATTTCGAAAAAAAATTTGAAAAAAAAAATCTTCAAAAATATTTTTTTCGAAATTTTTTCGAATAAATTTTCAAAAAAAAATTCAAATTATTTTTGAAAAATTTTTTTGAAATTTTTCAAAAACTTTTGAATATTAAAAAAAAAAAAAGATTTCGAATAATTTTTTTGAAATTTTATTCAAAAACTTTTCTTAAAATTTTTTCAAAAAAATCGGAAAAAAAATTTCAAAAAATTTGTTTTTCGAAATTTTTTTGAATAAGTTTTTTAAAAAAAAATTTAGAAATTTTTTCGAATAGTTTTTTTCGAAAAAAAATATTCAAATTTTTTTTCGAATAAATTTTTCTAAATTTTTTTTTTAAGTTTTCTTTTTTAAATTTTCGATTTTTTTTGAAAATTACACTGTTGGTCCATTTATGTAATATTAATAGTTAAATAAATATTAATAGTTAAATAAATAATTAAAAGAGTTAATTGCATTTTGGTCCCTCAGAAACTTGGCAAGACACAAGGACCATTTATGTAAGAAACTAAAGAGATGGACTAAAAAGGAAATAGGAAAGAAGAAGACAAGGGTATTTTAGACATTTGACTTTGGCCAGGGACCAAACGTGCAACGAAAACTTGAAAATAGGGACCTCTGGTGCACTTTTAAAGTTTTAGGGACCAAATCTGCAATTTGGCCATACCACAGGGACCAAAAATGCAATTAACTCTAATTTTAAACAAAGAATGCATAAAGACGTAGCAAACTGTAAATAATGTTTTTATTGAATTATTACAAATCAAATATAGGCAAAAAATATTCCAGTAATCCTGGAGCATGCAACAAAACTATCAAATATACAAGAAAAAACATTACTACATGGAAACAGCACAAAATTATATAAACATGACAAAAGTATTCGTGTAACATATATATCTCAGCTCAAAAACTTAATAGTTCAAGAAAAATAAACCGATTGCCAAGAAAGTGGCTGGTACGATGGTGGTCAAGGACGGAGCTCCACTGACCTCAGTGGTGACGGTTGGTGGTGATGTCGGGCTCGAGCTTGGAGACGATGTTGGGGGACAAGGTTCATTAGGTGTCATGGGTGTTGTTGGTGTCATTGATGGTTGAGTTGGGGTGGTGGTTGGTGTCATTGCTGGTGCAGTAGGGGTGGTAGATGGTGGTGGAGATGCTGGCATCATTGGTGTTGTTGACGGAGGAGTGGCGGTGGTGGAAGGTAGGACATCACTACAAGGAAAAAGGGCTATAGTGACCACAGGAAAATCGTCACTAAAAGTGGAAAAATCGTCACTAAACTGGTTTAGTCACGAAAATCAAGGTCGTCACTTGTCGTCACTATAGCTCCGTCACTAAGTTTAAAAGTGATAAAAATCGTGTCGTGACTAATTCTGTGACGACTTCTCCGTCACTGAAATTTGTCACTAATATGGTGAAAGTCGTCACTGAGAAATTCTACTAACGGCCAGTTAACCTCCGTTAGTGAGTTTAGTCACGAAATATTTCGTCACTAGCTATCAGTTTTAGAGACAACAAAATATGAAATAGACAGGTGCTCAATTTATGCTATAAACGCGTTTTAAGCTGGAAAAACTAATAATTCGCATTGAAATTTAAAATATTAATTTCATTAGTGTAATATAATACTATTTGATCCGAATACAACAACACATTTTATGTCCACAGTCTATCAATAATCACTTTCCTAACAAAAAAAGCAAAACCAACCCATCTATAACCTCACTAAAAATAAAAACTGCCAATCTTCGCAAGAAACTAGGTGGGAGGAGCCGTTTCATCCAAGTAAAATTTTGAGGATCTGTAGCATATCATCTCTGAATTTGAGTCCCATTTGTCAACATTTAACCTGAAACCAAATGCAAGATCGAAATCACCAAATAGTAACCATGAAACCTGAACAAATCAGTTAAGTAACTAGTATGCCTGTCTTAGCTGCAATTCAAAACTAATTTTCTTTTGACCCGTTACCCAAACCAAAACATACCCATCTGTTTTATGACATTGCCCGACCCACACATATGAGAAGTCTAAAGGTATTGGGTCTATAGGAGTATTGAGATTCTCAGAGAAACCTAATAGTCCAAGATATGCAAAAAGTATAAGATGAACTTTTACAATGGAACGTGTACAAACGGATCTGTATAATTCGGTTTGGTGGTTGGGTAAGAATAATTTTATAAATATTCATATACTGGATGTTCAACTTCATAGTTAACTGAAACAGATGCAGCGAATTTAAAGATGAAAATAATAACCTGAGCTCCGGGTGAGTGAACAAAAGCCGCTTTTGCAACAAAGTTGGGCTGCAAAAGGCAAGTAGAGAATGATCACCAAGTACGTGTGTTTAGTGTTTATGTGTGTGTGTGTACTGGTTATCAAAAAGCATAAACCACAAGTTACATACCAAGTAGGGTGGGACGGTTCAACTAATAGCATTTTGGGTGGTGCAAGGTTGCTGCTTCCGGGTGCTGATTGGGCACCTGCTGCATTAGTGCCTGAGATTAAAAATAAATAAAAGATCAATACTTCATGTTTCCAGAAGAATATGGCATAATGTAGTGCATATATCTTCCTCTCATGCTCTATCTAAACTCTTCTGGCCTAAACAGTTTTGTTAAATCAATAAACTTATTAGCAAAAGCGATAACTTTTCAAAATGCCTTCATGGCTCTGGTGCAAGCCTACCAGAATAAATATAAGTAGTAGTTACAACAGGAAGAAACACAGGCAGCGTGACTTTGTTATATCAAACAAAAAGTATAAGCTGACAATACTCAGACTAAGCACATAATCATGCAAAAGGAATGAGAATCAAAATTTACCAGGATTAATTGCTGCATTGATTCGAATGCTTAACAGTTCAGCTGATCCAGGAGCATAGGTTGTAACCTGCCAGTGAGATACTAACAATATGACATCAAATATGTGACTGCTATTTTTTATTTGGACCATGAAAAGTATGTGGGCACATATATGTCTTTCTTATAGAACAAAATAATAGCACCACACCCCTGTCAGCTTGAAAACTACATACTATCACATTCCATACCTTTAGAAAATTCCAAACGGATCGGCTCCTTTCAAAGATTTCTCATTTTCCACTTAAAGCAAGGATACCTCACATTCCATACCTTTAGCAAAAACCTGTTAAGTATGATAACATGAGAAACAACATCTTTAGCATAGGTACTGGCAAGAAAGGAAAACAAACAACTCACACATCCTAGTTAATAAATAATAAGAACAATAGTGCGATAATGAGTTGATGGGAATTCTATCTTCCAGATGGATGTTTAGAAAACCATGTTAAAAGTAGGAACATGAGAATAATAATGACCTTGAAGTTGAAATTTGGTCTGGTTGACCTCACAAGCCCAAATCACCCTTGTTTTTTAGACGGAGATACCTAAAAAGGCTAACTGATACATGAGTAAATCCATAGTATCTATGAGTATATAGAGTAAATAATTAAAATTGTGCTAACCTGCAAATAAACAAATCTGTCATGAATTAGTTACTCAACATAAGTATCATTTGCAATTTCATCATTGTATCTGAAAATATACACATTTGCCACCGTTATTATATGTTGTGCGCATAACCATAAAAAATAAGAACATGGTCATCTCTACATGATGCAGCATATATGACCTGTGAAGCAGCCAAAATAATCTAGTGTAAAGATAATGAACTCTATAACCTATACACTTACACGGAATCTGTCGCCCCCATAGAGGTCCCAGCCCTTGTACAGCCTGTAGGAGAATACGAAAATATTAGAAGCTCATAGTCAGTAGATATATAATTGATCTAAATTTAGTTAGACCCTATATCCTACCAGGCTGTGCCTTCAGCGTTAATAAACTTCTGGAATCCATCTGATATACCTGTAGCAAATCCAGGATTCATTTGTATACGAACCTTAACTGCTTCAAAAGGGCAGAGTGCGATACCAGCAATAAGTTCAGCTGATGCAGAACCGACAAGATAGATCAATGTCTTATACTTGGTTGCATTCTCTTCACAAGCAATGTCAGAGTATGCCTTTTTGAAGAACTCGTAAAACCCAAACTTGCAAGCACCCTGTGCACTGTAACCTAACAAGGTTGGCACCCATCCTGTGAAAAATCCTTTAAATCCCTGTTCCTTCAGTAATGTACGAAATCCACAAGAAATGGTCTTGTATTTTGCAGGTTAATCTGATGATTTCGACATAAATGAAATATTTGTTATGCCGTGCAACAAGGACAACACGAATACAGATTTAAACTGAAAAGGCTATATGCTTTAAAATATGAGGTCTCTCGTTTTAACTATTCGACATTTTACAGTGATTTTGATATACTTGCACAATACAGTTTTCAGATTTAATGAAATTAACGTCGTATACGAAAAATGAGGAAAAATGAGAGGTCTGTAAATTAGAAAAGAAATAGACCACTCTATTCCTTTTATCCTCTTCAGTCCTGTATGCTTATCTTTAAATATCTAATCCAAAGAATCTGCAATTTATGATGAACATGGTATAAGCTACAACCTCGCAGTACAAGCCAGGAAACTCAACAATAAACAGAGGACCATAATGCATCTTAGTCCTTTCTTTTATCGCCGTAATATGACTTTATAGAATATTCTTTGTACTTTCCACCTATTTGTTTAATAATTAGTTTTCAACTAAACTAATCCTTTGAAGTTATCAAAAGCTCTAATTATTAAATACTCTAAGCTCCTTTAGCTTTTTCGAAAAGCCATTAAATTATTGCCTAGTAATAGTCACCATACACTTTAACTAATACTTTAATCCTCTAATTAGAATCTCGACTATAACGTGCCTATGATATACCAACTAAGTAAAAGTGCATACGATATACCAACTAAATTCTCAGGAATGGTTTCAAAGGATATTATATATAAAGAAGGAAGTTTTGAATAGAGATAATATTAGCCTATCTTTAGTGAATACCGAACATAAAAGATCATGAAAACGAAACAACTACCTTCTCAGCATTACCTGTATTAACCCCTTTCACCTTAGTTATCTTAGCCTTCAGTTTTGACAGCATGCTCACTTAATCCATTATGATCCCATTGACATCTTTATTCCTGGTCTAACAAAGACGCATAAACGAAAAATATAAGAAACATATCATTTTCAGAAAAGAATACTCAACCAAATGACGTTTGATAAATAATTTCAACAAACACCCGAACTCCTTATCAATAATATATGCAAGCAATACTAGTTTCTATATGTTTGCCATAGTCCAGTAACTCAAACACATGGTCATCATTAAAGTAAATAAACAAGCAAGTGAAAAGATAATAAGATAGAACATTGTATTGATAGATATTGATTACAAGAGAATGTTTTTGTATATAGGCGAATGCTAGATGTCATCTTGTTGTCCAATTGATGGTATACCATAAGGAATACAATATAGTATCTGGTGCTATGCATATGTCTAACAATCATGTTACTAGCTCGTGATAATTACTTGCTTTTCCAAAAAACGTTTGTGGTAATTGATTAAAAAATGACACTGTAGCCGCATTAAAACAAAATGTAACTATAAATATCATTTAACAACTGTACAAATAAAGAACAACTGAACTCCTATCCGAATTAGAGCATTATGGCCAGTAGTCCTTATTCCTAGTAGTATTTCCAAATGTGAAACAATACTACATCCAAACTACACCTACTTATCCTAACAAATATCTATGTAACTATGGAGTTTCAATATTTCATATCTCAATATAACTTAGAGCTAAAACTTATACCACTTAACATCGTTATAGTGCAATACTTTCGCCACTTAACTAAATACAGAGTGATAAACACTACATATTCCGATATGTAGTGTGAACTTAACGTGTGAGGTGAACTTAACATCAAGTTATAGATCAAAGCTACATACTAACACTACATATCCCCATATCTATTCAATAAAGTTTATAAAACATCAAGTCATCAAATAACTACATTTGACACATTCTTCAAATAAAACAAGTAAATTTTTTGGAAATAAGCTATCAAATAAGCAAATAAAAACTAACTTCGACATATATAAGCACAACTTTTGCCCTAAACCACATCAAAATCAGGTGAATAAGCAATCAAATCAACAATCAAAATTAGGTCAAATAAGCTTCATTATTGAACGAATTAACAACAATTTCGAATAAGTAACATCAAATCTCGCTAATTAGACAAAATTAGTGCGTAATAATTAGGGATCATATATAACCTCAACAAAATTGGGGAAGAATAGTGAAAAATGAGATTCAGCAGATGTCATGGACAAATTTCACACTTTTAGAGCGTAAGATTAACTTCCAAAGCTATTCACTTGTGGTGCTAGTGTCTGTTTTTAGCGTGTGCAGTTGGGGAGAAAATGATTCGTGGAGTAGTGATTGGCATGACTAATTTATGTGACTAATTTTACGCTACACAAGCGATCTTTGTAACATACTACTAAATCAATTGTAAATAAGAGGAGTGAGAATGTTTAATACAATCTGAAGTGTCACAAAACGAATAGATTAGATAAAATTACCACACGAATTACCATCTCAATCATTTTCCTGATTCGTGTGGTGCTAGTGTGTGTTTCATGGTGTGTTTGTGTGTGAAACTGGAGTGAAGAAATATGAACAAATTGACGGGAATGTGCGTTTGTGTGTTGTTTTTAAAACGTGTAAGCATTTTATCAATTTAAGTCCCTGTATTTTTTAAGAGTTAGATAACAAAAAAAAGAGCATGTATTTACTCAAGGTAGTGACGGATAGTTTCGTGACTAAGTTATATAATATCTAAAACAAAGTGACAATTTTTTTTGTTGTCACTATATGGTCTTTTTAGTCACCAAAATAAAATGTCGTCACTAATATTTTGTCACTATAGGCTGTTTTTCTTGTAGTGCATTGATCGTCAACTTTTGACCGATTTGGCAATGACTTGTGAATGTGCATATGTAATAATGTGGTCCGGGAGTGGCTAAGGCGAGGGTGGTGGGTCCAGTGGTGGCAAGAGAGATAGGGTTAGTGGCGGTGCATGGGTCGTATGACTCTGCAGACACTTCTGCAACGTCATGCTGACCATTGGTGTAGTTAAAGAACATGGTGTCTCCAACTGTGAATGTCTATCGAGATGCCCATGCGGTGTCCGCAAAGACCATTTCACGGGATGGTCCATCCCAACGCGTCACCAACGACATGCCTAGTTTGAGAGTTGTGGTGTAAAGTCGAGAGGATGCAACCATCATGGCTATGAACATCACAAAGTCGAAATTAAAACTAGCCATCTTTGAACTCGTTAGATTTGTGGCTTTTGAAGTGTTACTTATGTGAAGAGATAGTTGATGAATATTGGTGTATTTTTTACCGATATTTATAGGACCAACATTAAATGCTTTCACGCTTCTTATTTTCTAAA
Source organism: Chrysanthemum lavandulifolium (assembly GCA_022545495.1). Taxonomy (NCBI): domain Eukaryota; kingdom Viridiplantae; phylum Streptophyta; class Magnoliopsida; order Asterales; family Asteraceae; genus Chrysanthemum; species Chrysanthemum lavandulifolium. The sequence goes on from CM040238.1 coordinate 250,009,529, forward strand.
TTCAAAGAATATATTTGCCATAATGGACACGGTCTTAGTTCAACGGATTGATTGTTATCATGAACTTGTATTTAGTTTTTGGATTTAATTTATAAATGTATAAGTTTATAATCCGCTCCCAAAGTTAGTACATTGTTAGTTTTTTAAGCATGCAAATGATTAGTTGTATCATATAAAAATTTATTTTCGAACTAGTTTTAATTTTGTATGTAAGATGGAATAAGAGGTTGGAGGAAAATCTTAAAGTCTGCGCCCTATTATTCGAAATTCATTTGGAGTAAAATCGGTATCAAGGAACACATCCCTTTGGTTTGATTCATGGGTCGATTTTGAGTCATTGTCGCTCAAATTTCTACTCGTGATATTGCAAGATCCGGTCTTTCTTCAATCAAAGGTCCAAGATGTTATTCACCACGGATTATGGGTATGGCCTCAAGAACTCCTTGTTAAATACCCATTTCTTAATACTTACAATACTCCTATTAGAGATGATGCTCGTGATACTTTGGTGTGGCGAATATTCATGGTAATGTGAAGAAATTTTCGTTAGTCAAGTTTGGGGTGATATTCGCCATCGCGACTCTAAGGTTAAATGGTATAGCATGGTTTGGTTCCATCGTGTATTCCTAGACATGCTATAAATCTTTGGTTGATTATTTTAAGGAAGTTGAAACGCATGATCTTGTGCCTATGTGGGATGTATCCGATTCGCTAGGCATGGTATGTTCGCCATTGTGAGTGTCCCATTCTCACGATCACCTCTTTTGAATGTCCGTCATAAAGGGATTGGGATAGGTTAAAGATTGTGCGCTTGCGCATTATACGACCAATGTTTATGACATAATTCATCCTTAATGCCTATTATGAAGAGGCGCACTACAAATAGCGTGGTGGCGAAGCTTGTTGTTGTCTTTGCTACATATTATGTATGGCAAGAGCGGAATGGAGATTATTTAAGAAAGGTAAACGCACCCGGATCGATTGTTGAATGCATAATGTCCTCCGTGCGCCTCAAGCTTCTCTCTGCAAACTAAAGAAGTCCAAGAATGGTGAAAGATTGGCGAGGCTTTGGGATCTTCCTGAAGCGGTTTTCAAATAATCATTTATGTGTAATTATTGTTGTTTATGCACCATTAGGTGGTTCTTTCCTATTGGTGTTATTGGCTATGTAATAGTTTAGTTATCATATGACATGTTATATGATTAGAGGCTGTTCAAGCTATGGCTTGAGGTTAATGTGCCATTGTTCTTATCGGAACTTTTGGGTTATTAATATATTTTACCGGAGAATCGTCCCTTTTACCCAAAAAAAAAAAAAGTTCACGGAAGTGAGAATTAACTAATTAGATCTTGCAAACATTGTATGCTTGATAAGATTAAAAGCATTTTTATATATGAACATGTTTAAATATTTCATAAATTTAAAGTTTACAATTCGATAAATAAAAAATCTTATAAATAAATTAGGTTTTCGTTATACAAATTACTAAAAAAAATTTAACATTTTGACTTAGATGTACGAAGTTAACCGTTTTCGACTATCTTCTTGATCAATCTCAAAATGTTTACATGAATAGTTTAAGCCTGATAATACTTCTTGTAAAGAAATCAAAACATCTAACAAGTAAACTATGTTAACGGTATATTATACAAAAATTGACAGTTTTATGGGAAGATTGAAGAAATAAATATTAATCTAGAAAAGAAAAATACATGGCACAAATAAATTGGAACATGCATGGAATATGAATATGAGAAAAAGAGTTGTTTGACAATTTAAAAGGAAACGGTCAAAAACATTGGACCTACAAAACTAAGGGCCCGTTTCGGTTGTGAAACAATGTTTGACACCCTGAATATGGTCTTTAACAAAATCCAGCATGACCCTTTGGAGTTCTGACAATTCAACTGTCCTTACTTTTGTACACAAATGAGTTGTATATTTTAGGGATGAGTTATTCATACTGTGTATGTTTTTATTCATACATTATTTTTTTTTTTTTTTTTTTTTTTATATCAAAAGTTTATAAACCGAAAACGCGAATCAGAATATAAAGTTTAATAACAAACGACCGCCGTAAATACTAATAAACCGACAAAAAATCACACAGACCTAAAAATGTGACAGGGTAATAAAAGTGGCGGTATGGGTGAGAGGTAGAAGAATAATAGTGTGTCCCTTTATGCAAATGAGTAAAACAAAAATTTTGAAGGTACGTGTAAATTACTCATTTGACAAAAATATTTATGGCTTGTGGGCCTATGTATATTTAATTTATATAAAATTATATATCATATTCCTAATTTATATCTCAATGCATAAAACAAACAAATTTATATTTTATTTTTCTTACATCAAACTCAAATCCAAATTTAAATCCAAATTTAAATCAAAATCCAAATCCTAAACCCATATGCAAACCAAACGGGCAAAGTAGTCTAGACTTGAAACAGTTTCTTCCTCGGAGAGCACGGTGCGGAAATATTTTACGCGCCCTCAACCAATGGTGCCACCGTTGCCGTATCGTCAACAACGCCATTTATGTCGTTCGTCTTTCAGCTACTTCATCAACGAGCGTTGTTCAGTTTTTTTCTCTCTTTGTTTTTTATTATTAAATACGTTTTGTGTTTGTATGTTATGTTTGTGTTTGAGTTTGTGTAAAAAAAAAGAAAAACGGAAAAGAAGATATACAATTTTTTACTTTTTCATTTTAAACTATTTTGTTTTATATTTCTACATTGTTTGTTCCTTTGACACTTTGTTTTACATCGTTAGCTTCTAATATATTTGCAATGTTAGTCACTAAATTATTTTTCTTATGTTTTTAGTCTACTTTAAGTATACAACAATTGGATTAAATATATAAAATTTAGTTTAAGTGTATTAAATGGAATGTGTTTGATGGGTGTTGCTATATACACTCTATCCAATCACAAGTCATTTTACTCAAACACACACATATATATATTATATATATTAAATATTTTTGTAGGTAATTAAGAATTTACATCAACGAGACTTATACAAACTTTAGTCTCATTTTTAGGTTGGGGTTGAGGCTTAGCTTATAATTTTAAAAATAACTTTTAGTAAGAGATGTAAACAATATGATAACTAAATTCATTGCATATTAAAACATATTTATTACATCAAACAAACATTAGACAATACAACATAAACGACACAAATAAAATAAATACCTACATAGCACATTTTAAATTATTCCAATACTACCTCTTCAACATTACAGTTTGACCAATTTGAGCGAAGCAATTGATCGTAATAGTTTATCCGCTCTTTGTACGGAGCAATCCATGCGACAACACATTCAGATCTGTAACGAACCCATTGAGATGCGATCGTAGGCATCGGGTAGTCTCCTTGCAATATCACATTGACATAATGACTATTATTAACATACCCAAGTGTAATGAATTTATGATCGTACCACGGTGGCGGACTCGAAAGAAGCGGCACATACGTCATACTACCTAAAGTGGTAAGAGTGTGGAAAATGACATTGTATCGTGAAGCAATCAAGAAACCCATCTATGGCATATTCATCCAGTGTTCGATTGGCGCAAATCCATCTTCAAAGAAATTTAAGCGCTTTTTAACATCATCACATTCTTTAGTGCCAAACATAACAACGTATTGGTCATAGTAGATGCGTAACTCTTCCATTAACTGATATCGAACTGTGGGCCATGCATTTTCATGAAGATCTAGACCGATAGCTACCGCTCTAAATCCACAATTTCCATCGGCTCTTACATCTCGAACCTTCTTGATGTAAGGATGAAACGTTTTCGGGAATTGGTTGATATATGCATGCCTTATTGGTTTTTGCGTTTGTGAAGGAGGCTCAGGGGGGGTTCTTTTGAAGGATGAAAAATTTGGCATGGATGAAAAATTTGGAATGGATGAAAATTATATCCTTCCTGTTCATGCATTGGTGGAGTGGAATGGATGAAAATTGTATCCCTGGTTGTTGCGTTTGGAAGGTGGCTCAAATAGGGCTCTTTTGAAGGAGCTACGACCACAAGTAGCTCGAGTGGTAGGCTCACGAGTGAAGTTTCGATGGTGTCGCCATCTCTTTCATCTTTCTCAAGAACATTTCTTACCAAGCGATTGCTTTCTAAACACTTCATTAAAATTCTCAACCTCGACTCTAACATGACAGCCTAAATCATCATCTCCTACAGATGCGCATGGTGATAAATTAAGCTTCCTCCAAAATCTATCAATCACTTCAAGTGGTATGGGATAACCTCTATTCATATAAACTAATAGTTCATGTGAACATGGTAGCCCATAACTTGTACGTAATTGACATTCAAAAATTTCATAACCTTTACCATCTACACAACGATTATACTCTTGGAAGAGTATCTCAAGCGCGTGAAGTGAAATGCGCTTTTCAAATTTGTGAAGAGTGGTATGTTGTATCGATGTCGAATGACAATTTTGCTATGCTCAAGACTTGAATGAATAGTCGTCATCATGCGAGTTGACAACTTCATGAATATATGACATCCGTTAGCAACTGATTGGTCGAATCCAAGTACAACTTTAACTGGCATGTCGACTTTCCACTCTATTGGTTGTTTGATTGCCAAAATGAAGAAATTTATCACCCAATGCTACAAACATTTCCTTATATTTTGTTAACCAATATTTATTTAAATAAGCCATAACGCTGAAAAATGTAATGAAAGTTGCTTTAATATCATGATAATAAAAAACTATAATAAACTTTACTCGATTATATAACATATAAATAATACACGGAAAGTCGAATATAATTCTCGTGAAGTTGTTCCAAATTGAGTCGATATGGTTCCTCACTGTGAGAATTAATAGGGTATTCCAAGCTATATCGAAACGATACCATGTTTTATTATGCTTTATTATTTTTACATTTTCGCATAACACTTCTATTAATGTGCCATCTAAAGTAACCCTTTAGCATTTGAAATGCGGTGTCGATGCTTTCATTAGAGCCAACTCTATCTCGGACAATAACCCGTGGAAACATATATCCGTCCATTACGTATTTTAGGCACCCATTGCCCAATCATAGTTTAGCTCTTTTTCCCCGTGCATGAACACAAATGCTATACAAAGGTCTCGATTAGTTGAGCTACACCAACGATCTCTAGGAGAGGCATCGGCACCGATCAGATGTAGGCGTCGCTATCCATCAACAACATGTCCGAAATGCACGCCATATAGTCAACGATGTTGGATGCGCAAAAAATAAATCTTCTAGTTTGTTTGATGATTTATGAGGGTTAGTATAACAAATATAGCCTTTTTGATGTAAAAAAGACATGAGCTCTTGCATTGGTGTTTTTCCAGCTTTTCTCTCTAGACGGAATTTTTGGCATGCATTGTAAATAGTTTTTAAAGTAGACACATTTAGAGGATTTTGTTTTTTCAAAGTAGATAAGATGTTTCGTGGCTTCACATTTTTTTCAAACAAATCCTTCACTAACTTAGACTCACTTTCGCATAATCTTCAAGATATGGGCGACCTTCCGGATATGATGCGTGTTCATGATTATGTCTCATTATATATCACACTTAACCACCAACGATCGTCATACAAATATTTTCCTTCCAAACCAAAAGGACAATCACATTTTTTGTGCCAAGATTTCTAGTTGAGGTTTTTTACTTATGTATTTACCACCAACATCACAATGAAAATGACATTTGAGTTAGTTTGGATCTTTAATCACAATAACGTAACCAATAGAAAGTCCTGTTTGTTTCACCCAATCTATTAAATCTTGACGAGAGTCAAACACGTGAAAACGAGTGTTTCACGAGTTTTAATACTTTGTAATTTTTATAGTAATCTATAAAATATACTAGGTACTATAAATGTATATATATACTTACCATGTCTGTTTCAAATTCTGATTTGTTCTGTGAGAAGTACCCGCCTTCATTTTCCTCATGTTCAAAATACCCACTTTCATTTTCCTCATGTTCAAAATACCCGCTTTCATTTTCCTCATGTTGAAAATACTCGTTTTCATTTTCCTCATGTTGAAAATACCCACTATCATTATTGGCTTCATTTTCGCCTTGTTGAAAAAAGTCTTGAAAATACTCCGACCAACTCATTTTTACTTAAGTAATGTTTGTGTGTTTTTTATTTATGACTCAATACTAGTATGATTACATATTTATAACTTGTAAAAGAAAAATTCTTATAATTGAAAGTTTCTTATGATTGAATTGCCCATTTTGTTTTATGATTGAAATTGTACATTTTAATGTAAAAAGATAAAAAGTGTAGAAGTGATCATTTTATTTCTTGATTGTATTGTACATTTCAATGTAAAAGGATAAAAAGTATAGAATGCCCATTTTTTTTCATGATTGCATTGTACATTTTAATGTAAAAAGATAAAAAGTATTATACATGATGGCTATTACATTTGTCAATTAATACAAGTTGAGGAAAAAAAAAAGTTACAAGATTGCATTACTGTATGAGCATTGTACATCATGTGCCATTCCTCTACTTGTAGATAAAAAGATAAAAAAGTTACAAGATATCTCGCTTTTATAAAAGATAACGTTACTGTATGGAATTAATACAAGAGGAAAAGATCGTTTTTATACATCATGTGCGGGTCCCCCTGTCAATCAAATAAAATTATTTTTTTTTTGCTAGATTGGGTGTTTTAATTATTGGTGTTATTAGTATGTCACGACGCGACATACCAATAATCGCTATTGGTTGTGTTTCACACATTGCTCTCATACGACAAGTTTCTTTGATTAGTCTTGTATATCGTGAGGTCCATGCTAAATATAATCTATAGAGAGCTAGGTGCAGTTATTAAACACTTTCCCCAACACTTATTAGTGTGTCATCTTGGCCACCTCAAAGATTTCTCAATAACACACCAATAACTCGAACACCTTCTCAAAAAAAAAAAAAAACCAATAACACTTATTGGTGCGCAGACAATTTTTTCATTTTTGTATACAAACACATTTCAAACTTTAACTCAATACGATATATTATAAAATACGATACAAATTCGACAAATATATAAAGAGTAATTACATAATGGTCACTATGGTTTGTCTATTTATTCATCATTTAGTCATCGAACTTTTTGACATACATGTCACCAAGTTTCAAATTGTTACGCATTCAATTATAGTATCAATTTAGTTATATAAATGGTCACCGTGGTTTGAAACTTCGTGACCATTTATGTAACGAAATGGACTAAATTAGTAACGATTTGAAACTTCAAGACCATGTATGTCAAAAAAAAAGTTCAAATGACTAAATGTGAAAAATTGACAAAACATAGTGACCATTTATGTAATTTAGTCTATATAAAAACTATGATACTACAAATACATAAAAACTAAAAAGTACTATACTACAATATTCAAATTACGATACGATATGATAAATATTTAAAACTACGATATAACAAATAATAAAAACTACGATACGACAGATAGTAATTTGAGCCAAAATTTATTGCTCGGATCTCGGCTTTTTCTCTTTACCCGCTACATCTCCGGGACTCATCCCGATGGTCTTGAAAATAACAACTTCAATTCCTAGAATTTCTTTTTAGTTTTAATAAATTCAAGTCTTTTAGCACGTTCTTGTCGCAACTCTTTTGGAGCATTTTCCTAAAAGCCTCTCTACTTGACGAGATCTCGCCTAACACGTAGAGTCTGGTTTTTGACTCTTGGAAGGTCTTAGCTTGACTAGAAGACGTGGCATTGTATCATCTCGAAATAGCTCGTTCGATTTTTTAATGTCACTGTACGAATGCATCTTCCGGGATGAACGGCTTTGGCACCACGCCATTTGTGGTGATCTTTCAAGACCTTCCATGCTTGATAGTGGACAAACGCAAACCCCACATTTCTTTGAATATTTTATAATAACGAGCTTGCCACGTCGAATCGTTTTCACCACTCATCCATTCATGTTCGTCGACAATCCCGGCGAACTTGTATAAATATACTTGTACTGTTTATAGAGATATTAGAGAGCTAGGTGCAATTTGCACCCAATAACTGTTATTAGATTGTCAGCTTAGCACACACACAACAAAACCACAATAACTAAAAACTCTCCTCAACTATAACTATTATAGACGTATATGAGTCCAATAACACATTACTGAAAATACCTCACTTAATTACAAAAAAAAAACCAATAACGCTCGTGAATTATCTGACGGGGACATGGATGGCGAGCAAATGACACCACCACCGGTGGCCGATGCACAATGACGGTGCCATTAGGAAAACAAAAATAAAGGAAAATCTATAAATTATAACGTCTTTACAAAAACTCATTATGCTCTATCTACTTCACTTATTGTCATAATACATAACCGCTTTATTTTATTCGGTTATTTTCGTCTGCTTTTATCCGTTTTAGAATCGCTCATTTTTATCCGTTTTCATTTTAATATGTCCGGATAAAAACGGATAAAACCGCTTTGACGTGGATAATAAAACGGTTTTTATCCGCTTTTATCTGCTTTTGTCCGGACGATTAAAATGAAAAAGATAAAATGGACGATTTACTAAAACGGATAAAATGCATGTAAAATAACCGAATAAAATGAAAACGGCTATGACATGATAATAAGTCAAGAGATATAACATTACGAGTTTTTTATAAAATTATATGAATTTTTAATTTTTTCCAAAAACCAATGACGTTTTATTTGTCTCTTGCATCGTAGTCTCTTAAACATTCCTGGTTTAACTTTACCAAAACCCGAATATGAGCTGTTTAATAAGTGTCTAGTGGGTCGACCCAAACACCGCCAACAAACTGTTTAGTTCCAACTTTAAGATCAAAGCACATAGTCAAAATTCATGAAACCATACTCATTCAAAAGTTCACTCGTTCGTTAAGTTGCAATCATGTGACCACCTTCCTCTTACTTATATCATCTCATATTCTTATTTCAGTTATTTGTCTATTTCTGAATATAACTAAACTATCTTAAACAAAGCATGCATAAAGACGTAACAAACTGTAAATAATGTTTTTACTGAATCATTACATATCAAACATAAGAGCACTCCCAACAATAACACCATAACACCAATAACACCGCCCACGCCACGCTACATCGCCTTTACCATTTAACATTAACATCCCCAAAACACCCACAACAATAACATCCCAATAACACCATAACACCACTAATATTTCATATTTTCAATTTCAACCCTAAACTAAATCATACACTTCATTTTTAAACTAAAACAAACATTTCATTAAAACTTAAAACATATTACAATACGAAACTAAAAAAAATACAACGAAATAAAAAAATACAACGAAATAAAAAAATACAACGAAATAAAAAAAATACAACGAAATAAAAAACCATACAACGAAATAAACGTTACAACAAATTAAAGGAAATGACGAGAATACGATCTACTCACGAGGTTTCAAGTTATATTTTTTGATGATTCGATCTTTTCGTCATTGATCCACCGCACCACCATCGGATCTTGCCCAAAGAGGCGCCATCAAAACTTTATTTCTTCCAACCGGTTATTGTGAGATCTTTTTCCGCGCCGCCCGACACGCCGCTGAGACTTCTCGCTTCACACGAAACTCGCTTGCCATAGTTTCGTGAAATAAGTCGACGAGCTCGCTCCTCCGCAGCTTGTTCCCCAAGATTTGTTGTAGTCTCGATCTTGGTTTCTTACTAGCACGCTTCTTTCCCATGGGCCGAGGTTGTTCATCTTGACCAAACAACCTCGCTTGTTTGGCTTCGACTTCACGGCTAAATCGACCGTTCCCATGAAGTTCCATTTCTTATAATGACGCAAAACCTCCCAAGCCGCCTTCGAGGCCAAAAGTCGATCCTCGGGTTTCACGATACCATTGCTTTTCCGCTGCATCACATCCACTCACTTTCCCGCTTCGCTGATCACGCTTCGAACGGTTGTAATGAGAGTTGAACTTTGTGCATATGCCGCTCAAAGTTTTCCACTTGCTGACAAAGATGTCCTTGTCATGCGCCGCTGAAAGTTGTTTTATTGAACTCATTTCGCACCGATACCAAACGTATCCGGGTTGGCACTTTCCAACTTTCGGATCCTCCAAACAACTATGTAACATCTTGCAAGTAATGCTTCCTCGCTGAGTCCAACGTGAGTGAACAACAACTTCGCTCATCGAATCAACCGGTTCGGCTGGGGTCTTTGGATTTCTTTGATTTTTTAATGCGACCTTTTCCTTTTTCGAGGAGACGTGTGTCAAGAACATCATGTGTTTCAGCTTTGTGATTGTTGTGATTGTTGTGTGAATTGTAGGTTTTGAAAGTTAGAGTTTAAGGTGTTTTGTTGGTTTTGTTGTTGCCAATACGTAAATGCTTGATGTTGTTGATACATTTCTTGGCCCGACAAGCCCAGCTGGGTCGGGGATTGAAGATGAACCGCTGCTCGGGTTAGATGATGAACCCGGGTTTGAGGATTCCACCCACTAGCAAGAAGATTGTAGAAAGTATCATCGCTGCCTCCCGACATTGTTTTTTTTTGCGCTAACCAAGTTGAAAGATTGAGAGAATGGAGAGGATTTAGTAGTGGAAGTGAAAAGAAATGGTGTTTTAATTGGGTATTTATAGTGGTAAAAAGGTTTTTGAAAATTTTTGAAAATAACGCTAGTAGCCGCTTAGGTGGTTTTGAAAAATTTTTGAAAATAACGGCTAGTAGCCGCTTTAAGGGTAGAAAGTGTAAATTTTTGAAATTTTTTTTTTTTTTTTTTTTGCGCCCTTTAACGCGTGCTGCCAAAGCAACGGCTCATTTTCTTCTTTAACGCCGAGCCCCAACGGTAATAACGCTGTAACGCTGCTTTTGCGTTAATTACGGCGTTATCTGGGAATGCTCTAAGACAAAAAATATTCCAAAGAATCCCGAGCATGCAACAAAACTATCAAATATACAAGGAAAACATTACTACATGGAAACAAAGACAAAATTATATAAACATGACAAAAGTTTTCGTAAATATATATCTCACCAAAACTTAATAGTTCAAGAAAATAAACCGATTGCCAAGAAAGTGGCCGGTACGATGGTGGTCACGATTTGAGCTCCACCGACGCCGCGGAGACGGTTGGTGGTGATGTCAGCTCGATCCCGAGACGATGTCGGGACAAGGTTCATTAGGTGTCAGCGGGTGTGGTTGGTGTCATTGATGGTGGAGTAGGGTGGTAGTTGGTGTCATCACGGTGGAGTAGGGGTGGTAGATGGTGGTGGAGATGCCGCATCATTGGTGTTGTTGACGAGGAGTGGCGGTGGAAGGTAGGACGCTGATGGTCAACTTTGACCGATTCGGCAATGACCGTGAATGCGCATATGTAATAATGTGGTCCGGAGTCGCTAAGGCGAGGGTGGTGGGTCCGGTGGTGGCAAGAGAGATAGGGTTAGTGGCAAGCAGATGGTCGATGACGCCGCAGACATTCTCGCAACGCCACGTCGACCATTGGTGTAGTTAAGAACGTAGTGTCTCCAATCGTGAATGTCTGCTGATGCCCACGCGCGTAGGGCGGCAAAGACTTTCATGGGATGGTCCATCCCAATGCATCGCCAACGACATGCCTAGTTTGAGCCGTTGTGGTGTAAAGTTGAGAGGATGCAACCATCATGGCTATGAACATCACAAAGCTCAACTTGAAACTTGCCATCTTTGAACTTGTAAGATTTGTGGTTTTTGAAGTGTTACTTATGTGAAGAGATAGTTGATGAATATTGGTGTATTTTTATCGATATTTATAGGAAGAACATTAAATGCTTTCTACACTTCTTATTTTCTAAATTCAACGAATATAAATGCCATAATTGCCATCATTGACACGGTCTTAGTTCAACGGATTGATTGTTATCATGATATTGTGTTAGTAATCCATTCCAAAGTTAGTTCATTGTTTGTTTTTAGAGCATGCAAATGATTAGTTGTATCATATGAAAAGGGTTTTGCTAACTTGTTAACACCCTGCATTTGTTTAATATATATATAAGAAAATTGAGAGATCAATAAATGTTAATTAAACCCATTTTTATTTAATTACAATAATTTTAGAGTTAAATAAACGATTATTGATTACATTTAAAAGGAAATTTGTCTTCACTAATTGCACTTAATCGCGCTTAGTGGGTACATATTAACAAAACCCAAAGAAAGGCGCTTATTTTCGAACTAGTTTTAATTTTGTACGTGTAAAATGAAATAAGAACTTCGACTTAATGTAAATTCACGGTAGTGAGAATAATTAACTAATTAGATCTTGCTAACATGGTATGCTGGATATATAAGATTAAAAGCATTTTTATACATTAAATTGTTTAAATATGCATAAATTTAAAGTCAACATCTTGATAGATAAAATATATGATAAATAAATTAGGTTTTACTTATACAAATTATTCAAAAAATTTAACGCAGTCAAAATGTTAAATTTAAAATTGATGTACCAAGTTAACCGTTTTCGACTATCATCTTGATCAATCTCAAAATGTTTACATAAATAGTTTAGACCTAGCTAATACTTCTTGTAAAGAAATCAAAACATCTAACAAGTAAACTATGTTAACGGTATATTATACAAAAATTAACAGTACTAATGGGAAGATTGAAGAAATAAATATTACTCTAGAAAAGAAAAATACATGGCACAAATAAATTGGAACATGCATGGAAATATGAAAATGAGAAAAAAAGTTGTTTGACCAATTAAAAGGAAACGGTCAAAAGTATTGGACCTTCAAAACTCAAAGTCGTCTAGACTTAAACAGTTTCTTCCTCTGAGAGGACGGTGTGGAGGTCTTTTACTGTCGTTCGCCAGCAAATCAAGCAGTGGAGCCGTCTGCTGATACAAAAGTTGGACGCTCGATTTGGAGCCCGGCTCGCACTCAATCGAGAATTGCCGCTGAGACTCGCGCACTAAGAGACAAGAAACACCGTTAGGCTTATCAGGATTGTCTCCCACGATTATCCTCCGCGTGAGTAAGTAATCGGTTTAGGTTTAAGGAGTTTTAGGTTCGAGATCGCACTTAAACGAGGGTATGATCCCTTTATATACGCACGGAATCCTTATTGGTTCCGTGTTCCCCAACTTTCGGCGATCCCGCCTAAGTCGGTTGGGAATGATTATCTTCTTATTTTAGAAGATATCGATATCTATTCCGTAAATAGATTTGGGCTTGGGCCGTGAGCCCAAGCCTTTATTGATATTGGCCCAAGTCGCCGGACTTGTAGGTATTGGGCTATGGTCGGGTTCATGGTCCCACACCGCACTATACGTCATCATGTCCCCCCGCCTAGTATGCTAGCAGGCGAATCATGATGCTAGACTAATGAGCGAGTCCAAAAACAAATAATGTACTAAACGTATCAAAGAAGCCATACACCCACCCGTAGGTGCAATGTATCGAGACATCCATGCGAATAGTCAAGGCCTCGTTAATCTGGGAAAGTTAACGCCTGCTGTCACATCAAGTCATCTCGACCACACAATGAAGACTAGTGGAAACCACGTGGCGCCAATCGTGTGGAAGAGGAGAAGTATATAACTTGGGGAGTCATTTTCACCGGATTCCTCACAGTAAAAACACCTTCCGCCATTTCTAAAGCTTTTTAAGAATTGTAAATCCACAAGTAACTAACCACCAAGGTAACCGCGCGTGCGACATAGCAAAAAGTTCAGCACCATGGTTAAACAGTTGTCTGACTTCACCTCCGACCTTAATTTGATCGATCTGATGGAATTTACCTCGACATTTACATACCCCGGATGTGCATCCAAGAGTTCCGATGCGCGAGCCACGATGGCGGATTTCCGGCGGAAAGTGGGTGTATACACACGGTTATTCGACCGCGAATCAACGCGCCTCGCCACGCTTTCTCGCGATGTGTTAAATTATTATACCCACATATCGCAATTGCATTGTATCCAAGCAGCTAAAATTACCAATTTTGAAGTCAATTGTCGCTTATTGGGAATTAACCCCACCATCAACTTATTCCGCGCTTTTACCACACTACGGGCGCATGGGTGGGTAACTTTTCAAACGCTACCAGATCGCAGGCTATACGGAAAATTAGACGCCCTTAGAATTGGAGGAGTATTTCTTCCGGTAGATAATGCATGTTTCCTGGGATTATGATTTCTATACCGAGAACACTACAGTAGGACGAGTGCCCATTGCTCGGTCTTATAACGCCGAGGATGCGGAATCGATAATGTAAACCGCATCCCCATTAGTGCATATCCCAAGGATTTTTTGCACATGGAATCACCGCAATTATTTTGGCCCCAAGATGAGATCCCTATCTTTTAGACGCCAATGGCGGTGGGTACTTATTCCTCCGCTCACAGATAATGTAAGAATAATCTTCCACCTTGTCGCGATTATATAACCCGCTTGTATATGTGTTTTGTCTTGCGCAGATGGATCTATTCACCGTCGGCAAGCTAGAAGCCCGTGGCGGTAAAGACAGAGTAAGACCCTTGAGGGATGATGAGGATCCTATCCTAGCCGCGACGGGGCGGCGTGGTCTTAGAATCGAATGCCGGGATGCGGGACCGCCTCGCCAGGCTGAGGCAACGCCTGCAGAGCCGCCCCAATCCCGAGGTATCTCGCTGGTGCGCAGTCGCCGCAGAAGCCGGAGCTCATCCCCAAGAGGAGGAAGAAGTTGCGCTTAGTCGCAAAAGGATCCGGCGGACGATGGCTCAGCCCGTCAAGGAAAAAGCGCCCGTTGTCCGCATCGCGGAGTTGTCCTCCATCGATGAAGCATCGCCACACCCGTCTCACCGATGACGCGAGCCAAAGTAAGCAAAGCTATACATGTATATATTTTATGTAGTTGGTGAATGTGTTAGATGTGTTCAACATTGCGCCGATGATCATGCGCAGATGGAGCAGTTATGTAGTCACCTCCTGCTAGTCCGACGCCAACAAGCACTCGAGCCGCAGAGTCAGACAATGAAACCAAGCCGACGCAGATGTGCCTCGATCAATTAGTTGAAGAGTTAGTTCAAGTCTCCGCCATCAGTCACTGATTGTGAAGCCGAAAGAGCGAGTATCCGATGGAGAAAACCAAGACTCCAAAAGGACCAAACTATTTCTTTCTTGAGGCGAATCGCAAGTACCCGGGCACAACTAGATAGCGCCATGCAGAGGCTAAGGTCTTGAGCACATATGCTCAAAAACAGTCGAGGACAAGATGGCGCTTAATGTGCCAAATAAACCAAGAGCGCCGATGTCGCTAAGTATAAGTCTCATGTGCCGGGCAACAATCAAACATTTGGAGCAGGGTAAGGAAAGTTTTTTCAGCAGCTGAGGAACTTGAGCCACCGAAGTGGGGTTGGAAGTGCAGGAGGCTGTTGCGCAAGATGAGCATCGAGTATGACGAGGAGTTTTATCCTCACCATGTCTACAATTGCGAGCGCAGCGGCTCATTGGCCACCGGCCGCCTAGTCGCCTTAGCACCTGAATCGCCGAAGTGGTTAATGCTTTGGGAGGTTGTGCACGCGCCTGAGCGTGGTAAATCGAGGCGATTGAAAAGCTCTCCAAGCCAAACTGCTGGAGACGCCTTGATAAGGTACCCCCAATGACGCCGAGTCATATGATCATTTGGTCGCCGCCATGCGTAAATGAAAGACTTAGAGCTCCCAATGATTTCGGAGCTTGAGCGCCGACCAAGATTATCCGATAAGTGTTATTATGGCAGGTTGACATTGGCACGCCATCGCATGCGGAGGATGCGGACACACCTGGACTATTTTTGAAACCCCATGAGTCGCAGCCTGGGCACTGCTTTGCACGTCCTAGGGATAGTCGAATCCTTTGCATCGAGAAGAGGTACCTCTAAAGGAGGTCTTGAAGCGCATGCCACCCGCCTTGCCAAGAAAAAGGTATTGCGGTAAGGCCGCTTTGTGCGGGCTTGCGCGCTCACTTGCCGAGGTCCGATGGAGTGCTACTGCATGGCCACCGTGTCGCCTAATGATTCGGATGTATTCAAGAGCCTCAAATAAGTTAAAGAAGCGACAAGTCATGTTGGCACTTCGTCACTTAGGCGTTGTAGTAGCTTGTAGCGGATATGTTTGATATCGTTTGTAATAACTCGTAGTTATAAATAAAATTTCTTTTTGCTTGTTGCTTGTAGGCATTTGTAATGTATACATATCCGTCTCGCCAATGTAAGAAATTCATAGTCGTATGAAAATTATAGTATACTTCGTAAAATAATTCTAAGTATTTAATCATAACCGTGTATGTAATGATATTTAGCGGTCAGAATATCTTATTAAGGAAGCAAGTATCTTGGTTCCCGCTTGTTAAACGGCACGTGTGCATTATCACAAGAACCGCCGTGGGATGCGCATATCTTATTCCAACGCCTCGAGAACAAGGTGTTTAACAAGGATGCGTGATCCAAGATTGACGGGTTTGCAACCCTCTTACTCAATAAGTTAGTTAGTAGGTCAACTTATCCTTTTACCATCGCGGGTTTATTCAGAGTGCATGCACGCCATCGCGGGCAAAATAAAAATTGTTAAAGCATACAAAGATATGGAGATAACAACTTAAAATGTGTCGCGGAGTTAGCTAGAAACCGCGACGCTTTTATTAATACTTGCAAGTTTATCGTGAAATAACAAAGAAAACAAAGAATATGAAAAATAAAAACCGAGTACATGAATGTTTATTGAGCATCGAAAGTGCGGAGCGCTCGCGCGCTATGCCGTAGCAACTTATAGGTAGCACCTCTCGAGGTTGCCGATATTCCATGCGCGAGGTAGGTCGCGACCATCCAAACCTCGAGCTTGCAGACGACGCGCGCGTGCTGTTTCAAGAACCTCATAAGGTCCTTCCCACTTTGGTCCGAAGCATTCAGATCTTCGCAGCTTGTCATTTCATTGTCGCGTAGACAAAGTCACCGGTCTCGAATGAAACACCGCGCACCTTGGCATCATAGTATCCTTTCATTTTGACTTCGACCCAGCCTCCCGTACGGGCGCGCTGCTCGGGTCTTTCTTCCAAAGAGGTCCAAGTCGACACGCCTTCGCCGCCGTTGTAGTCACATTAATCTCCGCAGCGCGGATAGTCGCATGCCGATCTCGCTGGTATAACGGCTTCGTCCCGTATACAGAGAGCAGGGGTGCCCTCAGGTCCGGTTTTAACCGAGGTACGGTGCCCATAATACATGTGAAAGTTCTTCGACCCACCTTCCTTGTGCTTGTCCAAGCGTGCTTTGATTCCTTCACCCAAAGCTTCGGTTTGCGCTACCGACTAAACCATTGGCTCGCGGTGCGAATCGACGCAGTGTCGGGTGATGTTTAACTTTCGCACCAATCTTTAAAGGGGTTGTCGCTAATTGTTTCCGTTGTCCGAGATGATTTCACCGTAATCCGGCATACAATGTTGTCCCGCATAAAGCGCTTTACCCGGTTGCGCAGAATTGTCGCCATCGCTTTGCCTCGATCCACTTGGTGAAGTAGTCTATAGCGACTACGAGAAACTTGAGACCGTCACGCTATTGGAAAAGGACCGCGATATCAATGCCCCATTTGTAGAATGGCCATGGCGCCGTGATTGGTGTTAACTCATGCCGTGGTTTGCGCGTACGGGTCTCGCGGACTGGCAATCATTGCACTTCCTTATCAAATCCCGCGATCTTTATGCATGGTCGCCGCAGTATCCCGATCGCATGGCGCTGCTACACAGCATCGTGGTCCCGCGCATGCTACATGAACCCTCATGGATTTCTCGAAGACATAATTTGCTTGTACGGGCCTACGATCGAAGCCATGGTTGGAGGAAAGAACGCCGACATAAAGATGTTGTCGCTACACTGAATCTCTCAAGGCCAGGCGCCGTATTCTCATGCTTCGTCTGTTTGGGGTAATGTCCCTTTGCTTAAGAAACTGCAAATGGGGTCATCCATGTAGGACCATCCTCCTCTATGATTGCGAAACTTCCATCTCCGCTATCGACTTGCTTTTCGCTGTTTCCACCAAAGACTTGCTTTGATAAGTGTGCGGCTTGTCGAGGCTATCTTGCTCAAGGCATCCGCCATGCGATTTTCTCCTAGTGGACTTGCTTGATAGTAACCACAAAGCCTTTGATCGCTGCTTTAGTCTTCTCAAGATAATCGAATCATGTTTTCTTGGCCACGATTCACCCAACACATGGTTGGCCACCAGTCGAGAGTCCACATTTGCTTCCAAATCATGCACACCCATTCGAAGTCGCAATGCGTAGTCCAACGATCGTGGCTTCATATTCGCCTCGCTGTTTGTCGAGGTAAATTCAAAACGCAGCGTAAGTGAATTCCATTCCTCCGATTTGCGAGAATAAGGCCGCCCCCGAGCCATCCACGCACGAGGACCCATCTCGTAAACAAAACCATGGATCTTGTAGTGCTTTTTCGCTGTGTAGGTACCTCGCCAAGATTCAAGCTTCGATGATGAAGTCCGCCGTAACTTGTCCTTTATTGCGGTACGTGGTCTCTGAAGAGATGTTATGTTCACCTAGCAACACACTCCACTTCGGAGTCGCCCCGACGACGGGTTGGAGATGATCCGCTGATGGCTTGATCTCGTATCACCGCCATCGGTGCGCTGAAGTACCGGCCACGCTTGCGGCAAACACTAATGCCAAGACCAATTTTTCCATGGCACTATAGTTCATCTCCGCCTTCTTGAGAGCTTTGTCGACAAAATAGATAGGGGTTTGCACCGAGTCCCTATTCGTTAGTAGTAATCGCTACCGACCGCCCCATGAGTGCCGACAGACACATGACGCCTCTTCCCCGGCCTGGGTGCCACGAGTGTTGGGAGCGCTGCTAGATGTCGCTTTGAGTGTGGTGAAAGCTTCTTCCACTGTTGTCCACCGAAGTCACCCTTTTTATACACTTCGAGTGTTTTGAAAGAGGCGCGACTTTTCTCGCCGATTTAGATAGGAACCGCTGAGGCCGGCTAGTTTTCCGCTGAGGGATTGGACTTCCTTCGCCAGTGCAGTGAGGAAGCTCAATTACCGCTTTTGTCTTTTTCTCGACACGGTTTTATGCCATCGTTCTATTGGCAATTTAAGAACATGCCTCTAGCTCCGGCGCATTTTAGGATTTAGCTTCATGTTAATCTCGTAGAGTTTTGAATGTTTCTTCTATGTCGCGCACCGCCTTTTCAAGATGGCTTTAATGACCGTGTCATCCACATAGACTTCCGTGTTGCGCTCACCGTTTTTCAAGGCATTGTCTACCAACCGATAGTGGCACCCGTGATTCTTCAAGCCAAACCAGCATTTTGTGTAACAAGAACGCCTTGGCTTGTGTGGAACGCCTTTTCCTCGCCTTCGGGCCATTTGTATCCGTGATATCCCTTGTACGCCGAGAAAACACTTCAACCGGTATCCACACAAGGACTCTATTTTCCAATCTATCTCGGTAATCGGATAGCAGCCCCGGCATGCTTTATTAAGGTCGGTGAAGTCATACACATTCGCCACCACCGCCGCTTTTTGACCACATCGATTAGAAAGCCACCGTGGTAATAGACTTCACGATAATTCCCGCTTAACTAATTTCTGCATCGCTAGAATCGCCGCGCCTCTCCGGAGCTTGGCCACGCCTTTCGACGATCGGTAAGCATCCTTGTCGGATTCTAAGTTTATGCTCGGATCGAGCGCGGCACGCCACCATGTGTTTGGGGCCCATGCTAAAATATCTACATTCTTTGTAGGAGCACGCGACACACCGCTTTGCTGCTGTCCCACAATGACCCTCCAATGGTTATCTCCTCGGTCCGATATTCGGTGAATTGCGACCTTAAAGTTGGGGATTTTGGCCAAGACCGCTTCGATTGGTTCCATTTCGCATGTAACCGTGTTACATTCTCTCGCTTGGCACCGTGGCATTGTAAAGAGTGACAATGCCCCTTCAACTGGGAATTTAAGCATCCCGCGCCGTTGATTCAGACCACTGCATGGTCGATATCCCGGTCTCCCAATAATGCCATTATATGATGAAGGGATTTGATCACCATGAAATCCATCCAGTTGTTGTAGAGTGCTCGCGCGCTAACGCCGACTAGTAATCGCAGCCGCCCATAGTTATATCTTCTCACCGTGAAACCGGTGAAAGCGGTGTTGATCAGATTTAACCGACCACGATTTCGTGTCGTAGTCTTTAAAGCAATGCTCATACATAATATTTGTTGATGCCCCACCATCGATGTACATGCGTGTATGTCGTGACCACCCGCACTAATTTCAATGGCGTAGGGCTCATGTCGTTGTCCGCAGCTAGCTAGTAGGAAAGAGATTTCACTTCTTCTGAAAACTCTTGGCCGACCTTCCGTTCTGGTGGTTCGCTGCCACGTCTGTATCATATAGATTGTGTCGGCCTTATCCTCGGGTGTCTCCTTCTTGCTTTCATTCTTTGCTTATCTCTTCCCTCTTTAATGTTTTTAACTGTTGGTCCACCGCCCTTTGACCATCTTGTCGATGAGTTGGCGCACCTGACACACTCGTAGTGGTGTGACCTTTGTGCATGGTAGTCACAAGATCCATTCCCGCGGCGCTTATCTTCTCGTGCGCGATTCCATGGCGGTCTTGGGAAATTCGCCTTCACGCGAGTATTTTTTGGGTTTTGATCGTGGAGTATACCGCTATTATCCCTCGCTCGCCGCTCCTCCCGCGATAGCTCCTATTACTTATTACCGGTCATTGGATTGTCTCCTGTGTTGTTCCCGTGGACCCAGAATCGAATGGTTCTTTTGCTATTCGCCCGCAGGGCTTCTCCTCGACAAAAGACCGAGAGCGCTTCATGAGTTCATCAAGGTCTCGTGGATCTTGTCGCTCAACCTCTTGATGAGTTCCGGGTTATTAATCCCATTCATGAAGCCCGAGATCTTAAGACTTCGTGGCATGCTTTAACCTCGCATGCATTCATCTTGAAGCTGCCCATGAATGCGCCGTGGATTCTCCTTGTTCGTTTTACTTTCCGCGAGTTCGACAGGTTTTTAGCACACTTTGCGTTGAGTAAAATTTAGGCGGAACGCCTTTCTCAACTCTTCAAACCATTCACGCCCTTCGCGGGAGTTTGTTGAACCGCCTGCCGCTTCCCACCGTGTGGAATTAAACATGTGGCACCAAACCGCTGTGCGCCGGCCGATGGTCGCGCACGATTCAAAAATTTTAGTGGTCGCCAGATCACCGTCCCATCATAGGTTTTAACATTTGCATGCGCTTTTCTTGTTCTCGAGAAATCACTAACGCGCCCGGTGAACGATCCACTTTCTCGACGGCGCCATGGAGAGACATGTCTTCCTGGCTATCGCTCGCTCGATTTCCAATGCCCAAGATCACTATCTTCGTTGTCCGAGGAGTTGTCGAAGATGAATTATCTTTCACGGCGCTTACGCCGCCCTCCTCGTAATCCGACTCATAGTCCGGATCCAAGGGCTTTCACTGGGGATATTTTCGCCCGCCTATCATGTACTCTACGGCTACCTAGTCCGCATAGACACCGCACCGCTCTTCTCCATCACCGCCACTCAAGTGTTGCGAGTGAGATGTCTCATCACCCTCGATTCTTCTCCCACCTTGAATATCGGGTTTTGCGACCGCCTCTCACGCTTTCCTTCCGTGGCGCGCGTGAAGTATCGCATCCGAATCGAATTGAGTCCGCCTTCGTGCTCGCCTCGATCTATTCTTTCTTCTCTTGCATGAGGCGCGCCAATGTCAGAGTTTGGGACACGAAGCTCGGTGCACTCGCGCGACCCTCGAGTGAGAGCTTGTTTCAATCACCGCATTCTTATCGCGACCCTGCCTCCGTATCTTGTCAAGTCAGCCTAGCACCGATTGGAAAGGAGTAGTAAAGACGGGTTGTTCCCGAGCGCGCAGCTGGGTCTACTCCACCTGTGGTGGTTGTAGTGACTGGGTTATTCCCGAGTGCGGTTCTCACGGTAGGAAGATCAAGTCTCGACCGACCCCTTACTTTTTAGCAAATACCGGTTGTCCCAAATGGTCCGCTAGGGGTTAGTCCGCCCGCGACTTCTTCCCCATAAGATCCGACCGCGATCACGATTGCCGTGTTTTGTCATTCTAGTGTCGATTCTAGTGTGTGGTCCCACGGATGGCGCCACTTGTTGATACAAAAGTTGGACGCCTCGATTGGAGCTCCGGCTCGCATCAATTGAGAATTGCCGCTGAGACCCGCGACTAAGAGACAAGAAACACCGTTAGGCTTACTGGATTGTCTCCACGATTATCCTCCGCGTGAGTAAGTAATCGCTTAGGGTTTAAGGAGTTTTAGGTTCTGAGATCGCATCTTAAACGAGGGTATGATCCCTTTATATACGCACGGAACCTTATTGTTCCGTGTTCCCAACTTTCGCGATCCCGCCTAAGTCGGTTGGGAATGATTATCTTCTTATTTTAGAAGATATCGGATATCTATTCCGAATAGATTTGGGCTTGGGCCGCGAGCCCAAGCCTTTATTGATATTGGCCCAAGTCGTACGGACTTGTAAGTATTGGGCTATGGTCGGGTTCATGGCTCCGACACCGCACTATACGCCATCACCGCCGTTGTTGCACCATTGACGACGCTATTGGTGCGCCGCCTGCCTCTCGCTATTTCATTAATGGGCGTTGTTCTTTTTTTTTTTTTCTCTTTTTATTATGAGATGGGTTTTGTGTTTGTTTAGTTTTGTGTTTGTGTTCGCTTTTTTGTTTCAGCAACAGCCATCAGGTATGGGGTTAATCAAGTGGGGAAGAAGATGCATTATTTTTTACCTTTAATTTGGTAAAGGCTTTTTCCGATAAATATATCGCTAAAAAATCAATTAAGAATATAGGAGGATGATGAATCTTACATCGAAGCCCGTTACAGACATACCAACGTATTATGCTTCAAACAAAAGCTATCATAAGAGAGACATGTCAATCTTATTCCAACTCTGCCACAAATATGGATGTCTCACGCGTCACAAAAGCAAGTTGTTCCTTAGTTTTTAGTCAATGAGATTTGCATCATTAGCTCATCCACCAGCACGATTCGAGTTAGCCATTTATCGAGTTATGTCATCATCAATGTCATCGACTTTATCACTATCCGAATCTTCCTATTGCTTTTTCGTAGTAGTACCGGGTTCACATACCGATATCACTGTAGCTTCTTTTTGCATAAGAAACGACTTCCTATCATCAGCTACTAGAACAAGCTTCTCATCAAACATTTGACTTTCTAGTTCATTAATTCTCTCAGTAAGAGATGTTGTACTTTGACTACCAAATGATTTATCATTACACCAATTATTTTTATTTTTTTTCAATTTATACCATTTTGTTTTCTATTCTAAATTGTTAGTTCATTTGACATTTTTCTTATACAACTAGCCCTAATATGTTTGTAATATTAGTCTCTTAGTTATTTTTTTTATTTTTTATATATATTTTTGCTTTTATCGGGACATGGGACCCATAACGATTGTCGCCGGTCAAATATGTCCAACGTGGCATCACTCATCGCCGGGACACGCCCCCGGGAAACAATTTTAAACTTTACTTATAGTAGCCTAATTACGCTATTAGTCATGTTTTACCGAGACCGTCCCTGGGAAACTATTTTAAACTTTACTTAAAGTAATCTAATTACGTTATTAGTTCTGTTTTACCGGGACATGTCCCCAAGAAACTAATCGACCCAATATGCGAAAATTGTCGCAAAATGGTAATTTTCAGATTTTTTCCGTAAATTTTCCTAAAAATCTACAACCCGCTTGCTAACATAGTATCATATATACCCATCAATCATAACACAAATTCGCTAAACATAATATCATATATACCCATCAATCGCTAACATAGTTATCCTTTTCCAAAATCGCCAAAACGGTTCCTAAACCGTTAACGCATGATCATCTACAAAACTATCCAAACTACCTATCCGCAAATGGTCCAAAACTATACGTGATAATCCATTTACGGAATCCTAGCACATAAACGACATAATAATCCATGTTATTCTCGCATAAACGTATCCAAAATGTGTTAAAGTAACATAAATCGGCATCTCAAACCCCACTACCCCCATTACCGCCCCCGTATCTCTAGACTCACGGATGGAGTAGACGAGATCCCGACCCACCCTCTCCAGATCCCGTGGAGTAGACTTGACCCACCCGGTGGAGTAGCACTGACCCACCGGTGGAGTAGCACTTGATCCCGGGCGATCAGATTCGCCCGCCAAGCCGGAATGTCCTCACAAAATCCATGACCGCTCCATCCGAGTCCTCCGTAGCGAGCTCCTCGGTCTATTTTCGCACTGCTTTCCGCAGTGAGGACACATCCGCCGCATCACGAGGTCGGGAGGTGCTAAAGGTCTTCTTCACTCCACCGCCGGTAAGACCGACCTACACCAGAATATGACCGCTACCGCTACCACCAATCACAGACGCAAAATCGACGGTCACCATGCGAGTCCCATCGAGGTGCTCTCTTCCCGCATCCGCAACATCTCGCTCGCTTAGTTACAAAAACAAGAAAAGTAATATATAAGTCGTGATGCATTATATATCATCAAACGGGTGACTTTGAAAATAAATTATACTTACATATCTAGCCTCGTATAACGAGGACTCAAAGACATCGCCTCGTATGGTTCGAGACGGTAAAGCTCTATCAAGTCTTCTCCGACCGCCGCCATCCTTGCCGGTCAACTGCTTAGAAATAAAATCAATAACGACACACCAAACACCATGTATATATATAAATAAATGATTAAATAGTTTAGTTTACGGTTATGGCGAATAGCAAAGATACGATCGAGATCCGTGAAGGCTAGAGCTCGTGTTCGCCATTCGGTTTTGTCGATTCACCGAGATCTTCTCGCTTGGGTCTCGCCCAAAGCTTAACTCGCGTATTTTAAATTATAAAACTATTATATAAATGAATTATTATTATTATTATAAAGTGTCGATCCGAAATTTACCAACGCATCCCAATCCTCCGCGCCTTGTTCTCTCGGACGCTTTTTTTATCTCCTCAATTTTCTCCATCCCACATGCCGCCGTAAAGTTATATTTTTGTACCGATATTTGTTGTCGTCGATCGCTTTTGGAGATAATATTCGACATCGTCAACAATCTTATCTCCATTCGCCACAAGGTGTGTGTCCGCATCAAAGTAGTGTCGCAATAAAATATAAATAAAAAATATACAAGTTTTAAATAAACAAACAAGTTTGAATAAATATACAAATTTAAATAAAGGTTAAAAAAACTTACGTGTAGATACTCATGGATGTGGGACTTGGCCGCTTCGGGAACCTTAGCCCATGACTCGCAATACATGGGAATCGAGTCCAGAACACCTCCCCAACATAGTTGGAGAACCAAGAAGAGCGAGGGCCCACGTGTGTCCAAAACCTCCGGTTGGGCCGAATTGATCGACACAGACGACCATCCAGTGCCCTCTTCGCCTTCAGTGCCGTGTTCTTCGTGGGACCACGCACCACCTTACCGCCTTTCCCAATTTTGGCGTTTAGGTCCGCAGCTTTTGATTTAGAGCCTACAAGTAATCAAATTCAAGTGATGATGACATAAAATAACATTTTATCAATTTAAAATAACATGTAATCAAATATAGTTTAGTGAAAATAATTCAGAATTTTATGCCGGCAATTGCCGCCATCCTCCTCGAGGGACCACGAGGTGGCGAATTACCTCCGCCGCCACCGTGAGACCTAGCTACAACATCCGCCATCCGTTAAACGAACATAGAAATTAGTGAAGAAACATATATATAATTAAATAAATAAATAAACAAACAAACAATGCCGGTCGGTCTTTTTCTTTCTTTTATTAAACCATATCAATTTTCACCGGAAGAGTTGCACAAGAGAGTTCTTAGAATAAAAGTGATAACAATACTAGTACTAGTAAAAACGATACAACATAAACAGTAGCCTACAATCCTACATATGCCCAATCAATATCTTAAAGTGACACTTATAAATGGAGCATCGTTAACTACATACACCTTTATTATCAACTATCAACACATATACCATCATAATTGCAATAACTTAAGTAGTTATAGAGGTAAAGAGAACAATTTGAAACAAACCGTAACCAAATAAGTTCGATTCCATCAACACGCCTAGTTTTGTACTATTTCATTCTTAGAGCGACACATAAAGCAATCTCAAGTTGGACATGTCCCCAAGAAACACTTAAAGAAGCTAGATCAAAACACCCCTTTCGGTCACAAACAATGGGCAAATGGACCCTTTTATGAGCTGAAAATTAGCGGCCAAACGGCCCCTTTATGACCTGAGAATCAGCGGGCAAACAACCCCTTTATAACCTGGAAATTCAGCGGGCAAACGACCCCTTTAGAGGCTGAATTCAGCAGCTACAAACGCACTCTTGGTGCAGGAAATAAACAAGCAAAACGCACCCCAATGGAGCCGGACACACCAATGGTTTGCTTGATCACTTCTTCAATGTCAAGTCCAAGATAACACTGGATTGATATGTCAAGTCCAAGAGAACATGTTCAATAAACAGTAATGGTGACAAGGAGTTATCTTGCAGGTTCAGATAGGCATGTATCACGTTGAGGTATAGCAGATATTATATCAAAACTAATGGCAACACATGAAGATCTAATTGTTTAATTACCCTTCAAAACTGATCCGTACTTGGTATGTTTAATCGTTGCAATAATAAGTAACTTTAAACTTAGATTATTGCAGATTAAATAATAAATCACGCAAAGAAATCACATGGAGCAAGAACAAACTAAGGGATGGTAATAGAGTCGAACTCATCGTTGCAATAATAAGTAACTTTAAAAGTTACGCATCGTAATTTAAGTGGCTCGAGTCGTGGCAAGGAGCCATTCACAATAGTCTTAGTTTGAACCCTTTGGGTGGTTGCGCAGTGTGAAGCCTTATACTTTTAGAGGGCAAATTTGTCATTTAACAAAGAATAACTATAAAGGAGCTATACCCTACTCATATTAACAGAAGCTAAAAAATACATATATATTCAAAAATAGGAGCTATAAACTCCGGTGACATGTCCCCGCTAAAAAATTAACAAAAAATAATAAACATACCTTTTGGTCTCGGCTCACCACACGGTTGTGGTCTCGGCTAGGTCTCGGCTCATTACAGCTATTGTTGGTCACACCACACCATCTGCACTAAAAAAAAATTAAAAAATTATAAATTAAAAATTAAACAATTAACAATTAACAATTAACAAATAACAACAATTATAAGAAAAATAAAAATAACGAAAATAAAAAAACTAGCAAAATTAAAAATTAGCAAAATTAAAAAAAATGTGTACCTGGTCTCGGTCTCGGATGTTGTGAGAGTAGAGGGAAGAGAAAGAATTAAACAATGAGAGGGTTTGAGAAAAGAATTAAACAATTGAGGGTCGAGAGTAGCAATGGAGGTGGTGCATGGTGCGAGTGTAGGGAAGAGTAGCAGTGGTGGTGGTGGTGGTGTGAGAGTAGGTGGTGGTGGTGGTGGTGAGAGTAGCAGTGGTGTGGTGGTGAGTTGAGAGGAGGAAGAAGGGTTTTTTCGCTTTTTTTCCCGAGTGAGACCAGATCCGCTAATAATTGAGGTTAATATTTCTTTTCTCCTTTGCCGGGACAATTCCCGGGAAAGTTTTATTTGTCTTCAGAAGACCTTTACCGGGACATGTCCCCAAGCAAAACCGATGGCGGATAAAGCAAAAGTACGGAGGAAAATGAAAATTTAGCTCAAAACTTTCCTGTGGGACATGTCCCTGAAAAGGTTTACTTATAAAATTAAAACTTTCATTTTTAATAATTAGAACTAATAATAAATTATAAAATTATATAATTAAATTAAACGAAAAATTATAAACTAATCTAATTACTTTTAACGACCGAGTATAGGTGCTATGGTAGACGATCATGTTAAACGACCGAGTATAGGTGCTATGGTATACGATCATGTTAAACCACCAAGTATAGGTGCTATGGTAGACGATCATGTTAAACGACCGAGTATAGGTGCTATTGGTATACGATCATGTTAAACGACCGAGTATAGGTGCTATGGTATACGATCATGTTAAACGAGCGAGTATATGTGCTATGGTACACGATCATGTTAAACGACCGAGTATAGGTGCTATGGTATACGATCATGTTAAACGACCAAGTATAGGTGCTATGGTAGACGTATCATGTTAAACGACCGAGTATATGTGCTATGGTATACGATCATGTTAAACGACCAAGTATAGGTGCTATGGTATACGATCATGTTAAACGACCGAGTATAGGTGCTATGGTATACGATCATGTTAAACGACCGAGTATAGGTGCTATGGTATACGTATCATGTTAAACCGACCGAGTATAGGTGCTATGGTATACGATCATGTTAAATGACCGAGTATAGGTGCTATGGTATACGATCATGTTAAACCACCAAGTATATGAGCTATTGGTATACGTATCATGTTAAACGACCGAGTATAGGTGCTATGGTAGACGATCATGTTAAACGACCGAGTATAGGTGCTATGGTACACGATCATGTTAAAGGACCAAGTATATGAGCTATTGGTATACGATCATGTTAAACCACCAAGTATAGGTGCTATGGTATACGATCATGTTAAACGACCAAGTATATGTGCTATTGGTATACGATCATGTTAAACGACCAAGTATAGGTGCTATGGTAGACGATCATGTTAAACGACCGAGTATAGGTGCTATGGTATACGATCATGTTCATGTTGGTACATCGAGCGAGTATATGTGCTATGGTACACGATCATGTTAAACCACCAAGTATATGAGCTATTGGTATACGATCATGTTAAACCACCAAGTATAGGTGCTATGGTAGACGATCATGTTAAACGACCGAGTATATATGCTATTGGTATACGATCATGTTAAACGACCAAGTATAGGTGCATTGGTATACGATCATGTTAAACAACCAAGTATATGAGCTATTGGTATACGTATCATGTTAAACGACCAAGTATAGGTGTTATGGTAGACGATCATGTTAAACGACCGAGTATAGGTGCTATGGTATACGATCATCATGTTAAGACGATCATGTTAAACGACCAAGTATAGGTGATATGGTATACGATCATGTTAAACCACCAAGTATAGGTGCTATGGTAGACGATCATGTTAAACGACCGAGTATATGTGATATTGGTATACGATCATGTTAAACGACCGAGTATAGGTGCTATGGTATACGTATCATGTTAAACCACCAAGTATAGGTGCTATGGTAGACGATCATGTTAAACGGCCGAGTATAGGTGCTATGGTATACGATCATGTTAAACCACCAAGTATAGGTGCTATGGTATACGATCATGTTAAACGACCGAGTATAGGTGCTATGCGATCATGTTAAACCACCGAGTATATGTGCTATGGTATACGTATCATGTTAAAGGACCGAGTATAGGTGCTATGGTATACGATCATGTTAAACCACCAAGTATAGGTGCTATGGTAGACTAATCATGTTAAACGATCGAGTATAGGTGCTATGGTATACGATCATGTTAAACGACCAAGTATAGGTGCTATGGTATACGATCATGTTAAACGACCGAGTATAGGTGCTATAGGATCATGCGAGTATATGTGCTATGGCACACGATCATGTTAAACCACCAAGTATATGAGCTATTGGTATACGATCATGTTAAACCACCAAGTATAGGTGCTATGGTAGACGATCATGTTAAACGACCGAGTATAGGTGCTATGGTATACGATCATGTTAAACGACCAAGTATAGGTGCTATGGTATACGATCATATTAAACGAGCGAGTATATGTGCTATTGGTATACGTATCATGTTAAACGACCGAGTATAGGTGCTATGGTATACGATCATGTTAAACCACCAAGTATAGGTGCTATGGTAGACTTATCATGTTAAACGACCGAGTATATGTGCTATTGGTATACGATCATGTTAAACCGACCAAGTATAGGTGCATTGGTATACGATCATGTTAAACCACCAAGTATATGAGCTATTGGTATACGTATCATGTTAAACGACCAAGTATAGGTGTTATGGTAGACGTATCATGTTAAACGACCGAGTATAGGTGCTATGGTAGACGTATCATGTTAAACGACCGAGTATATGTGCTATTGGTATACGATCATGTTAAACCACCAAGTATAGGTGCATTGGTATACGATCATGTTAAACCACCAAGTATAGCAACAACAAGAACAACAACAACAACAACAACAAAAAATACAAGAACAACTACTACTTTGATTAGCAACAACAAGAACAACAACAACAACTACAACAACAACAACAACAACAACAACAACAACAACAACAACTACTACTACTACTACTATTACTACATACGAAGATTTTCCATGTCACCTAACAACCACTTAATTAATGCATCCGATCGACATGCGTGGTCGTCAGAATCGTTGCCATTTCAAGTTTGGCCTCAAGCACCCTTATTCTTGTCTCTAGCACATGTTTTTGTGTTTCAAAGAAGCTTATCCTAAGATCTTTTCATGGCAATGAGCACTCGTTGGTGCAGAGATTGTTCTTAAGTACTGTCAAATGCATCCTTCCACATAAAATATCCGCATCCATTATCTTTTCTCGGCTTTTACATAATAAGAAAATTTTAAGATATTACAACCCAATTATTTGTATATTTACATAAATAGGAAATGTATGATTGTTCACCTTGACAGAGGACATGAATAATATTGTCGCCCGATGAATAATCTTTATGTGATGTTCTTAATCTTATATTTCCTACTCCACAAGAACACATAAAAGGATTAAATTGCTCCATCACGTGTTTTGAAATTTGTGTGAAGATCGATATGATGGTTTTGAAGATATGTGAAGATAAGAAATTTGAGGATAAGATATGGTATATAAAGTTTAATTACTCGATAAAGGTTTTACTGGGACATGTCCCCGCAAAGGTTTGGCGGAATTTTCCGCGCACAATTAACACGCTATTGACTATGCCCAATTATTGGTAAATGTTGAAAATACTTTCTGCGGGACAAGTCCCCGTGAACGCTATGTTGAATTTTGACTATCCGGTCAAAATTTCATAAAAATCAAAATATCCTTCCCGAGGATATGTCCCCATGAAAGTCTGCGTTGAAAATTTCAGAATAAGTCTCAATTCACGTGAAAATTTTTCGCTTAGCGACTTTCGCCGGAATTCGAGAAAACCTCCTCGCCTCGTCCGTCCGATTGTTCAGTGTTTGTCGCTCAACACGACCCAATAACAATACAATTAAAACACCATCATATAACTATTTGTGGTTCCTTTAACATATCGGAGACTATCCCAACTTACTAAAAACCCCAAAAGCACTCGTGAATTATCCGTCCGATTGTTGTAGTAAAAAAAAAAAAAAAAAAAAAAAAAAAACCCAATGACTGTTATTTGTTCCTTGCATCGTGCTCTCTTAAACTTTCCCAGTTTAACTTTACCACAACACAAAAATGAGCTGTTTAATAAATGTCTAGCGGATCGCGACACCACCCAACAAACTGTTTGGATCCAGCTTTAAGAGCACATAGCTATCAAAATTCATGAAGCGATACTCACTCAAAAGTTAACGTGTTCATTAAGTTGCAATCATGTGACCACCTTCCTCTTACTTATATCATCTTATATTCTTATTCAGTTATTTATTTATGGAAAATGATAAATGGACATAACTAAAAGCGCTTAAAAGGAGACTCTAACGATAAACGAATCAGACAAGACAGCCTCTTTTGACCTCTTTAAGCAGCCTACGTATCAAAGCCCTTTATTTATTTCTGAATTATGATGATAACGAAATAATTTTAAACAAAGCATGCATAAAGACCTAGCAAACTATAAATAATGTTTTTATTGATATTACAAATCAAACATAGGACAAAAAATATTCCAGTAATCCTGGAGCATGCAACAAAACTATCAAATATACAAGGAAAACATTACTACATGGAAACAACACAAAATAAAATAAACATGACAAAAGTTTTCGTGTAACATATAAATCTCAGCTCAAAAACTTAATAGTTCAAGAAAAATAAACCGATTGCCAAGAAAGTGGCTGGTACGATGTTGGTCAACGACGGAGCTCCACTATCTAGCGGAGGAGAAGCGACACCAGTGGTGACGGTTGGTGGCGATGCTGGGCTCAAGCTTGGAGACGATGAGGGGGGACAAGGTTCATTCGGTGTCATGGGTGTTGTTGGTGTCATTGATGGTGGAGTAGGGGTGGTGGTTGGTGTCATTGCTGGTGGAGTAGGGGTGGTTGATGGTGGTGGAGATGCTGGCATCATTGGTGTTGTTGACGGAGGAGTTGCGGTGGTGGAAGGTAGGACGTTGATCGTCAACTTTTGACCGATTTGGCAATGACTCGTGAATGTGCATATGTAATAATGTGGTCCGGGAGTGGCTAAGGTGAGGGTAGTGGGTCCAGTGGTGGCAAGAGAAATAGGGTTAGTGGCAGTGCATGGGTCGATGATGCCGCAGAAACCTCCGCAACGTCATGCAGACCATTGGTGTAGTTAAAGAACGAGTGTCTCCAACTGTGAATGTCTCTGGGATGCCCATGTGGTGTAGGCTGCAGCACCATTTGGTGGGATGGTCCATCCCAATGCGTCACCAACAACATGCCTAGTTTGAGCCGCTGTGGTGTAAAGTTGAGAGGATGCAACCATCATGGCTATGAACATCACAAAGCTCAACTTGAAACTAGCCATCTTTGAACTTGTAAGATTTGTGGTTTTTGAAGTGTTACTTATGTGAAGAGATAGTTGATGAATATTGGTGTATTTTTTATCGATATTTATAGGAAGAACATTAAATGCTTTCTACGCTTCTTATTTTCTAAATTCAAAGAATACAAATGCCATGCCATTAATGGTCGTAGTTCAACGCATTGATTAGTATCATGATCATTTTGAATTTAGTTTTGTAATTTCAGAATTATAAATGTATAAGTTTATTATCCATTCCGAAAACTAGTACATTGTTGGTTTTTGTAGAGGTGCAAATGATTTGTATCATCATGTGTGATATGATTCATTTTCGAACTAGTTTTAAGTACGTGTAAAATGGTCTAAGAACTTCGATTCAGTTAATGTAAATTCAAGGAAGCTAAGTTATTGCAAACATGGTATGTTGGATAAGATTAAAAGCTTTTTTATATTCACTTTCTTAAATATCTATAAATTTAAAGCTCAGTGTCTCCAATCGAGTACAAATGGTTAATATAATACCAGTCTACCAGACTTGATAATATATAATTAAGAATGGGTAAATGGATTGGAATTACTCTTTTCAAGTTATGAGAGGAGAGCCTATATGCCGATCATGTGTTCAACTATTTTACCAGTTTTCCATATCATCTCTAAGATGTTTACATAAAAGTTTTGAGCCTAAAACTTTCTATAAAAACAACTAAACCATGTTAATGGTGATTATATAATAGAAAACTTATTTTATCTTTTTAAACAACAACTTTTATGCTCTTATACAACTTATCTTATACATAATATATACTTCACAATGTTTTAATGATACTTGAACTCATAATCTGTAAGTTTATGGGGTACAAACAGACCAATGGATCAAAAGACTTTGGTTATATAATACAAAAACTAATCAATAATAATGAGAAGATTAAAGAAACAAATATTTATTAATAAAAAAAAAGGAAAAGAAAAGGGAATAATGTCCAAGAAAATTGGAACATGCATGGAAATTGGAAATATGAAAATGAGAAAAAAAAAAAAAAAAAAAAAAAAAATTTGTTTGACTAATTAAAAGGAAATAGTCAAAAATATTGGACCTACAAAACTAAAAGTCATCTATAGAGACTTAAACAGTTTCTTCCGTACGGCAAGTTTCTTTGATTAGTCTTGTATTAATTGCGTAGTCCGTAATCCGTACTAAATATTAACCTAGGCAAAGAAAATATTTCACTAACTAGCTATATATTTTTTGAGTTATGGTTAATGGGCTTAATTAGCATAAGAGCATCTAATTAACCAACTCATCATTTACATGTTTGTATGCATCTTATCGACATCTTAGGTCATGTTCATTTATAAAGAAGTTTTATGTTCATTGATGGTTATATTTGAGGTTATAGAATATAGAAGGTTTAATCATAACCCTTGTGATTATGATTAGTAAAATTTTAAAATTTACACACTTTATATACATTTTTATTTTGAAAGACACTAGAAGAATTCACAAGTATCGTATGCTTATTCGAGAGCACTTATCGCAAAATAAGCAAACGAGAAATAGTGAGCAAAACAATGAAGAAACGTCGTCATTCAGTAAATTAAAACAAGATTTTTTTGAATTAATGGCTGAAAGCCTTGTCCATCTATTTATCTAGTCGAAATTCTTCTCTGAATTTTCTTCCAATCCCGATGAGTCTATGAGTCGATTCTTCACAATTCCCCGTTAACATGCGACATATATATATATATACATAAAAATGTCATCATGCTGTTATATTTTATACAAGAAGGAAAAAGAATATCAAAACATTAGGCTGGTTCCAGTAAGGCAAGCCAATCACCCTATTTTTCCCCTGTCATGCCGCCTTTCTCTCCAAAGAATCTTTAGGTGATTGGGTGCCCAAGAAGGCTAATAAATTGTAAAGTTTTAGACAACGTCAATAAATTGTTGTGTGTTTCACTCGATCGTGTGGACAACCAAGATATTTGAAAACCTCCACGATCGATTCCCCACAAGTGGTGGATCGAGGGATCGATCGAATATATCGATCGAAGACATTATTGGAACCAGCCTTAATGATTTTTTAGTGATTTTCAAGTGCACTAACTATGTACATGAGAACAAGTTAAATAAAAGAATATACAAATGTAATAGAGACTTATAATAGTGTAAGTCATGGTGATGGTATCCAAAACCTCGAAACTTTATAGTCTAGACAACTCGAAAGAAGTTGTTAGAATTGTCAAGGCACCAAGTCGTCAAACCGAAAGAAGGGACAACGGAACATCTAGAAAAACTTCTCCGAATTCTAAATTTTAGATTTTTTTTGTTAAAGCATAATTGATAGTTTGAGAGATTACAAATTTGATTATTACAAAACCCACAAGCAAAATGAAGAAAGAAGAAACAATGAGGGTCTAATATGTAATAGTTAGCTTTTCTAGTAAGCTAGGGTTTGTAACCTCCTCTATTGTATAAAGAGGGTAGGCGCCTAGGTTACGATCATCCAATTTATAGAAGACTTCTCCAATGAGAGTCTAGACACACGATCATAGCGTATGTATATTAGTAGTTTATGTATTAGTTTCTTTATCATGATTCAATAAAGAAAACCTTATTAGTGATGATTGTGTTCTTATTATTCCGCCGCTTTCAATCAATCAATGTTACTCATACCCTAGTTGAGTTCGGATTTTGGTTTCAACATAGTTGTTTCTTAGGCGAAGTCCCGTAATCCTCTAATGGTTAGCATTTTGTTATCGATAATTTAGTAATGAACTAATGATACAAAGATCGCTCAAGACAAATAATTTCCATAACCGATATTTGTTGGTAGTTACATTTCTTGATAGATTCTTCACGAACTATCTTTCCGTCAATAATCTTGAGAGATCCGCAGAAAATTTATCGATATTTGGTCAACAAAGTGATGCATGAATCATCGATTTAACGTTGAAAATACCAAATTTTCTAAAAGATTTTCTAACTTGTGTCAAGACGGCAGTGGGCGTAACTTGACCATTTGTTTTGGGGCGAATTTTTTTTGGGGGCTAATCGGAGATTTGTTTGTAACATCAACTAAATTACCCCTAAAATCTATAATATTTACACTAGGTGTCGTAAATTTTTTGGGGGAAGGTGTCAAGCTTTGAAACATTAATCAAACCGAAATTAGCATATTTACATACTTGCTAGTTGATAAAGTTTTAAAAGTTTGTGATTGTTAGAATATTAGTGTGTAATAGTTAGGATATAAATTTAGGGGTTAGTTGTAGTTTAGCTCAAACTTAAGGAGGTTAGTCTTGTATTAGGAAATTTCATAACCTCCTCAATTGTAGATTCTGTGTTCACAAAGGATTAGGTTTATCCCCCATCATTCTCTATAAATAGAGATGAGGGGGTGAGGTTTATTTGTATCTTCTTTTCTTGCTCACGTTTAATAAATGCTTGATTGTAAATATCTCGTGTGTGTGTTGGTGCCACTCGACATTAAGGGATCATATCCCTTTGTCAAGGTCTTGTTGGAGTAGTTCTTGATTCGTGGTTCCCCTATAGAAACCGGTTTGCTATATTTCTTCCAATGATTGGTATCAGAGCCTTGTTCGAGAAGAACGAATCACACATCGTGGAGAGAGCCAAAAGAAGAGAAACGACTAAACCAGGTTTGGTTCAGAAATTACCGCATCGTGGAGAATTGCCGTTGTGGGTTCGTTAACCGTTGGATTTCTATGAAATTCGAACCATAGGTTGAAGACACATATATTAGGATCTCATCGAGGATCTTGCATCCGAGCCAAAGAAGGAGATGTTCGTGTCAAAGTTTCGATCCGGTGGTTATGTCTTGTTTATCGTTTTTGTTATTGTTTGACTATCGTTGTGTAGATTACAAGGTTCAAGGTTTCTATGTTTATGTGTGACAACAATCTAGCTCAGTTAGATCCGATAGGATCTCACGACACATTTTTTACTACTTCTATGATTCCGAGTTAGTCTTGTACTTGTCGGGTCATTTTGTTCTACGTGTTCATTTTTCTAGAGCCCTTACTTTATGAACGTACCTTCGACCCACGATCTTGTTTAACGCCATAACCGTTGAATGATATGCTCAAGTAACATAAAGTTAGTGTCATCACTCATAGAAAAGTTAGTCTAACTATCTCGTACATTCCTCATTAAAAGTCACATATTAAGCTACGCTTTTATTTACTTACCACTACCAATTTACATTACACCCTTACATTATATACTTACACATTTACATAATACATTTTATGATAAAATAATAATAATAACCCCTCCCCCGCCTAGGCCGGCCATCAAAGGCCTTCATACACACTTCCCAAAACACTCAACCATATCCCTTTACTCCACCATCATTTCATCTTTCACACATAACCCTAACTCCATTTTTATCTCTTATTCCTCTTATTCGCCACCTCCCACACACACACAAACCACCATTCACCACTCAAAATCTTGCAAGTTCAAGTCAAAGCATCACCATTTCATACAAGATACTATCCTCTACATCATTCACCTAACACAAAACCATCAAAGAACCTCCATACAATCTTCATTAATCTCGGTTTCAGGTGTTACATAACATTAGAATTGAGTATAAAGGTAGTTTTCTTGGTGTTAGACGACTTGTGTCGAATCTTGCACCTAAAGCTTTTATCTTGGTCATTTAGGTAGTTTTTTATGAATTGTAATTAAAATTAAGTATACCCACTGTAAATGTATGGTTAGAAACTAAAAATACTCTAAAAGGTTGTATAAATGGTCTAGGGTCCGGTAGGATCGTTATTGGGTGTTTGATAAGGGAAAAGTGCAGAAAAAGGCTTAATAAATCCTAACAAAGCATGCTCATTGAAAACTTTTGTCGACTTGTAAGAGTCATAAGTCACTCAAACATCATGACCTATTCTTTGGCCCTAGTTTAAGGGTTTTGAGTTAGCTTTCTACAATATTTGATGTTTTGGCAGTCCAAAATGGTGCTACAAGTTAAAATGTCCAATCTGTCTTTTTAACTCAGATTTGGTAGGTCAACTTCTAAGAACCATAACTTAGTCATAATTTAATATTTTTGGATGGTTCTAACTCTCAAAGTTAATTTTATGTGTTGTCTTTAAAACCTTGGTGGCCTTGCATGATAAAGCCAATTATTGAACTCACAATAGTCGTTTTAAAATGAAATGTCAAACTGACCCAGTTTTCAAATTTGTTCATTTGACTTGTTTTTATCATATATCACTCATACATGCATATCAGGAATTGAAACTTATTTTGCTAGTAGTTCTATGAGTTAACTTGAGTACCCCAGTAGCCTAGAACCTGAATTCGTAATCTAGAACCTCTGATCATTGAAATACTTGAACATGTCCAGAACTGGGTAAATCTTTTATCTTAACTATTTGAATGTGTTAAAGGACTTTATAAAATCTACAAAAATTAAAGAACATACTTAAGACATGGTATTTTGACATATGCAAAGGGTTGGAACAAGAGCACCTTTCAACTTGGTTAAACGGTCACACGAAGTGACCTCATTTTGGGACAAGTTTGAGATTTTATGTGTAGTAGTAAATGTGATATATTTTGACATGTCTAAATTAAGTGACCTAACTAATTGTCATTTTTAGTCCGAGCATATCGCTTAGTTATTAATAGGTACTTTACTTGCTTTAGGTCTTGGTTAGGAAGGTATACGCTCAAACGATTGCCTAGGTGTTCATTGTTGTGTCATTCTCACACTCACACTTTTGCTTGCTAAGGTGAGTTTCGTGGCCCTTTTGTATATATGTTTCATGGGAAAATGATACTCAAATGTTATTTCTAATACTATATGTTGTGTCACTATTTTACTCTTTGGATAATTTGTGTGTTTATAATTGCGAATGTGTGCATTAGTGGTTGATTCATACATGACATGTGATTTGAACATAATAATAACCCAACCACTATTGTGGTTGGAGCATAAGAATAACCATTGATATGGTTGGACACAAAGAATGCCGAAACATTGTGGTTCGATTCATAACTCTACACTTATTGTTGCTATGCTTTTATATAATACACTATCGTCCTATAATATTCAATACACAACAAACGTGGTTTACATTTTAAACCTGCGAGCTCACCAACTTTATGTTGATGTTTTTGAGTATTCATTTTTAGGTGATAACAATAATCATGCTTAAGGAGGATGGATAGAGCTTCCTACTTAACCATAACAAGACCCAAGATTAACCCCCATGGGTCATTTTTCTTGGCTGATTTGCATTAGTACATTCAATGGATTCATGTTGTTTATTTGGTTTATTCGGGAACATGTTGACTTGTACTTGTCCCGAGTTGTGGGTACTCCTGTATTTGACTTTATGACTATGTTTTCATGGTAGCGACTACCCATGACACACGTCTCCACTTGTGTCAGAGTCATCATGAAATTTGTGTTCGTTTTCTTTTAGTGAATTTTCTATTTTTATATCAATATGTTATGGCGATCCTATTTGTCATGCATCGCGTTTCCGCTCGGCGGTGTGACATTATTAGTCAAGATTACTTGGGCAACAAGGTTATTGAAGTTGTTTTGCAAGGAGGTAGATCGATTCTCCTAGGGTTATAGGAAATAATTTTCTTTGTCGCAAGGTTCTTGGAGTTTCTTTTGAGCTTCAAAGGTGACAAGGTTTTGAAAGATGTTTCAACTTCAAGTTTTCGGTTTCTTGGAATTCAAGTCTTGGTGGTTCTTAGAAGACAAGTAAGGTTTAACTTTGTCTTGGGATTCAATAAAAGTGATTACTTGGAGTACAAGGTATA
This sequence comes from Chrysanthemum lavandulifolium, assembly GCA_022545495.1. NCBI lineage: Eukaryota > Viridiplantae > Streptophyta > Magnoliopsida > Asterales > Asteraceae > Chrysanthemum > Chrysanthemum lavandulifolium. The sequence continues at coordinate 250,049,199 of CM040238.1, forward strand.
TCAATGTTGTAGACTTGAGGTGGAAAGATCAAAGCTTTAAGGTTTTCTAAAGGTTAGTAGATCAATTATTACAAGAGAGCGAACTTAGCACACACTTGTGAGACTTGTTGGTAAAGTTGGTTAAAAGAAACTAGACAAGGTTTATAACAAGGTTAAAGAAGAATGGCTAGTATGAATACTAGGTTAAACATCAAAAAGCTCATTGGGAATATTGTACAAAAAACATGGAGGTTCAAAACAAGTTGGGTTCAAGCAACTTGGTCTTGGTGTTAAAACAAGGGCCACGGAGTACATGTTCAAAAGCGTATGTGGTTTGAGGTGTAACTGCAGGGAGCTCAGGAAAACCATGAAGTTGAGGTAATTCAGGAGAGTAACGATCATGCTTTAATGGCTCAAAGAAAGTTGTAGGTTAAACAACTTGAAGGAAAGACAAACATAGACTGCTTGGTAAATAAGCAGGTACACCTTCGTACAAAGGTCGGGGTAGACATATGAAAACTGAAGTACCTGGTCAAGAGGGTGTAAAGGGTAATGTTGCTGAAAGGTATAAAGGCGACAGTAATATGGCTGCTTTAGGAGTTTCTGCAATGATAGAAGAATATGCCATGAGTCATTGACTTTTAGGGATGCAATTGTTTGTGAGGTAATTTCCAAATGGATGGCTGTAATGAAAGAAAATATAGATACTCGGTTTTGTATGTGTATGCTCAGCAACGGTTTCAGGCAAAGCAGTGACGAGAGTAACATATATAATACTGGAAGTATGCACCAGGTATGTTCATATATTTATTCCTCTATAGATATTATATGAGGTTTACTTGCGAAAGCAAGGCTAAGATCTGGGTTACCAAGGGTTTGCTGAATGAAGCAAAGAAAAATATACTTGGTATGGAGATTTTCAGGAATCAGAGTGGTAATACTGAGGCGCCACGATTCGTGTTTTCCAACGAGATGTCGGTTAATATATTGTTGGGGGACACTCTACCGTCGTTAGAAGGTCGCCTCGTCATGGAATCGTGATGAAGAAAGGAAAAGTAAGGGGTTATGTATATATGCAATTGGAAGTAATGAGTATCAACTGGTCTGCACGATGCCTGGCATAACATCTGCGAATGTGGGAATGTTCGAATTTATTGTGGATTACAGACGGACGTACAGGCTTTTGTGGATTTCGACTATGCCATGGGTAGATCGATCAGTTTCATGGGTATATCAATCACAATGTACAGGTTTATGATACATGAATGTGCGTTGAGCTGGGAAGCTATATTATAACACATGGTGGCTTGTTAACAATTGAACCGGAGTGTATGATACTTAGTAGAGAATTTAAGGAGGATACATGGCTAAAGGGACTATTTACAATGTCAGGATTTGAACTAAGCTCAGTAGTGGATATTGCTATTGGTGCCTTGACAAAGGGGTCCCTGGTCCGAGGTTCCAGCAGCACTGGTTGAAGCTCATGTTTATTAGAAAAGGCTAACTATTACCACTAAGGTGAAAATTGTTAGAAGATTAGTGTGTAATAGTTAGGATATAAGTTTAGGGGGTTAGTTGTAGGTTAGCTCAAACTTAAGGAGGTTAGTCATGTATTAGAAAATTTCCTACTTGTTGGGATATGAAAGTGTCAAGAATGTTAAAGCATCAAGATTGACAAAGTAATTGGAAAAGTCAAAGTATCGCTAAAGAGAAATTCAAAGCATCGCTATCAAGTCAAAGTACCCGAGCTAAAGAACTGTTATATTTGTTTATGGAAAGCTTTGTTTATTCTATGTTTAGATTACTTGTCGTACAAGGATACAAATTGTAAACCGACTAGGGTTATCCTTGAGCCTATAAAAGGTCCCTAGATTGGCATTAGAAGTACGAGTTTTAGAGAAGAGTTTTAGTATTCATAAAGTACGATTATTATTAGTGTTTTAGAGTTGTTGAAGAGTCGCATAATAAAGCGATTTAGAGTTATTAATAAAAGTTAAAGTTATATTCTTCTTAGATTTGTTAAGTAATTTCCGTGCTTAATAAAGATTATTGATGTTTCATTGTTAATAACTTAGGATTTATCCGAGGTTATTAAACCTTAACAAGCTATTTAAGTTAGTTTGGTTAGAGTACATCGATCCAACAAGTGGTATCGAGCTTGTGTGGAAACTCGACTAAGAAGAAAACCTAAAACCTAAAGATGTCGACCGATCTGCTCCACCACCTTCCATCACCTCGATGAGGATACCGTCATTAAGAAGGGAAAATACGACCTATGGAGCATGAAGATGAGGCAAGACATTGCAATTATGGACCAACCAACGTGGAATATAATTGTCAATGGTAATGAAGAAGTTCCGAACCTATTGATGTTCCTAGACAACCCAAAGCACCTAAGGCGGTCTTACCAAAGAAAGAACATTAAGGAATCAGAGAAGGCACTCAACATTCTCTTGTTTGCCATTCGAGATGGTCATCTTCTCAAGTTCCATGATGCTAAAGATGCCAAGCAACTCGGCTACTCTTAAGACAAGGTTTGGAGGCAATGATGCTTCCAAAAGATGCACAAATCTATTGAAGCAACAGTTTGAAACATTCATTGTTGGAGAAAGAGAAAACCTTGATGTTGCTTATGATGATTTCAAAACCTACTCAAGATGTTGGAGCTATACAAAGCGAGGTTTCGTTGAAGATGCTAACCTCAAGTTCTTAGGAGTCTTCCATCTACATGGCATGTGATAGCTACAATGATCGAGGACAACTTGGTTTGATGTTATGGACTTGATGATCTTTACAATCATCCGAAGGTGTATGAGCATGAGATGAATGGCCAAACCGCCCAAATCTCACAAGATTGCCTTTGTATCATCTCGAAAGAGGGCAAGATTTCACCAAAAGTACCGCTTCTCCTACTCAAAATCTTGCTCAAAATCATGGTTCCTATACTACCCCACCGCTCGCCTAGCCCCACCAACCATCCACTGCATTTAAGTTTTATGCTCTTTCTTTGCACAACAAGCTTTCTACTGTCACTTATGAAGAAGATCTCTCACGATTGAAGAGGACGCTCTTGAAGAAATTGATATCGTGGCAAGTTGCTATGATCACCGCAAGGATAAAGAAGTTCATGAAGAAGACAGAAAAGGCATTGACTTCAAGCCAAAGCAGGAATAACTTTTGACAAATCCAAGATTGAATGCTTCAATTGTCAAAAGACCGGACATTTTGTAACGGAATGTAGGTTTGCTAAATATCAAGCAAACAGGATGACCGAGAAACCAAAGCTAGAGTTGAAAGAAATTCCTATTACGAAACAAAAGCTTTGGTTGCTCAAGAGAATTTATCAAAGGTTGATTTGAGGTCGAGTTTGATGATGAACCAAGAACCTCTTGTATGGTAGCCATGGAGGATTCTGTGGAAGAATTTGGTCGAGCTGACTTTCGATAAGGAACTGGACATGCTACTATAGAGTCTAAAGATGGTTTGGAAGCTTCGATTGGAGCCCGGAGAGTGAAGATGATCCTGTTCTACTTGCTATGATGGCTATTTCACCAAGCTCATCCCTATCTCCGAGGTATGCTCAAACTGTCATGACTTTTATCAAAAGTCCTTAATAGTTATGTGATTGAAAGAGATAATTGTATAAAAGCTAGGTGCGAGGTAGCAGTTATCAAATAACCTTAGAGTCTATGGAAGCCAAAATTATAACACATGAAAATAATGAAATGGCTTGGGCGAAAAATATGAACAACAGGATTATCAATTAAAACTAAGTGAATGGAAATTAAATTGTAAGATTGTGAAATTGAGAAACCGACTAAGAGAGAGATGATTTGTTAGCAAGTTTTATGCCCGGAAAGAATCGGTCTTTCGAGTTAGTTATGTTGAAAACAAAGAAGTGCTTACAATAGGACCGGTCTAGGTTTTGGTATGGATTTCGATAGTGTGAAGAAAACCAACCTAGTGATAGGGATGGCCCGATTTTGAGGATATAACCACTAGTGATGATGAGCCTATTAATTATGTTGACACATCTAGTAATGAGGAATCATTTAGTGAACCACCTCCGTAATATAAGAAAGATAAGGGTTATCATCTTTGTCCCACATCCCATCGGTAGTCATCAACCCATAAGACTGATGTTTCTCGTTTTGGAGTAGACAACCTAGAATTTAGAAACAAGCTTATTGGTCAATCTAGGTGCGAAACCCAACAGAAACAGTTGAGACACCTAAGGTAGATGATGCTAAAAGTCAGCAAGACTTTCACCTCAAAGTATCTGCTACTCCTCAAAATCTTGCTACACCTTCAAAGAATACCTTTAAGAAAACCTTTTCACAATCATACTAAACCTTTTGGGATAATTTTGGTCAAAAGCTTTTAATCATTCACCTAGAAATCGGGATAGGTTTGGTAATACACATACAAGAAGAAATTTTGGGATTACATAACAAAACTCTGTTTTGTTTGTTTGACCCGATCACTTGATTAAGGACATCACTTACATCGAATACCTAAGTAAGTTCCTAAGAACAGCACTCATCAACCAAAAACCAAGAGAGAGTCGACCGACTTGGAACCATTCAAATAGGGTTAACCATAGAAACTTCTCACGGACTATAGGCACCCTCATCGTAGAAGACCCTTTTCAAAACCTCCAAGACCTTCAAACACTTTCCAAGGTCATCATTAAGCAAAATACAAGACTTTCTCAAAGTATCGCTCGATTTCACCAAACAACTCTTGAATAGGAGTCTTAGGAGACCGAATTACTATCAATCTAGAAGGAGTTACAATTCCGAAGAGTAGCTAGATCAAGGGTCTCTACACCGAAGTTAAAACTAAATGGGTTAGAAGGAAAGTAATCGATGATGAACAAACAAGACTTTCAACAAGTTCTCGTGAAACAGATGAATTTGTGGTAAAAGAAAAGGAGATTTTGTTGAAAAGAAAGTTTTCTTGAAAATTCACCACAAGTTTGAAAACAAAGATAATGCTTGATTCGTCTACAAAAGCTGTGAAGATTACATACTCAAATAATTTGAGTATGTTACTCACTAAAGGGAACACAAGTCGATAATGGCTTGGGTTCCTAAAAGACACTAACTCTTTTATCTTTGTGCGGGGCAACCCGCAGGAGGAGCTTAAAGATCATCTTATTGTGGATAGTGGTTGCTCTAGAAGCATGACAGAGACAAGGAGATTCATCGATTTTAGATCTATTTATGGAGGAAGAGTTTCATTTGGGAATGATCCCAATGGAGGAAGAATAACTAGAAAAGGAACCATCAAGGCAGGGAGCATAGATTTTGAGAATGTTAGATATGTGAAGGAGCTCAAATTCAACTTATTGTCGATCTCAAATCATGATAAACAACATCCTGTGTTATTCACTAACACGAATGTCTCATTCTTTCTCGTGAACTCAAACACATTGATAATAGCTTGGTAGTACTTAGAGTACCAAGAACCAATGATGTGTCTGAGTTTGGATATGAAGAGTCTTCACTCTTGGAAGAGCTACATGTTTAGTGGCAAAAGCAACATCGAAGAAGCACATCAATGGCATAGAAGATTGGGCCATGTGAATTTCCGAATATCAACAAACCGGTCAAAGGAAATTTAGTTAGAGGTTTACCTTCAAAGACTTACAAGAATGATAACTCTGTTTGGCGTGCAAGAAGGAAAACAACACAAAGCTTCATGCAAGAAGCTTGAGGAACGGATTGTTAGAGAACCATTGGAGCTGTTACATATGGATCTATTTGGTCCTGTATCTGTTACAAGTTTAAACAAGAAGAAGTACTGCTTAGTCGTGACAGATGATTGCAGTAGATTCAGTTGGGTGTTTTTCTTAGGATTTAAAGATGATACTTTTGATGCTATTCATAATCTTATCATAGCACTTGAAAACCAACTGAGACTCAAGGTTAGAGGTATTAGATGTGATAATAGAACTGAATTCAAGAACAAACTTATGGATGAGTTTTGTGCCAACAAAGGGATCAAGAGGAGTTCAAGATTGCAAGAACACCACAAGAATGGTGTTGCAGAGAAAAGAATAGGACTTTGATTGAAGTAGCGTAACTATGCTTGGATTCACTTTTACCTATTCAATTATGGGTCAAGTCGTAAAGTCTTGCTTGCTATTTGCTTAACAAAGTATCACCACAAAACCTCGATGAAGACACCTTATGAGTTCTTGATGGGAATTAAACCCAACATCGATTTCGAAGCCTTTTGGATGTCCTCTCACTATTCTAAATACTATTGATAATTTGGGCAAGTTTGATGGCAAGTCGGAAGAAGGTTATTTATTAGGTCTTGCACCAACAACAAAGGCTTTAGAGTGTACAATGTAGTCAAAGAAGGTTCAAGATTGTCTTCATGTTGAATTTTAGAAGATCAAGACAATCGGAAGGGTAAAGGTCCTGATTGGATGTTTGATCTTGAAGTTTTGACTTCTTCTATGAACTATGTACTGTTAGAGAAGAAAATCAACCCATATACGATGGAGAAGATTTACAAGATGTTGTTCATGGAGTCCATATTAGACCGATGTTGTTCTCGATGAAGAACCAATATCTGTTGAACCAAAGAAAAGCATCGATGCACCAAAATCCTCATTGTCACGAGGATCAATCTATTCAAGATGAATTAAATCGGATGCTTTTACAAGATGTTTTAGCACATTCTTACGATGATGAGCAGATGAGAGCTTATGAGGAAGCAAATAAAAGACAAAGAATGCGAGACTTCACTTACAAGACTTTGGTTGTGAAGATTTTGATCAAAGCATCTTCTGCATTGTTAATGACACTTTGGATAATTTAGATGATCCTACTATGCCCGGCTTAGAAGATACCGATGATGAGTTTGAAGATGAAGGTATTTTCTCGATTCCAATGAATATGCTTGATTTCACTAATTTGGATGATACTTATGGAGTTCCACAGTCTCCAAACTTAAGAATTCATAAGAATCATCCCATCGATCAAATCATTGGTCCTTACTACGAGTGATGACAAGACACAAAGCTAAGAGTTTTACTAAACCTTATAATGCTTTACTTAGCTTTGTCTATAAACAAAACAGGATGAATCATAAAGATCATCAAACATGTCTGTTTACTTGCTTTATCTCTCAAGAGGAACCCAAGAATATTGCTCAAGCATTGACTAAAGAAAGTTGGGTTGAAGCTATGCAAGAAGAACTGCTACAATTTCGACTTCAAGAAGTTTGGGTATTATGTGATCTTCTTGATGGTAAGAAGGTCATTGGTACAAGATGGGTGTTCAGAGTCAAGAGAGATGAAAGAGGGAATGTCATCAAGAACAAGGCAAGGTTAGTTGCACAAGGCTACATACAAGAAGAAGGAGTGGATTATGATGAAGTATTTGCTCATGTGGCAAGGATTGAATCAATTCGAATCTTTCTTGCTTTTGCATCCTATATGGGATTTCAGGTTTATCAAATGGATGTCAAGAGTGCCTTTTTATATGGCAAGATCACAGAGGAGGTGTATGTTAAGCAACCTCCTCGGTTTTGAAGATCCTACCCATCCTAACAAAGTATACAAGGTGGTTAAGGCTCTTTATGGCCTTCATCAAGCTCCTAGAGCTTGGTATGAGAGGCTTTCTACTTTCTTATTGCAACATGGTTACTGAAGGAGCAATTGACAAGACTTTGTTTATTAAGAGAGAAAAAGGATATCATGTTAGTTCAAGTGTATGTAGATGATATCATATTTGGAGCTACCAAACGATCCATGGTTAAGGAGTTTGAGCGGTGATGCATAATCAATTTCAAATGAGTTCAATGGGTGAGTTAACTTTCTTTTGGGACTTCAAGTTAAGCGGTCAAAGGAGGGTATTTTATCGGTCAAGACAAGTATGTATCGACATACTTAAGAAGTTTAACTTTGATGCTATGAAGCCGGTAACAACACCTATCAAGTCTATCAACTCATGGGAAAAGATGAAGATGGACAACTGTTGAAGTCAAGTTATACGAGATCAATGATTGGTTGTCTTATGTATCTTATTGCATCTAGGCACGATATCATGTTTGTTGTTTGTCTATGTGCAAGATATCAAGTCTCACCAAAGGTTTCTCATCCGAATGCGATAAAGAGAATTTTAGTTATTTGAAACAACAACCTAAGTTGGGGTTGTGGTATCCAAAAGGATTCACCTTTTCACTTGGAAGCTTTTCGGATAGTGATTATGTAGGTGACAATTATGACGTAAGATCAACCTTTGGAGGATGCCAATATCTTGGAAGAATATTAGTCTCATGGCAATGCAAGAAGCGGACTATTGCAAAGAACATCCTCTCATCAAGCGAGAATATGTGGTCTTGCAAGTGTTGTGGACAAGTTTTGTGGATGCGAGAATCAACTCTTGGACTATGGGTTCAATTTCAAGAATACTCCTATCCTTATTGATAATGAGAGTACAATCAGATTGTGAAGAATCCAGTTTATCATTCCAAGACCAAGCATATTCGATTAGGCATCACTTTATCCGAGATTGTTATGAGCACGGGCTTATTAATGTGGTCAAGGTTCACACGGATGATAATGTAGTGACTTACTCACCAAAGGTTTTGATGTTTCAAGATTCAATCACTTGGTGGTCGCATTGGCATGATTAATTACTGAGCTGCATTTAAGGCTAGGGGAGGACTATTCAATGTTAGTATAGTCCTATGCATTGTTTGAGGGAGGATATTCACGCTTTGCTATTGAAAAGAGGAGAATGGGAAAGTATCGCCTATTGATTTTATGAAAGTATCGCTTTGAAAGTCTTGCTTTTGGAAATCTTGCACACGTGTCGTCTCAAATCTTGTTCCAACGGTAATATTGAGGGTAACTACTACTAACGGTAACTTTGTTATTAAGGGTGTGATTTTTTAAATCTCATCTATAAATAACTACTCTCCGAATTTCCCTCTCATATTGATCACTTATAATCTTTTCCATATATCTCTCTCTTTCACCCATATTATTCGCTATTTCACTTTCTGTGAACATATATCAAAATGGCAAATCGTAATACAGTTTCAAAACACAACATATAAGTACTTTATTCAAAGTACTGCTGATCAAACAGTACTTTCATCAAAGTACTGATTGAAGTTTTAAACCAGTTAATGATTTTTGAAAAACTTTTGTTAAAGTGATAAATATTTTGAAACAAAGGTTAAGAGAAATAAATGGTTTTTGAGATGATAACATCAATAGGTTATCAATCCACCATGGTTACAAAAGGATTGACTAATCCATGAGCAAACGGCTCTGGTAAAGATATCTCAAATCCGTTTTTAGTTGACAACTTGCTAATAAGTTGGATGGTAATCAACTCACCATATCAGTAAATGTGAAGAGTTGGCTAGCCCACAAGAAAATGGCTTGTGGTAAAGGTTGTGGAAAAACCATTATATGGTAATTTGTTCACCATAGATGAAAGAACTAACTAGTCCAAAAGGGTACAACTTTTGGCAAAGACAAATCAAATCGTTGATAGTCGATGATTTGCTAAAAATCATATGGTTATCAATGTACCATGATCTTACACATCAAAACATTTGGCTACTCCGAGTTAATGGCTTTGGTAAAGAGACATTAAATCCATTAAATTTTCAATGATTCACCTCTCACGGAGTTTACACACCGGATGTGATGAGAATAGATGAAACTTAAAACTGAATTAATGTACAAACTGTCTTATGTTGCTAAAAGATGGAGCATCTTGAATGTTTTGAAAAGAACTTCTTGATCAAGGATTTGAAAAGAATAAATTCTACAAAATACTTTGATAATAATGATATAAGCACAGATTTTACAAAGATACAATCCAAAGACAAAGACACAATCTTTCCTTGAAGATGAAGTCGTAAAGATAAATTACAAAGGATCTTGAAGTCAAGCAAGTAGAATTCAAGTTAGGGAGGATTGTTGGGATATGAAAGTGTCAAGAATGTTAAAGTCATCAAGATTGACAAAGTCTTGGAAAAGTCAAAGAAATCGCTAAAGAGAAATTCAAAATCGTTGTCGAAGTCAAATCTATCGCAAAGCTAAAGAACTGTTATATTTGTTTATGGAAAGCTTTGTTTATTCTATGTTTAGATTACTTGTCGTACAAGGATACAAATTGTAAACCGACTAGGGTTATCCTTGAGCCTATAAAAGGACCCTAGATTGGCATTAGAAGTCACGAGTTTTAGAGAAGAGTTTTAGTATTCATAAAGTACGATTATTATTAGTGTTTTAGAGTTATTGAAGAGTCGCATAATAAAGCGATTTAGAGTTATTAATAAAAGTTAAAGTTATATTCTTCTTAGATTTGTTAAGTAATTTCCGCGTACTTAATAAAGATTATTCAGTGTTTCATTGTTAATAACTTAGGATTTATCCGAGGTTATTAAACCTTAACAAGCTATTTAAGTTAGTTTGGTTAGAGTACATCGATCCAACACTACTCCTCAATTGAAGATTCATTGTTCACCAATGATTAGGTTTCTCCCCCTCATTCTCTATAAATTAAGATGAGGCAGTGATGTTGTTGGGACTTATACGTTTGAGTTGATAAGACAAAAAGAATGAAACAAGAGGGACTTAATACGACAAGAAGGAAACCTATAAAAAGATGGAAGGACTTGCTTGCAAAAGAAGTTTTATTTATTAGTCCTTTGGATCTACAACTGGTTGAGAAGCTTGAGGTTGTTCTTGACAACTCTCGGAATACTCACACCTCTTGGTCTTGATAGGTTTTGCAAAATTTGAGCAACTGTCTCATCATCACTTGCAGTATGATCGACCATGGGTGTATCGCTTCTCTTCTTGTAGAACTGCTGAAGGACCGCTTCTTCATCAAATTTAAGAGTCCTTGGTGTAATCGACTCTTGTCTATGTGTTCCTTGAAGAGCGTTACCTTGATCACCAAGCACTTTGATCATCAAGTGCTTTCTACACTAGTACTTTGAACTCCAGTTCCTTGAGCTCGATACTTTCAATATTTACTTGTGCTTGAAGACTTTGAGGTTCATCTTCTTTATCGCATGAAACTTAGCATCTTCTTTCAAATTATCTTGCTCCGATTCCTCCCAATTGGATAGAAGAGCTGTTGAACCTTTGCCCTTTGAAGGCTTCTTAAACTTCTTCCCTTTCTCTTTTGTGACTTGACCCATAACCTATGATGTTGAATTAAAGGCCATACAAAGACTTTAATCTTCTAAACTTGGTCTTCAACTTCACTAGTTGTGCAACTTGAGCTTGAAGCTTTCTTCAATCGACCAATTCCCTTGTCAAAACATAATTATCCGAACCAATCCCTCGTGGTATCTCTCCAACATCTCCTCCAGATGATGGTGGATTGATTTCTGGTTCTGAGTCAACATGTGCAGGATTGTGTAGAGATGGTGTAGGTAAAACTATAGTACTTTCTTGTGCAGCAGTACTTTGTGAAGAAGCAGTATGTTGAGAAGCAGTACCTTGAGTTGATGCAGTACCTTCTCGTTCTTCACTTGCAGCAGCCTCATCTCTAATTGCTTGCACAACCTCCATCATAGAAGTAGTCAAGGGAGTGTGCCTTCCAGAAAACTTATCACTCTTCCTAGCCATGAAGGTGAAAATCTTTGCAGGTTGTACCACAATAGGTAATAAGCTCGAAGGCTTTGGTACATCATTAAGTTGTTTATTCAAGAAAACTTGAATAAATCTTGGATACATTAACCAGGGTGATCCATTAGAAATGTGAGACAACATACCATCTAGAATGAGTCTTGAAAAATCGAAGATACGATTTGTAGCCAAACCCACCAGAGCAGATGCGATATTAGAACCAAATTGCTCCCATGAAGTACTCTCAGAACTGATACAATGAAGTAGGACATGAACCAAGTACTTCCAATGTGGACTAAACAAGGGTTTCTTGAATGTGGTTTCGATTAAGGACCCTTCATACCCAATGTCTCTCGAGTATCCCAAAGAAGTTGTTTGTCAAAGCGGATAGCTCCTTCTTCATCATCCAATAATAAATCTTCACGAATTGAAGCTTCACTAACTCTAATGATCTTCCAACAACCTTAGCACTGTATAAATGACTCATCATTCTCCATGTGAGTTCTAGCAATCACCCAAAACTATTGAATCCATGGCTCAATTACATCCGGTTCAACCAAAGTGCATAAGCGATTGGAAATCCAATGAGAAAATCAATGATGTCATGGAATGCGACATTAGCTTCGGTTTATCTAAATTAGCCACCATGTTGTGTTTAGAAGCGTGTTTGATTCGCCATTGATTGTTGTTTACAAAAGAAATTGGTTCGATGAATAGTAAATGTGAAAGAGAGAAATATGGAAAAGGTTGATAAGTATAAAGATGAGAGGAAAATCGGAGGGTAGTTATTTATAGGTAGGATTTGAAAAATCACGACCCATAATAACAAAGTTACCGTTATTTGAATTTTAACCCATCTTTTGACCATTGGAACAAGACGTTGATAAGACAAGCGATTGCTTTACACGTGTGCAAGATGCTTTCCAAAGCGGTACTTTCGAGCGATTTGCTGAGATAACCAAAAGCATTACTTTTCCATTCTCTTCTTCTTAATGGCAAAACTTCACATAGGCATTGGATTGCCTCCCTCAAGCAATGCATAGGACCTGTCTAACTAACTAATCAGTCCTCCTTACATGTAGCTTAGTAATTAAACAAGTTGCTCTTTCGGAAGAGTTAAGACTCTTCATATCCGACTGTATACATCATTCTCAAGAGAGAATAATTAAACATGTAGCTTAGTAATTAACCAAGAGAGAATAAACCGATCGGAATCATTCAAATAGGGTTAACCACGACAATTTCTCACAAGACCATAGGTACCCTCACCGGAGAAGTTCTTTTCAAAATCACCGTACCTTCTCAAAGTCGCTTATTCTCAAAGTCTTGCTATGAAGATTTGAAAGTCTTGCTAGACGAAAAATCTCGCTCTCGGACGAAATCTTGCTCTTGGACGAAAATCGCTACTTAGTTACAAAATCTTGTTTGGATTTTACTTAATTGATCAATATTGGTTAAAAGTTGGATTTTAGAGGTAGTTGATTGGTCATATTGGTCATGTACAAGTTTGGAGCGTATAAGATTTATTTGGTGGTGAATTTTGAGAGAACAAAAGCGTTGTCCGAGATAAATTGTGTCCACTGCTAGTTTTGATCGATATCGGATAGAGCGACGTTTTGGTTCTCGTATGGTTTTCGATTTAAGGGAAGTCAAGCATGACGATTGTTATGGATTTTAGCGACACACATGATATTGTTTCACACACACAAGGATTTTGGACTTTGTTCTTAAAGGTTTTAATTAGCTCATATTTGGTTTATTGGATTAATTGGTTACGAAGAGGATTGATTATCACTTATTTGACGATGAAGTGGAATTACTTGGATGCGTGTTTTATTATACCTTTTAGCGAGGAGGTAACTTGTTAAATACGTTCATGTTGTGGCTAAGACTTGGTAAATCTAGCAAGTAGGGTTTGCTATCACTTAAAGGAGTTACGTTGTTGTGCTCGGTGTCTCATTGAAGATGAGGATTTTATCAAGAGATCAAGGTCTACTCATATATCATCGGTATGAGTTCATAGTCATGTGGTTAGTACAAGACATAAGACGCGAGTTTGGGATGTTCTACTTGACATCAAGTTGGTTATATTTAGTTTTCTTCACAAGTGATCATTACAAAGAGCTTCTGATTTGAAGAATCATTTGATGTTCATGCACCATTCAAGGGAAGTGTTTGATTTTTACTCGTTGATCAATATTCCTACTGCTAGTTGGAGTTTTCTACTATTTTGGATTCATTTTAGTAAGCATTTTGGTGTTCTTCATGGAGGCAATTCGAAATATTGGACGACTTAGATTGGAAGTATGATATTGGTTCGTGGTGGTCAAGATCATTATTTGCATAAGTTCCTATTTGGATAATAACAAAGGGGAAGAGATGTTTGAGTGGCATGACATGGATTAAGGGAAGACAAAGGAAGACATACTTGTTTCATTCATGGTGAGATCCACGATCTCAATTTCTCTACCGTCAAGGGAAGTTCATTCAAGAATGGTTTTGTCATTATCAACTAGGGAAGATTGTTGGGAATTATACGTTTGAGTTGATAAGACAAAAGAATGAAACAAGAGGACTTAATACGACAAGAAGGAAACCTACAAAAGATGGAAGGACTTGCTTGCAAAAGAAGTTTTATTTATTAGTCCTTTGTAGTATTTTGTAAACCCTAATCCTCTAGTATATAAAGAGGACATGGGGTGTAGGTTTAATAATTAAGTCTTCCAAGATGTAGTCGACTTAAAGGTGTGTGTGTCCTAGGCGTATTGTCTTGTCAACGCCTAGGTAAGTTAGTTAGTTAGTTAGTTGATCAAAGAAGACTTTGGTTATTAGTTTAGTTAGTAGTTTAGTTATCTAGACGTGTTCCTATAAACGTCTAAGATTAGTTAGTGTTAGTGAATGAAAACTTTGTTCAATAACAAAGAATTGATTAGTTTATTCCGATGTGCATGTTATTAGTCTTTTTATTGATCCCTAGTCGAGCTTATAAGCGATCTTATCGGATGTTTATTATAGTTGTTGAGATCCGATCATTATCTTAGGATCTTACGATTTGTGATTCTACAAAGTAAAATGATTCGGATCCTATGTAGGATCTAAGAAAGCTTAAAATCTTATAGTATCCCGATCTTGACCATAGGATCTTAAGATCTAATCCGATTCGGTCTTACTTTCATTGAACCGCAAACTAAAAGGTACAAAGTTATGGATTATGTTTTATGTAAATTAAAAACAACATGTGATTCTTCTTAAATATTATATATTCATAATTTAGGACATCATATCCATTAAACATTCATAGAATTTTATGTTTATGATTGTTGGAATCACTCCTAAACCTTAATTCAAGTGTTTGTTACTCATATGTAATAGGTAGCTTATTATGGCCTTTATGTTTGTTTAAGGTCAAGCTTATGTAGAAGGCCCATAAGCTTAGGCCCATGTCCAATAAGGAAAAGAGAAGGAGTGGGAGTGTTGCCCTAGCTCCTTGCCTATAAATATTCTTGTATAACCCTCACTTGAGGGTTGGTTGTTCAAGTTATTTCTTTCACTCACTCTCTACGCATAACCGTTTTCTTTATATCGTGTGTGTGTGTTTGGATACTTGTTCAATCGCCTTTATCTCTTTCTAGTAAGCTTGTGTTGTAAAACTAGTGACCTAACAGTGGTATCAATCGCCAACTAGTTGGGTGAATCATTATTGCTTTTGAAGTAAGGTTTTGGTCTTACGCGTAAAGGTAATGTGATCTTTGGTTCGCTTAAAAACACGGTTTTTACACTTTTATTCAAGATTCTTGTACTTTCAACGTTTTAAGGTGTTAAAATAAATGTTTTGGCAAAAGTTTGAAACTTCTGCGTGGATCTAAGTTTTAAGCTTTTTTGTTCGTGGGTGTCGTTCTCACGCAGTAACCCGTTTAATTGTTTTGGTTCATCAAGTTTCACACTTTTGTGTTATTTTGGTGATATTGAAGCTATTCCATAACAAAAATCGGTTTAGAAACAAATTTGGGCAACATCATTTTACGAGTAATCTTACGCGTATCAAAACCCTAATATTACGCGTAAGTTATTCCTTGGTTTGATCTTCGTTTTAGTGGTTTACTCCGTGTTTTCTTGCTTGGATAAGCACGAAAATCGTCGACTTTGGATATCTTTTGCCTTTGTGATAGTGTAAAAGATCATTTGGGCAAAACCTAAACTTACGCATAAGCATAAAGCTTACGCCAGAGAATCCTCACGATAAGATTCATCTTACGCTAAGCCTAGTCTTACGCATAAGGTAATCCTCGCTAACTTTGTGTCACGCATAACTTTGGTGCATTTACCCTACTTACGCGTAAGCTAAAACTACGCGTAACTCTCTTTGTTACAGCGTAACTTTGGTGTTTTACGCATAAGTCCTACTTGGTTTCTTGTGATTTCTACGCCTAAGGACACTTCATCAACAAAGGTTCATTCGACTACAAAGATCCATTTTACCAACACAAGTTTTCAACATGTCACAACCACCATACTCTAACTATTTCCTTACACTTATTCTCAACGACAACAACAACTAAGTCCACAACATCAACAATGGAATCAACAACAAGCAATTTATCAACAACAATTTAATCAACAACATACTCCACAACTTGGAGCAATTCCTCCACCATAAATGGTTCAAACACCGCCAAGTCTTCAAGTTCAACCTACACCAATGACTTCAATCAACATCCATCAAGGAACACTATGAAGGAACCCACTTGGTTTGCAAAGATGTGTGAAGCTTTAAGCGACCAACAATCAATTCGTGAGGTGGATCACTTAATAGACCTCAATGCTTACTCCAGAAACTACGATCAATGGGTGATGAGGTTCTTTAGATTTTGTGATCTGAAGAAGCCACATGGAAAGTTCTTAAAGAAGGTTATCTTGGAAGGTCCATTTGAGATGCCTACTATCATTGTGCCGGAGATCCAAATACTATTCCACCAAGAGATGAACAAGCGAACATTGCTCTGTTGCGGACTTGAATCCTCAAGAACTTCTACACTATAAGCGAGATGAGCTTGCAATGGAATATATCCTCTTAGGATTACCAAACCCAATTCTTCGTAGTGTTGGCGCTCAAAAGGCGCAAAGAAAATGTGGGATCATATTCGTCTTCTTATGGAAGGATCGTACTCAATCGGGAGGATTTGGAATCCAAAATTTACTTGGCTTATGAACACTTCATGATTGAACACGGAGACACTAGAGTCCTATCATCATCGATTTTCAGACATCAATCAATGATTTGGATAAACACAACATCATCATGCCAAGAATTGCAGTGAATACTAAGTTCCTGAGTAGTCTTGGTCCTGAATGGGAGAAGTATGTCATTTTTCTCCGTCAAGCGAAGAACATGCATCAGTCTACATATGGATTATTGTACGATTACTTGAAGCCTCATGAAAAGGAAGTTGATCGGGAAAGGATTCTCCGTGCTCAAATTGCTTCAACGACAAATCCGGAAAATCAACAACTTTCCTTGTATGCTCAACAGAATTATCCTTCTCAACCAGCAACTCAACCAACTGCTACAATCACACCATATGATCCTTCACAGCAACAACCTCAACAAAATCAATTGGTTCCATACAACAACAACAATGCTCAAGCACATGTCAGTGAAGCTAGTGAGGATTCTGATCCGTTCGAAGCATTGCAACAAGGATTTGTTATGATTGCTAATGCTTTTAGCCGTTATACCAACAAATCCAACAATCGTATTCGTTCCTCATCTAACACATGTAATCAAGCTGTTGTGAACAATGGACGAGTTGAAGTTCAGAATCGAGGTTATGGTCGTCAGATGGGCGGTGGTCAAGGGTTTAATGCTATGGGTAGGAATAACACGAGCTCAAGTGGTGGAGGAAATGCTCGGGTGGGGTTAATGGTCTTGATGCTACAAATGCAATGAGAAGGGACACTGGCTAATGCATGCCCAAAGCCGAGGACTAGGCGGTGCTTATCACAAAGAGGCTCTTCTTTTGGCTCTTAAGGATGAAGTGGTGGAACTCTCACGGACAAAGAACGAGCTTTATGGCGGATGCGACTCGGATGATGATATGGAGGACTTGCAGGCCAATGCATTATTATGTTGATGGCTAATATGCATGAGTTACACATGAGTGACACAGGCCCAGTGTATGACACCGATGGCTTGTCTCGGTACCGAACAAACCATATTTATCTACGATCTAATATCTCCGCCAACATCGAATCCGGCAAGGATCGAATGTTCAAAATGAGTCATCCACATCTCATTCCGACGATTTTCAACTAGACCTGTAGTTACATTTGACGATCAAGATGACCTTATGGTTTCCATTGATAATCAAATTGACTCGTGGTTATACTTGAGGATCTAAGTAATGATCATGTTGTGACTCACGTTGAACACGCCGAACTTTGCCTCATCCAGTTTTGCTCGTTTAATACAAGACCATCAAACCATAGTGGAAGAATGTCGTGCAATTAATCGAGGACTTGAAAAGTAAAATGCTCATTAACCAAGGATTTTGAATGTTTACAAAAGCAACTCAACTTTTCAAAACTCAAGAAAAAGCGTGAAAAGGTTTTGAAGCAACCTTTACTAAATCTCATCAAAATGAAAAATATTTAGAGAAAGCAGATGCGTGATCTAGCCGCTTGAAGAATGCTTTGTTATGCGAAATAGAACAAGCGAAACATGAACATAAAAAGCAAATTAACACTCTCACCTTGGAAAATCAAAAGCTAAAATTGAGTTGTTAACTTGTCAAAAACAGTTCTCTGCATACAAAAGCATTCAACGAATCGAATAGATGACCTTCTTGAAGAAATTATCGATTGCAACACAAACTTAAAGAGTTTAAAGCATTGTTTACAAACATGGTGAGTCGATGAATGACTATTGAAAAGTTTACTTTAAAACCCAATCCAAAAGGATATGGACCAAATCTTGCGATTACAAACCTAAGCTTTCACTAAAACATTCAAACCAAATCACGAAGTTTCCGGTCACGAATATAAAATTGATAATTACATTATGAGTGTTGTTGAATATCATCGTCAAGAGGAATTAGATGCGAAGGCGAGTCGATCAAAATTAAAAGCATTGTTTACAACAAACCTTTAATTATTCAAACCGGTCACTTTCGTCACACCAACGGATTCTTCTAACACACCAAGGGTTATCATAAAAGGTGCGAGTCTTCTAATGTTACTCCCCAACCGGATTATGCACAAATTTATGGTCCTTTACCTTCCATCGGTGAAGTAAACTCAAAACACGAAAATCGCAAAATTCTTAGATATTTTGACATTTTCATGGTGACCTCAAAACTTTACAACACGAGATAGAATATCATTACGAAATCAAAGTTCAACATTTTCAATCGCCTGCGCGCGAGAACAAAGAGACATCTTCGGAAAAATCTTTTACCTAATGTTAAAAATTTGAAAAAATTGCGCATTGTCTTGGGAGCAGGACTTTCATAAGGAACTTGGAGTGATCAAGGTCGTTTGAGAAAAGCGAAACATCTATTTCTAATACTAAGCGTAAAAAGAAAATGTTGAGAAAAGATGTTGATCGACTCTTGAATGATGTTATCTGTCTTGATATCCATAATATTGTGTTATTGAATTACGTGTCATATGCATCGATTATATCTCTGCGATCTTGTTGACTCTGTGGTAGCGTAAGAATCGATAATGTGCTTCGGATCGAGTCTTTAAAAGCTGAAAATGAGCGATTACTTAAAAACTTTCCAATGCAAAACGTCGTCTTAATTGGTGTGAAAAGATATTCACAATCAACAACTTGCTTTTCAAAACAAAATCGCTCGATTCGTGCAAAATCTTCTAATCCTAAAATTGAGCAAGCTGGATGATCAAAGCGTGTCTTTGAAAAGTCAAATCTCAAAATATGAACAAGAACTTGTAAAGTTAAGCAGAATATGGTATCATATTTGATTTACTCAATAAGACTCGTCATGAAGCATCAAACGAACTTGCTCACTATCTTGCTCACACTAGAGAAGTCATGAATTTTCTTTGGTAATATTAGTTACGAAAATCAAGATTTGATTCACACTATCTTTAAGTTAAGAGAAATGTTAGGAAAGTATGAACAACTTCCTCCAACCATCATTAAGAGATTAGCACCGATTGCTAACGTGCTTCATTCAATCGAAAGCAGAATAGTTGCGTCTTTTCCAAGCGTCCGCACTTCACGACCTAGGAGCACTCAATGGAAGAATAGGAAGTTGCGACCTAAGAAAAGATCAATAAGGAATGCTAAAGTAGAAGAACACCCTAGGACTATGAATAAGACTCACGTTGCTTCCACTATAGATATTGCGTCGGCAAATGTAATAGAAATAGTGATGTAATGAATGCTAAACCTTTAAGTACTTTTGATATTGATCGATACACCTTGTGTTATTTGTCGTAAAAGTATGAATTCGATTGTCATGACAAATGTGTTGCTCTGACTATAATCTCTCGTTTACGGAATCCTAAGAATCGGCATACCTCTAGGCCCACTAATCATTCTAAGTCGTGGCAGTAGACCGCCTTCTTTAGATTCTAAGGCATGCATTCTTGTCCCTGTAGCTCGATTTCACCTCCTAAGAATGTAGTACCACCTAGTGCATTCACAAAGACTAAAGCAAATAGTAGTTATAGATGGCGAAATGGATATATAACACATTAGGATTTAAATGGATGCCTAAAGTTATTAATGTGTGTATGTCTACTATCCTTTGCTCGGAACCCTCTAACATTTCGGGTTCCACATCTACTTCTATTCCATCCGTGTCGTCGTGTGTAATGCGGTGATCTGATCATTCTGGATTGTTGATAGCGGATGTTCCCGACACATGACGAGCAACCTTAAGCGTTATCAAACTTTATTGCAAAGTTCATTGGCTTTGTCGATTCGGAATGATCACTTGCAGCGCTATCATGGGCTCGGAGACTATATCAATGGGAACATCGAAATCGGCAGGGTTTACTATGTGGAAGGCCTCGGTCACAATCTATTTTCGATGGGTCGGTTTGTGATGGAGATTTGGAGGTTGCTTTCGGGAGAAAACTTGTTTCATTCGTGATCTACAAGGAAATGATCTTATGTCCGGCTCGCGTAATTCTAGTCTTTACACTATCTCTATGCAAGACATGGTTGCTTCATCTCCCATCCGCTTACTTTCAAAAGCAACATCAACAAAATCCGGCTATGGCACCGTCGTCTCTCACATCTAAACTTTCAAACCATCACCAACCTTGCTCGACACAAACTAGTTGAAGATCTCCCCGATTCCGGTATTCAAAAGATCACCTTTGCTCACTGTGAACAAGAAAAAGCACTCGTGCTCATTTTCCTTCAAAGGTGGAACACACTCTCGACATGTGCTTCATCTTCTTCACATGGATTTGTGTGGCCGATCGCGTGCAAGCGATTAATGGCAAACGCTACATCTTGGTAATAGTTGATGACTACTCACGATGGACTTGGGTCTACTTTCTTGAAGCAAAGACCAAGCTCCAAAGATGATCATCACCTTTCTCACAAAAATACGGGTTCAACTCCGCAACACCGTCGGACTAATCGAGCAGACAAAGGAACTGAATTTGTTAACCAAACCCTTCGTAAATTCTATGAGAAAGTGGGAATTGACATCAAACATCTATTGCACGTACACCTAAACAAAGCGGAGTTGTTGAAAGACGAAACCGAGCGTTAGTGGAAGCGCAGAACAATGTTAATCAATGCTCAACTTCCAGATTACTTGGGCGTGAAGATTGTATCTGCATGCTATACTCAAAACCGTTCTATGATCACAAAGCCACGACAAAACACCTTTCGAGCTTGTCCACAACCATAAACCGAATCTCAAACACTTTCATGTATTTGGATCCTTTGCTATCAAATAATGATCGTGATGATTTTGGAAAGCTCAAAGCCAAAGCTAACATTGGAGTCTTTATTGGATATTGTGAGAATTCTAAAGGTTACGGATATGGAATCGTCGTACAAAGCGAGGTTATGGAAGCGATTCATGCTCATTTTGATGAACTTACGGAAATGGCTTACGAGTATAATGACTTGGAACCGGTCACAACCGTTTAAACTTCCTCAACCCCATCATCGGTGAACAAAGCCCCGACTCACTCGTCAACAAATGGAAAGGTTATTTGCTCCATTGTTCGGTGGCGATATTGATGAGCGTGCTCGGTGTATCATTGTTTCATTGCACAACGATAATACTCTTATACGATACACTGCTACAACAACTCTTTGTTGAAGCACCACCGATTGACTCCACCACAACAGTTGAACAAACCGCTTCCAACAATGATGAACCGGTGATGATATTACGAATGAAGTACCCCACCTCTGATTTTGATCCGTCGTTCTTTAACCCGTTTGCTAATGAGGCTACGCACTAGATGTCGCAGAATCTTCAACAAAACATTTGAATCCTCGAATCTGCACAATGTATACCAACATCAACCTCTACACATCGATGGACAAAGACCATCCTCGGCAAATATTATTGGCAAACCGAATCAACCGGTCGTTACGAGACAACGTCTTCACAGATGGTGAACATTGCATTTATGCACCCACTGTCGCTAATCTGAGCCTAAAACATTGAAGACGCAATGACAAAAGACAAGCTGGATTGAATCCATGCAAGAAGAACTCAACCAATTCAAAGCGTCTTGAAGTATGGAAGCGGTTGAAAGACCAACGAGGGTCTCGTCATTGGTCTCAAATGGATTTGGAAAAACAAATTGGATCTTTGAAGGAGCGTAATCCGAAACAAGTCACGTCTAGTTGCTAAGGGTTATCGTCGGGAAGAGGAATAGACTTTGAAGAATCTTTGCTCCGGTTGCTCGTCTTGAGGTCGTTCGGATATTTCTCGCGTTCGCGGCTCATATGAATATGACGGTCTATCGGATGGATGTCAAAGCTGCGTTTCTCAATGGACAACTTAAAAAGCGGTTTATGTCGACCAACTAGATGGATTCGTTGATCTGAGTTCCCGAACCATGTCTACAAACCGAACAAAGCTCTTTATGGTCTCAAACAAGCCCCTCGGGCATGGTGCGATAAGCTATCATCTTTCCTCATTGCTAATAATTTCACCAAAGGTTCGGTTGACCCTACTCTTTTATACAATATCACGGACGCATATCTTAATTGTTCAAATTTACATGGATGACATCATTTTGGGTCTACACATAAAAAGTACTCAATCGCTTTTGCAAAATTAATGAAGAAAATTTTGAAATGTCCATGATGGGTGAACTCACGTTCTTTCTAGGACCGCAAGTTCATCAATCACCCGTAGTATTTTCTTGAGTCGGTCAAATATGCCCTTGAATTGTTAAACAAATTTGGAATGAAAACACGTGACACTTATGCCACACCAATGACTCATACCAAGAAGCTAGATCTTGACTTAAATGGGAAATTAGTGGACCCTACAAAATACCGTAGTATTATTGGGTCTCTAATGTACCTAACGACTAGCAGACATGATATTGTCTTTTCCGTTTATCTATGCTCCCGTTATCGATCGCGACCAATCGAAACCCACCTCTCGAGGCTAAAGAATCTCCGATACATCAAGGAAGCATTAACTGGGATCCGGTATCAGAAGGATTACGGTTTTGAACTAATCGCTTTTTCGAGGCCGACCACGCAGGATGCTTAGATTCACGAAAAAGCACTTGAGAGCACTACATTTTCTTGGTGATAAACTGGTGTCTTGGCAATCAAAGAAGCAGGATTGTACATCGCAATTCAAGTATTTGTTACTCATATGTAATAGGTAGCTTATTATGGCCTTTATGTTTGTTTAAGGTCAAGCTTATGTAGAAGGCCCATAAGCTTAGGCCCATGTCCAATAAGGAAAAGGGAAGGAGTGGGAGTGTTGCCTTTATGTTTGTTTACTCATATGTATAACCCTCACTTGAGGGTTGGTTGTTCAAGTTATATAATAATTTGTATATTTGAATAATATTAGAAAGAATATTTTAAAAATGACATTATAGTAGGATCATAGGATCCCGATTTGATCTTACGATCACGATCTTGCAAAGACAAAAACGATCTTAAGTAGGATCCCGATCTTAAAAACCATTTGTACCTTCTTTTCTTGCTCACGTTTAATTAACGTTTGAGTGTAAATATCTTTTGTGTGTGTGTTGGTGCCACTCGACATTAAGGGATCATAACCCATTGTCAAGGTCTTGTTGAGGTAGTTCTTAATTTGTAGTTCCCCTCTAAAAACCGATTTGCTGGATTTCTTCCAAGAGTGATATTTATCAAATTTATCATTCTTAGACATTATATATAAACAAAAATTAAGAGAAAAAACATGTTCATTTTACGTTTGAAAATTTTGTTACCATCACACAAATTAGAAAACTCACTTTATACTACTCCCTTCGTCTTAAAATTATTGTGCACAGACAAAAAACAAACAGTTTAAGAAAAACAAAACCAATATACTTTTCAACCAATAAAATACCATCCTGATAACTCACTAAACTTTGTTTTTTAATTGGTTGAAATTGAAAGTGAACAATTATTTTCGCACATCCTAAATAAAAATGTGAAGAATAATTTTGAAGTGATAGAAGTAAGTTTTTATTATGTACATAGCGCATCGGCCGAGCACCCCTTTTGTCCAAAAGGAAACACGGGTTGTGACACATCCTTTTTTTCCTACGTTTTGTGTATGTATTATCATTACAACTAAAATTTTAAAGTATATGCTCTATAAGTCTATAACAATAAGTATAATGTATCAAACAGAAAAAAATTTACAAAGTTTGTTATCTTGATAATTACAAGACTCGATACCTCTTCATTTCAACGTTTATAGAGATAAATTTTTTACAAGACTCGACGCCTCTTAGATTAAACGTTCATAAAGATATCAACAAATCACAAAAAAGACTCATTCACATTATAATAAGAACCAACATTGCACTTGCCTTAGAAAATGATATTCAGATCAACATATTTCCTTTGAACTAGCAAGTTTCAAACTTTCAACCTTTCATTATCGCATTTATATCACTTTGAAATCAAGAAAATAAAAGTAAACTCTACCTTGAAAGTGTTTAATCTAACGCGTACTCTTCCTATAAATACCAACGAAAACACACCAATGTTCATCAACAATTTCACGTAATCATTACTTAAATTAAAAACACACAAGTTCAAAGATGGCAAGTTTCAATTTAAGCTTTGTGATGTTCA
Source organism: Chrysanthemum lavandulifolium (assembly GCA_022545495.1). Classification (NCBI taxonomy): domain Eukaryota; kingdom Viridiplantae; phylum Streptophyta; class Magnoliopsida; order Asterales; family Asteraceae; genus Chrysanthemum; species Chrysanthemum lavandulifolium. The sequence goes on from CM040238.1 coordinate 250,074,092, forward strand.
TAGCCATGATGGTTGCATCCTCTCAACTTTACACCACAACGGCTCAAACTAGGCATGTCGTTGGTGACACATTGGGATGGACCATCCCGTCAAATGGTGCCGCAGCATACACCTCGTGGGCATCCCAACAAACATTCACCGTTGGAGACACCCTGTTCTTTAACTACACCAATGGTCTGCATGACGTTGCAGAAGTGTCTGCAGCGTCATACGACCCATGCACTGCCACTAACCCTATTTCTCTTGCCACCACTGGACCCACGACCCTCACCTTAACCACCCCCGGAACACATTATTACATATGCACATTCACAAGTCATTGCCAAATCGGTCAAAAGTTGACCATTAATGTCTCGGCTAGCTCCACTGCAACACCTCCATCAACAACACCGATGACACCGACATCTCCACCACCAACCGCCACTCCCACTCCGCCATCAATGACACCGACACCACCCATGACACCCACCGAACCATGTCCTCCCACCTCATCCCCAAGCTCGAGCCCAACTTCGCCACCAACCATCACCTCTGGTGGCACTACTCCATCACCACCAGCTGGTAGCGGAGCCCCATTCTTGACCATCACTGTACCTGCCACTTTCTTGGCAATTGGCTTAGCATTCCTAAATTTTTAAAATTATGAAATTGAGATAGTACACTTAAACTTGCGTCATGCATGTTTATTTACGTATAGCTTGCTTGTAACGTTTTTTTCTCCCCATTTTTGTTGAAATTTGTATTGTTCCTGTATTTCTAGATTACATTTGTGGTACGTATATTTGAGATGTATTTAATAAACACATGATTTATTATGAGTTACGTTTAATATTCAGGGCCTTCAACTTATAGTTCTGATTTCAGCTAGCCTAAACATATTTCTCCATGCTACAACCTTTTTTCCTTATCTTCTCGCCTTCACAAACAAATTGGACAGACAATGCAAGTTCAACAGAATAGTTAGGAACAGTACGTAGAGATCTTATAGGAAGCATAAGAAAAACAGACAAGTAATTTGCATTTTTTTCAGCTGTGACACCTCTAACTTTTTAAACACCATATTTGTGGCTTAATGTTTCGTAAGCACTTTGGTACTAATATTTGTAATGTTTACAGATACTTTTGAATATATGATATAAAAGAAGATAATAATTATGTCAAGTGAACTTCAAATGTGCAGTTTACTGGTGGAAACTTAGGTTTCAAGTTCAAACTTCACGAACTATCTTTCCGTCAATAATTTTGAGAGATCCACAGAAAATTTATCAGCGATATTTGGTCAACAAAGCGATGCGTGAATCATCGATTTAACGTCGAAAATACCAAATTTTCTAAAACATTTTCTAACTTGTGTCATGACGGCGCAAGCATTGAAACATTAATTAAACTGAAATTAGCATATTTACATACTAGCTAGTTGATAAAGTTTTAAAAGTTTGTGATTGTTAGAATATTAGTGTGTAAGAGTGAGGATCAAATGAGAAATAAATTTGAAATGAGAAGAATGAGAAGAAATCACAACCACACATTTCAGATGCACTTACAAAAGTAGATGCATCTCTCCTTAAAATTCTTTTTTTCATTTGAAATGTGTGACTCAGAATATTTCTCACTCTTCTCATTTTATTTTCTCTTCTCACTAGATCTCTTCCCTAGTGTGTAATAGTTAAGATATAAATTTAGGGGGTTAGTTGTAGTTTAGCTCTAACTTAAGGAGGTTAGTCATGTATTACAAAATTTCATAACCTCCTCAATTGTAGATTCCGTGTTCACCAAGGATTAGGTTTCTCCCCCATCATTCTCTATAAATAGAGATGAGGAGGTGAGTGTTAATACAAATAAACCATAAAATCGTTTATTTATATTTTACGATCTTCTAATTTTTTGTCGATAACAAACGTAAAATCATTTTAACGAAATAAATAAAATACGTAAAAGCTTTGAGCCAATAGTTTACTAACACACTTTTACTAAACATATTAAACCATCAAAACATGTTTATAAGTTATATAAAACCAAAGACATTTTTATAAAACACTAAAAAGTAATATTGTTTACATCTTATAGAAATATATATGTGTAACAAGTAATAATGTTTACATTTGATAGAAATGTATATATGTACTTTGTATATGTTGTAATGGGTAAGCAGTGGGTAAAAACCAAAGTCCATAACCCATGATCCATTGACTATGTACAATGAATCTTGTTGGGTAAGAATCAAAGTCCATAACCCATACCCATGGAGCATGATCCATAACCCATGACCCATTGCATGACATCATGCATGAAGTCATGTTGGATATTATCCATGACCAAAAGACCATGACCCATGACCCAACCCAATGACTAGATACATTGCATCTTGTTGGGTATCCATGATCAAATACCCATGACCCATGGTCCATAACCCATAACCCGGTTTGCAACCTAAGATCCGGACTAAACTAACCCGATGGCGGATCCGAGTTCAGACTAGCGGATCCTACGGTGAGGATCCGCTTGAACGTGGGACGAGAGGCACACTTTGCCTATAAATAGTGTGTCATTTCTCTCTTGCTCACTACCACACTTAGATATACTTCTCCCAACATTCTAACCTCACTAACCACAGATCCAAAGGATCATTCTATGTAGTTTTATCTTTGTGTGATTCTCTAGGATCCTCTTAAAGACGAGATCACCACCTCTTGAAGATGTGCAAGCTCAAGGTCATGAGTTTCTAAGCTTCGTCATCATCAAGACCACAGAAGTGCATCTTGTTGATAGTTCTTTTCTCCCTCCATAGAACTGTCATGTTGAAGGCATTAGTGAATGGTGCCAAAGTGTCGTGTTGAAGGCATTAGTGAATGGTGCTGAAGGTGTACAATCAATATGGTGCATCGATGTACAATTAGTGTCGTTTGGGTTAAAGGATGTTGATATCCTTCTAGTGTTGTAAAAAGGAATGTGTCTTCTTTGGGTAGTTGTGTTGTGGTTTAGTGTTAGGTAGTAGTTCCTCATTTGTAATGGAACTCGGTATCTAGGCTTGTACTGGATAAAGTGCAGGCGACGTTGTGATAGGTTTGGTTCTACCTCGTGTAAGAACTCGATGTCTAGCCTTGTACCGAATAAAGAGTAGGCGACGTTATGAAGGCTTCTCCGCCACATTAAGGAGCGTGTGTTGTGTAGTGCTTAGAAACTCTCGAGTGGGGTACTCAGGGAGTGAAGTAGGGCAAGGAAGGTTTCCTTGTAGCCGAACCACTATAAATACTCGTGTCGTGGTTTTGTATTCTTTTACTCTTTATCTTTTGCATTACTTACTTATATGCTCATCTATCAATATCCAACAAACAATCTATATGGATTGACATAAGTCGATCTAAATACTTTAAAACGAAGTTTTAATTGATAAAACTATTCAACCTCCTTCTAATTTTTCACAAATGGCATTAGAACTTCGTTATCAAGTTTCTTAAAGTATATTGTACTTTGAAAACTTGATACGATCCGTGTATGTTTGAAAACTACAAAGAAGGAAATTTCTTAAAACAAAAATTCATGTTTTAGAAATTTTTTATATATTTTAACAAAATGTTGGATAGTGATAGATCATTCTAACCTTTTCTTTTAAGAAATATTCATGCTAGGATTCGTTCTATTACTTCGTTCTATCCAAGAAAAAATGAAGTCAACACCCAAAAAAGAATCTAAAGTATTTACAACTTGCTTTTACAAAATACGATTAAGTTTTTTAAAAGCTCATGAAGTATCTCGCGTCTATGATTTTCAAAAATGATAAAAAGAATATATAGCAAAGGTATGTTCTCCTAACTACAATTAGTTAATCTAAAAACATGCTAATTGCTTATAGATAAAATAATGATATATGCTTCTATATTATATTAGGTAGTATTATAATGTCCTTGCATATATTTAATACTATGTAAAGACTCGTAGATTTAATGTTTAAACTTCAATGTCATAAACTCTCTAAAAAGTTGTTCTTCATATTAAACACATCAACAGGAATATTATTCCCGCTTGATTTCCCTAAACACTATAAACTAGTCAATATACATCTTTACCTCGAAAAGAAATATTGCTAACCAAAAGTTTTGATCCGTCGTTCCTCGGATAGAGATATTGTTGTTGCATTAGTAAATCTACGTCAATATCATCTATTCAAATTATCTATATCATGTTAAAATAGAATTTGACATGCTCCCTATCTTTCTCTTCCGACTCATGGTTTACTCATCAAAAGGAACCTCATCAAATGTGTTTAGTAAACATGAAGACTCGTCAAAACCTTGTATCACATCTATAATAGTTAAAACCTAAGATATAGAGCAAAACCATTGGCAAAAATTAAAATCGAAAACTCCCGCGTCAAAATTATCAAACCCACTAAAATTGTTAGAATATTAGTGTGCAATAGTTAGGATATAAGTTTAGGGGGTTATTTGTAGTTTAGCTCAAACTTAAGGAGGTTAGTCATGTATTAGAAAATTTCCTACTCCTCAATTGAAGATTCATTGTTCACCAATGATTAGGTTTCTCCCCCTCATTCTCTATAAATTAAGATGAGGCAGTGATGTTTATTATAGTTGTTGAGATCCCGATCATTATCTTAGGATTTTAAGATTTGACGATTCTACAAAGTAAAAATGATTCGGATCCTATGTAGGATCTTAGAAAGCTTAAAATCTTATAGTATCCCGATCTTGACCATAGGATCTTAAGATCTAATCCGATTCGGTCTTACTTTCTTTGAACCGCAAACTAAAAGGTACAAAGTTATGGATTATGTTTTTATATAAATTAAAAACAACATGTGATTCTTCTTAAATATTATATATTCATAATTTAGGACATCATATCCATTAAACATTCATAGAATTTTATGTTTATGATATATAATAATTTGTATATTTGAATAATATTACAAAGAATATTATAAAAATGACATTATAGTAGGATCTTAGGATCCCGATTCGATCTTACGATCACGATCTTGCAAAGACAAAAACGATCGTAAGTAGGATCCCGATCTTAAAAACCATTTGTACCTTCTTTTCTTGCTCACGTTTAGTTAACGTTTGAGTGTAAATATCTTTTATGTGTGTGTTGGTGCCACTCGACATTAAGGGATCATAACCCTTTGTCAAGGTCTTGTTGAAGTAGTTCTTTATTTGTAGTTCCTCTCTAAAAACCGATTTGTTGGATTTCTTCCAAGAGTGATATTTATCAAATTTACCATTCTTAGAAATTATATAAAAACTAAAATTAAGAGAAAAAACATGTTCATTTTACGTTTTAAAATTTTGTTACCATCACACAAATTTGAAAACTCACTTTATACTACTCTCTTCGTCTTAAAATTATTGTGCATAGACAAAAAACAAACAGTTTAAGAAAAACAAAACCAATACACTTTTCAACCAATCAAATATCATCCTGATAACTCACTAAACTTTGTTTTTTAATTTGTTGAAATTGAAAGTGAACAATTATTTTCGCACATTCTAAAAAAAATGTGAAGAATAATTTTGTAACGATAGAAGTAAGTTTTTATTATGTACATAGCACATCGGCCGAGCACCCCTTTTGTCTAAAAGGAATCACGGGTTGTGACACATCCTTTTTTTCCTACGTTTTGCGTATGTATTATCATTACAACTAAAATTTTAAAGTATATGCTCTATAACAATAAGTATAATGCATCAAACAGAAAAAAATTTACAAAGTTTGTTATCTTGATAATTACAAGACTCGATACCTCTTCATTTCAACGTTTATATTAGAGATAAATTTTTCACAAGACTCGACGCCTCTTAGATTAAACGTTCATACCAACAAATCACAAAAAAGACTCATTCACATTATAATAAGAACCAACATTGCACTTGCCTTAGAAAATGATATTCAGATCAACATATTTCCTTTGAACTAGCAAGTTTCAAACTTTCAACCTTTCATTATCGCATTTATATCACTTTGAAATCAAGAAAATAAAAGTAAACTCTACCTTGAAAGTGTTTAATCTAACGCGTACTCTTCCTATAAATACCAACGAAAACACACCAATGTTCATCAACAATTTCACGTCATCATTACTTAAATTAAAAACACACAAGTTCAAAGATGGCAAGTTTCAATTTAAGCTTTGTGATGTTCATAGCCATGATGGTTGTTGCATCCTCTCAACTTTACACCACAACGGCTCAAACTAGGCATGTCGTTGGTGACACATTGGGATGGACCATCCCGTCAAATGGTGCATGACCTACACCTCGTGGGCATCCCAACAAACATTCACCGTTGGAGACACCCCATTTTAACTACACCAATAGTGCGTGGCGTTGCGAAGTGTCTGCTGCGTCATCGACCATGCTGCCACTAACCCTATCTCTTGCCACCACCTGGACCCACCACCCTCGCCTTAGCCACCCTGGACCACATTATTACATATGCACATTCACAAGTCATTGCCAAATCGGTCAAAAGTTGACCATCAATGTCTCGGCTAGCTCCACCGCAACACCTCCATCCACAACACCGATGGCACCGTCATCTCCACCACCAACCGCCACTCCAACTCCGCCATCAATGACACCGACACCACCCATGACACCCACCGAACCCTGTCCTCCCACCTCATCCCCAAGCTCGAGCCCAACTTCGCCACCAACCATATCTGGTGGCTCTACTCCATCACCACCAGCTGGTAGCGGAGCCCCATCTCTGACCGTCACAGTACCTGCCACTTTCTTGGCAATTGGCTTAGCTTTCCTAAATTTTTAAAATTATGAAATGAGATAGTACACTTACACTTGTGTCATGCATGTTTATATAGGTATTGCTTGCTTGTAACGTATTTTTTCTCCCCATTTTTGTTGAATTTTGTATTGTTCCTGGATTTCTAGATTGGATTTGTGGTATATGTGAGATGTATTTAATAAACAGATGATTTATTAATTATTAGTTACGTTTAATATTCAGGGTCTTCAACTTATAGTTCTGATTTCAGCCTAAACATATTTCACCATGCTACAACCTTTTTTCCTTATTTTCACGCCTTCACAAACAAATTGGACAAACAATGCAAGTTCAACAGAATAGTTAGGAACAGTAGAGATCTTATAGGAAGCATAAGCAATACAGACAAGTAATTTTTTTTTCAGTTGCGACACCTCTTAACTTTTTAAAAACCATATTTGTGGCTTAATGATTCTTAAGCACTTTGGTACTAATATTTGTAATGTTTTCAGATACTTTTGAACATATGTGTGAATTGTTTATAATCTGGATATCAATCTGAATAGTGTAATCACTTTCAGATTAAAGTATTTCGACTCTTTATGACTCGGGTTCACGAAATACATAATCGGACAAGACATATTGACAAAATTGAAATATAAGGCACGAGAAATCAATCAGAAATGTTAGAGTATTGTTTGATGTTATGTTCTGCCCCTTGATCCCGCAAGCCCTACAAGGGGGCGCGGCCCCTTGACCCCGCGTCTTTGTCGTGGCGGTATTAAGCTAATTATAACGAGTGTGCACTCCCCACCTCCTAACTCGTTATGATCTAAATTCGTATAAGGTTGTTGTATTTTATCAACAAATATACATAAAAATTCAATCTACCTTTATAATGTGGGGTTTCGTGCATCTTCTTTTTGTTCCTCTTCTTAGTTTGGGATCTCAATGTTGACACTAAATTGAGACTCAAAATCTGGTGGATTCAAGAGATTTCTTGAAACTTTTGATGAAGCCGATTTACCGCCAAGTCGAGAGGGCAGCCTAACTTCTTGCGATAAGTTGAATATATAGATTTTCGAAGAATTGAGTATTGCCAAAATGGTTGCTTTACAAGGTTATATGATATTATGATCATTATTATAAAAAGTATTTACTAATTGAAGATGTTTACCCTCTTGATATTGCAATGAGGTTCATCAATATATAGTTCACAATTTTGATCCACTCTTACATATGTTCTTTTCCCTCTCTCTACCCTTTCATTTCCGCCTAAGCTTCCCTGGTTTGGGGACAACCTATGGATTTCATGGTAGTCTGTCTGACTCGCCAAAATATAAGAATCCCTACAGTTCAAGAGATGTATCCCTACAGTTGGTGGAAACTTGGAGGGGTTAACGCCTTTTCTATTAGGGATGTATTCTCGCTAAATGGGGGTGTTAATCTTCCTAAGCATTCCAGATTACTTTGGCAAGCGGTTCTTTGGTCTTCTGGGTACTTCATACGGAAAGAAAGAAACAATCATGTATGTGTTTAAAGGTAAAGTTCCAAGCGTTAATAGAATTTCAAGAGATACAACTTAAAAGTTTTGACTGGATTACGAGAAGATCAAAAAAGAAAGCTATCGACTGGCAGATGTGGCTACAATATCCTGGGAAGTGCTGTAAAAAAATCTGAGTTCGGCGTTGCTTGACAGTAGACGGTTGGATTTGAAAGCAACTTCGTCACTTTCGTGTACCCATCGGACGGCAGCCCTTTCGGGGGTTCCCCGTCTTTGATTGGATGGAAACAAATATCTAAGGTGTGCAGTGATGGCTGCTGTTTGGTTTGTGAGGTGCAGTGTGCAGCAGGGTGTGCAATTTGCTGTTTTAAGGTGTCTGAGATGTGGGGACAGCGGAGTGGCACTTTAAAGTTGCTGAGAAGGGGTCTGCATTTTGCCTGTTTGGGACGGTATCTATTTATATTTCAAATGGTGCCTCTGCATTTCATATGCTCACTGTTGGGCTATGTTACAAATGCTGAAATGCATGTTCGCTTATTATCATGTGGGCCTGTGGCATTGTGGGTTAGCAGTTTGTTTGTGCTAGGACATTGTGGGCTATTTCATGTTAATATAGTTTGTTTTGTCTCAAAAGGTGAAGAATGGTGGGATCACCCGGGTCATCATCCTAAGGATCTAACCTGGACCTCCTCCAGGACCCGGCGTCGAGCGATGGACTGTCAGGTGTTGTCTTATCAAGAGGTTGGGCTTTGAACCTGCCATTTTCTCCGATAGGCGCCGTTGACCAGGTCAATCTGGCGTTTGCGGTGGGGATGGTGCCAATTGAAAGCTTTTAGGTCGATGGAGATTCGAACCCGGTCTATTGACACAAGGTTGGAAGCTCTTACCATTGGACTAAAGGCCCATTGGTAATATAGTTTGTTTTGTATTTTGGGTCTTCCTTATCTTAATTGGCTTGATTAATTAGAGGGGGATGCCTTGTTTTGTATTTTTGTTTTTGTGTGGTTTTTATAAAATGATGCCTTTAAAAATAAAAAAAAGAATCCCTACAGTTCATGTACCTTTTGACTTTGTAACAAAAAACTACAAGGATTTGAGTGATTTTACACAAATCAAATTAGATAGTTCATTTCAACCTTTGACTAAGAAACAAGCGACGAATTATAAGAATCCAAGCGCCGTAGAGCTGTCAAGTAGAATCGACAACTCGATCTACTCTCTCGTTAGCCAAATACTTATTTTACTTCTAAAGCAAACAAATATTTTCCACTTATCTCATTGAGTTGAGTAGATTGAGAAAGCAATAAGCAAATGCACAGAAAGGTCACAGTAATATACGGTTAGCAACAGCATTCCAGTCATACATAAAAGCATTATATCAATGAAGTCATCAAGAAAGAGAGTGTTTTTTAGCTCCTTAAATAAAATCTTCAAAAAATTCCTCAAGGTCATACTTTCGTGTTTTCATCAATTTTTAAATCACAAGCTTGTGTTGTTCTCGTCGATATATCAGCTACACACAAAATGGGGAAGGGGGAAGGATATCAAATTAATGGTATAGCTTTTATAAAACACTATCAAGCAGTAAATACTGACCTCTTATTTTGTACAATATTTGTTATCCTCAACCTCTACAGCTTTATCAATAATCTCCTCTCTTGGCCGTTCTCAAAATTTTCTTGCAGAACCTTTTATCAATCTTGACCAAATTGATCTGCTTCTCAGTTTAAAAAATGGCCTAATGCGAGCAAGAGCATCAGTCGGGATTGTTGCTTAGAAGAAGCAAACCCAACCCATTTACATCAAAAAATGGGTCACTTTAAACCGTTATGACAGTTTAACTCTCAAGTTTTTCATAAAAACTGATTGGATCATTATTATTCTAAGTATTAAGTTATTTTGGTCATACTAATTACTTTCAATAGTTATTGATAAAATTTAAGTCCGCGTGCATTGAAAAAAGTTACCTTTTCAATCTTAGTGATCGTATTCTGGCTTCTCAGCATTTCACCGACTCCATTCGTTGTTTTGTCATGCAACTCAGACACCTAATTAAACAAACAAAATCCAATCTTGTTTAAGTTGTGAGAAAATCCAAATGAGTGAAAACAGCGATAGATGATAATACAATTAAAACCAACCTTGTCTTTCACTTGCTTTGAAGCTTGTGCCAACTCGTCAATCGACTTTTGTTCTTTTAATATAACTTCATTGCGTTCATCAGCTAGTGCTTGAAGAGAGTCACGCTAGTGCTTGAAGACAGTCACGCCACTACTACACAACTGGGCAAATGCTACGGAAATTTGTAACGGAAATTTTCCGTAGCAAATATGCAACGGGTTTGCAACATATTTGCAACGGATTAGCAAGGAAACGAAAACCCGTAGCAAATCCGTTGCAAAAATTAACATAATTTCTTTTATACTTATTTTTAAATATTCTGTTGCAAATCCGTCAAGTTTATTTGAAATTTGTAACGGATTTGCGACGGAGCATTAAAAAAACATAAAAAGGCAACTATTATTAGCTTCCATTGCAAAATCGTTGCAAAATCATAAAAAAATGTGATGGATTTGCAACGGAATAACTATAATAATTTTATTTTATTTTTAATAATCCGTTGCAAATCCATTGCAAACTTATTAAGGATTTGAAACAAAATATTCAAAGTTAAAATAAAAGAAAATATTTTTTGTTTTTGTTGCAAATTTTTGTTTAATTGTTATTTTTTTGCAACGAAACATGATTTTAATTTAATTTTTAATTTATTTATAATATTTCATTCCAATCCACTTGCAATTTACAAAATTTTGCAACAGTAACGAATAAAATTTTGTTTTCTGTTTATTTTCAATATTTCGTTGGTATTTCCGTCGTAAATTTTAAAATAATTGATATATGTAACATATACTATTGTTAATTTCTTTTGGCGTGGCAATTTGTGAGTGATAACATCAAATTATGTCTATATATTTTATCAATATTTTTCACTTATTTCTTGAAATTATTACTTTTATGTGTGATTTGGTACTTAATCACTTCTTATTTGTATAATAGGACATTTATGAGCAACGAAACAGGAAGACGAAGAAATAGGCCAAATATTGGAAGAAACACGAAGTATTGTGAACCAGAAGTATTTACAGTGCATATACGACAAGCACTTTACGGCGTAAAGGATTGTATCTTAGAACAATTGATTTATCAAGTATATTACGGCGTATGAAGATCGATGGATATGCGGCGTAAGTAATAAGAACATGTTGACCAAGCTTTGTAACCGCATCCCAGTTACATCGTAATGACCCTGAACATCTATGTCTTAGTTATCAAGGAAACAAGAGAGATTCTTAACAATGTGTATTACGACATATGGCATCGCCTTAATGAAGTCAAGCCCAACAGGCCCTATATATATACCTCAAGAGACTTGTTTAGAAGGTGTCCATCTATTCCAAAAAATGACTAGGGTTTTGAGAAACCCCAGTTTTCACCATAGGAAGGCTGAAACTCAGGAAGAAGGAAGACCAAGAACATCACATACTTTAGTGTACTTCGGTTTGATTAATTTGATATATTGAACTCGTTGTCTATGCTTGTTTCATTTAATTTGATATCAAGAACATCACCCCAGTTTGTGTTAGCCTCGTTATGATAATAATTATTTCTTTTCTTTAATTCTCTAGTTTATTTGTAGATTCTTGTAGATAGTTTGTGTTGTGTGCCTAAGAACCTTGTATTATGGTGCTAGCTATAAATATTAGGTTGAGTACTTACTTGGAAGTAGGTGATCATCTGAACTGGCGTGTACAATTGACTATAGGATGATCATTTCTTAGTAGTTGTTAGATCATGATCATTTTATAACCCTTAGTAGGAGTAGCTAGTTAAGGAGTACAAGCCATATTAGTGGACTGGCAATTCATTAGTATCGTGTGTTAGTGAGAAACACATAGGTATATTTCACATATTAGTTGGAGGACTCAGTGACTGTGAACTGAATATGTTAATTCCTCGTGCATGGTTAAGTATTCAAGAATCATTGGCTAGCGTCACGACTAAAAAATCAGGCCTAATGACTTTAGATGCCTCTAAGAGAGTTGATAAGGAAGTATTGCACTTGAGGATAATAGAAGCGATTAAATGAATGAATAACACATTTTACATGAAGGATGGCCTTATTTAACCAAAATAAAAGTTGTAGTTCTCTTTAACCTGGTTTTATGGCCGCTTGAATCATCAAAAGCAGAGTTCGCATAAAAGAGTTATGGCAAAAACAATACAAGCATGTGATACTTGTATACTTATATTGTTTTGACCATAACTCCTTCATACGAAATCCGCTTTTGATGATTCAAGCAGCTACAAAATCGGTAGAAAGAGATCTACAACTTTTATTTAGCTAAAATAAGGCCACACAAAATCCGACTTCACCATTGTAACACCCCCGAAATCTTAATGACAGCGGAAGACTAATTCGGGTGTTACTCGAATGGAGATCATAGTGAATGTGTCATATTGGTTTGAGATGGGCTAATATGATTAGTTCTAACAAATAAAATTCAAATGTCCTATTATAGTATCAAACTGATGTAACAGTACTTACAGGCTTATCACTTCCTAGTTAAATTATCATTCTATAAAATCAATGCTTATTAGTTTACGAGTCTGTAAATTGAAAAAGAAGTGAAGCATGATGATTATACTCCAAAACGTCTTCAACTGATAGGAATACTTTTACTATATAGTTAACATCCAACACTAGTTGATATAGGTTCATATTTTATATACTGCAAACTTAAAACTGTTGCTGTCACAGTGGGTTAACGGGTCAAAATTGGATTTCTTTTTTCCTTTTGAAGTTAACTAAAAATAAAAAGACCAAGAAGCTTATTAGAATATCATTTTACAGATATACGGAGTAACTGAGTTTAATAATAACTTCCTTCCCAAACACCTACTGCAACAATAATATATATATTTAAGTGCTTTATACTTCTTGATAGCTTCTTTTCCAAACACCCACTACAACATTAAAATAAACTGATTGTTCTCTAAGTGCTTTATAGTTCCAAAATAGAATCTGGTATTGTGATTTGTGAAGTAAGAGAGTCAAACAAGTTTCTGTCTTTAACTACGAAAATATGTTTAGTTAGGACGAAATGAACAAATTTATATGTTTTGAAATGTAATGAAACTGTTTTTACCTTATCATTCCTTTTTAATATGGCTTGATCTAAACTGTTTATTTTCTTTAAAATATGCATGTATCAACTTGCTTAGGTTTTAGTGCTTCTTTACTAGTTGACTCTATTGTAAGTACATTGCAGACAAGTAGTTTTACTAAAACACTTCAATTTCTTTTAACTGTAAGTACATGACTGACAAGCACTTGAATATTGATCCTAAACACAATTCTTCTTTAATATTTATGATAAGCTTTTGTGGGCTGCAATAGGTATTTATAAATTCAAATGAGTTGTAATTGGTTTAAGTTTTTTTTTTGGTTAGGTTGAAGAGCTAGAAAAATCGGTGAAGGACTTGGAGCAAGCGAGAGAGAAAGAGAGACAAGAAGTTTTTTGCGGAATCTATAGAACAACAAAGAAAGCTTAATGAAGAAAGATTAGAGACATTTAAGGAAGAAATGAAGAAAGAAACAAATTAGAGGCTCGCCGAGGAGTTGACACAATTGAAGGAGCAACAACTCCCCGGTTCGCATAAACATTTGTTGATTAAGGTACACTTGGTGTTTCATACACATTTTGTTTAGAAGTAGTACGGTGGATTTGGTAAACTTGGTGAATTTTACATATTTTGTTACGAAGTGGTGCATTCGTTAGGATTTTGTTTGTTACACTTGGTGTATACTTTTGGTTTAGAAGTAGTACGTTTGGTAATATTTGATACACTATGTAATATGATATTTGAACGTTCGTCTAATTATTAATTTGGGTTTCAATTGTGCGTTTTGAATTATTTAGTTTTTGATATTTGTATATTACCGAAAAAGGGGCTAAATGCTGTTTTATTTATAAAAATGCATTTTTTTGTGACGGAATTGTATACCGTCGCAAAATCCATTGTTACTTTATGCCATTGCAAATTTATACCATTGCAATTCGGTAGCAAATTTATTCCGTTGCAATCTCGTACCGAATATTATCCGTTGCAATTCCCGTGCAAAATCTACCGTAACAAAACCGTAGAAAAATTGTTGGAATATGACCCGTTGCAAAAACGGTTGCTAATTTAGAACGGATTTTTCTTGGTTGGAAAACCGTTGCAAAATTTTATACACCCGTTAGAATTCCGTTGCAAGTTAAATTTCCATGGAGCATTAACGCTACGGTAGGTATCCGTTGCAAATCCATTGCAAATGACCATTTGCAACGGATTTGCAACAGATTCCTACCGTAGCATTAGCCCACTTTTGTTGTAGTGCGCGCATAGTTCAACTGTGCAATCTGTCCCATTGAAACACAACTTGTGAGAAGCCATAAAGCATGAACAAAACCTGAATCAATGTTATGTTTGGTTTGAAGATACATGAAGAAAGTGAAGGTACTTGTGATGGTCCAAGCTTGTTATTATCGATCTAGCTCGGCCTGCATGTCCTTTGTGCTTAAATTCTTTGATTGTATGTTAGCCAATCATTTCTGAGCATCCAAACACTCCTCACGGGCCTCTTCAAGCTGAAAGACTCAAGAAGTGAAGCTAGTTACTTTTCAAATTTAGTGACGAAACTGAAAGAACAAAGTAAAAGAAACATGAAAACGCATTATTGTTGCAAAACATCAGGTACTATATTGATGCAAAATATGGCATGTTATACTTATCAGTCACAAGATTGTCTCTCACCACCTCACACATAACTTCCTTAACAAAGGATGCAAAACTAATCTCTCCTTCGTGTCTGCTGATTTAATCATCCCAAGGGCCGAGATCAGCTAGAGTTTTGTCACGCTCAAGAGAGTCTCTCATTTTCGGCGGTTAAAAGAAAGTAAATCAAATGAGTAGGAAGGACACTTATTAGTAATGATAATAATAATACTGCCAAACACTTGCAAATAAAATAATACCTTCGAATTCCTCCTTTCTTGTCTTCTCTTTGATTAACTTCTTTTGCAGATCAGATAAATGTTTCTTCAGTTCAAACCTTAGGGTAGTTTAGTTGGAGAAATCTTCGTTTTCAGGAAAATTTTCGTATGAAAGAAAAAGCGAAAATCAGTTTAGTCACTTTTTTCAATAATTTTCCAAAATTATGAAATTCTCATTTTCCAATTTGTAATAGAAAAATGAAAATAACATTCACTTTTCACTTTTTCGTTTAAAATAATACACATTTCCTTTCACCCTACACTTTTATCACATCTTCATCCTTCATCCTCCACCTTCAACTAAACAACTTTTCATTTTAGAAAAAGGAAAAATATAACTCCATTAAGCGGTTTTCGCGTTCTCAACTCTTCTTTCAAGAAGAAAAACACTCCATTCTCAGAATTTAGAAGCGGAAAAGCAGGAAAAATACAAACCTGCTAAGCGGCGCGGGGCGTTTGGTTGAAAAATTTTCTGCTTTTTGCTTCTAAATTCTGAGAATGAGTGCTTTTTCTTCTGAGAAGAGTTGAGAAATGAAAACCGTTTAGCTGAGTTATATTTTCCTTTTTCTAAAATGAAAGTTGTTTAGTGAAGGTGAATGAATGATGTGATAAAAGTGTGGTGTGAAATGGTGTTATTATTTTAAAAAAAGTGAAAGAATGTTATTTTCATTTTTCTATTACAAATTGAAAATGAGAATTTCATATTTTGAAAAATTATTGGAAAAAATGCGACTAAACTGATTTTCGCTTTTTCTTTCATACGAAAATTTTCCTGAAAACTGAGTATTCTCCAACTAAAACTACCTAATTCTCAGACTGTTTAGACTTCTTCATAGAAGGAACTACATTAACAAGCCCAAGATTTTTTTAGAAAGGTAGTCAACAAGTATCATTATCTTATAACCTCTTTAAGGCCGTCATCATCTACTATCTTGAACCGTTGGGTGGCATGTTTCCTCTTAGAGAGTTCATCCAAATAAAGGAATGTTTTTCATGTACAGTACGTATTTATTTCACAGCATATGATGGAGAAAAATATTAAATCTACCCAAAACCACTAACACATAATCAATGCCAATAATATTGTGCCTAGAACCAGCAAACGCTTGTAAGGCAATCATATAACCATCGAAACAATGGTTATGATTCGTTCATGTCATAACCTAACATAGTGTTTGTTCACATGTTATAAGATACGTCGTAATAACTGTTTTTTGCAGATTATCGGATTAATTAATTGTTAGCAGGATATTTAGCATGGCCCAATGGCCCTATTTGTATATGTGCGTATTACTTATGTTAAGGCCCATTATGTATTACATATACACATAACCTTGTAATCATGATCGTTATGCAATATACAAAGTTTACATTGTAATCTCGAGGGCATAATAACCTAAACTATTGGATATATAATTGATTTGTTTCATAAACAGCCATAAACTTTTGACAGCAGGAATGTTGAATCTTTAATATGTTAAAGACCAACAACATGCCCATGTTATAACCCCAAAAATAGTGTGTCAACCTACATAAGTTAGATCATAAATATAATATATGGTTCAATTTTTTTCTTTAGAAGGATAAACTAACACACTTACAATAAACTATAAATATACCCCACACTTTGTCACATACAGAACTTGAACTCACAAACACTTGGTTATACGAAGTGTATGACTCAAACAACATCTTAATTCAAGTTATACGCGCGAAGACTACTATTATGGTTCTAACTCAATGTTCGATAGTTGTGACACTTTTAAAAACCATTTATCATCAGCAAAAACTTTAATCGTACAAAAGAAGTAACAAAATGTTTACGCGAATCAACATCAACCTAAGTCTTATGGTTTAAGGTTTTGAACATACGCGTAAAAGCTCACACATGCATAACAGGGTCTTTGTAACTATAACCGCTATAAGTTTAAGAAACGATGCACAAAAGTCACTAGATGTACTGATGAAAGGTGTTACCTATGTTGATATCGATGGCTTGGCGTTAAATGGCGGAGGAATGGTGAAGAGAACACGCACCGCATGAGTGTGGAGCGGGAGTATGAATTTTGAAATGTTGCGAAATGACCAAAATGCTTGTGGTTATTTCATTGTAAATATCGGTTTTGGCGGCCGATATATCGGTGATATATCGCTTATCGGTGGTCGACCGATACGATATTTCACTTATCGGTCAAATTTATCTGTTTGGTCAAAATCAGTCAAAAATGGTTAAAATCGGTCAAACTCATATTTATTATTTTTTTTTAAGTGATAAATAATTATGAACTCGTGGCTTTTATTTTTCAAGGATGTTAAAATTTTGTAGTTTTTTTTTGTTGTTGACCTATTTTATTATGATATTGCTAATATTTATTTATTTTAAATAATTTTTTTATAATTTATGGTCTCCGATATATCACTGATATATTACCGCCAAAACCGATATAATGCTTGACGGGGGTCAACCGCCGAGCGATATTTACAACCATGGGTTATGTATAGCTATTCATATGTGGACGCTAACAAACTAATATTTTTTTATTTTTTACTTTTATCTATTTATTCATTTAATTTGCTAAATAACCTGTTATAGATTAAACCTTTGCTGATACGTTAGATAATTAGCTGGTACAAAACAGATTGTTAACTTATAGGATCCATTGTAGTTTCATAATACCTTATTTGTAACATATTTATAGTTCATCAATAATATATTGTTTCTCATCAAGTGGTTTTCATTATCCATTTATCTATATTTATAATCTATACTAATATATAAAGCATTTAGGCCTTTTTATAAATAGAAATGCTTAAAAATTCAGCATCAACACTTGCCTATTAGAGAAAGAGTAACCGACATGTTCTTAAAAATGAAATTAAATTATGTAATTAATAATATAAATGATTGTAACTGAAAAAATTTAAAATACAATTAAGTAAATAACCATTATTAAGTTTTGTTACATAATTTTAAATTCACATTGAATTATAAGTTATTTGCTTTAGTATAAAAAGAGACTATGAAAATATGATAGATTCGTTTTAGGGAGTAATTGCGTATCTATACTACTATATAAAACATTTGGGACACTCTAATATAAGAAGTCTTAAAAAAATTAAGACCAAAAACATTTCCTTAATAGGAAATTAAAGAGTCATTAGTCAATGAGATTTGAATTGTCTGAATTTTATTTGAATGTCTTAAAGAGCCCAATTCGTAACAGATATCTTCCATTAAACATATTTAATGAAAAAAGAAAACTGCAATATAATTTAGAAAAAAACGTCTAATCATTAATATATTTTTAATTCATGCTTTTAATCTATACCATAACTTATGGGATATAAATACCCACAAACAACCTACAATCAACAACACAACCACAAGCAAAACACTCAATATCTCACTCCCCATCTCACGAGATCAACATCTTCCCAAACAAAAACCGAGTACCCGCCGCTGCATTGCGCGAGTACCCTTCTAGTATTTTATAATACATTTGGGACTTGCTTATAACAAAAAGACTTAAAAGATTAGTTTATCTATTTTGAAAAAATTTGGTCAAATACTAATATTAATAACCGACATATTATTTAGGGGCAATTGCATATATACCCACTAAAACTTGCATATTTGCATATATACCCAAAACATGCTTAAAATGCATTGTACATCATGCAATAAAAACTTGTATTATGGGGAAATATGCAAGTTTTTAAGTTTTAGTGGGTATATATGCAATTCCCCCTATTATTTATAATTGAAATTAATTTATGTAATTAATAATATACATGATTGTAACCGAAAACATTTAAAATACAATTAAGTAAATAATAATTATTGATTTTCTGTTACATAATTTTAAATTCATATTAAATTATAGGTTATTTGTTTTAGTATAAAAATGATGCCATAAAAAGATGATACATTCATTTTAAAAGTGATTATGTACAATTTGTTAACATGCTGTAAGAAGATATGTTGGCTTGAGATAATGAAGTTAACTACTACGTTTTGGCAATACTAATAATGACATTGTTTTGTCTTCACGTTATCACCAGCTACGATGTGTCATCTCTATTACCGTGTAGCAAAACACCACCATTGTTGCTTTATCCTTTTTCGGTTTTGATGCATTGTGCATGTACTACTATAATGTATAAAGATGATTATGATGCTTAAATTGTATGTTATTGTGGGTAATTTGGTTATATAGGAGTGCCTGCATGCATGCAACAATGGTATCCGTCTAGTTCTACATATATAAACAAGTCCAGTACGTATAAGTTTTACAAAGTATTAGTTATAAAGAAGTTAGGTAACGAATTGGTCATTATAAAAAAGTTTTAACATGCAAACTTGGTTCGTACTAACAGATTTTAAATTTGCATATATATAATCAACTATGAAAATGTAGGATGGCTATGAATTTAATTACTCGTAATACAAAATACCGAAAATTAAGGAAGACTATAACAATAATGCATTGGTCATGGGGATATGCTACTTGAGATCATAGACCACAATTATCAAGTAGGTAACCTGCAAATCCAAAAGGTGAGTTATTAATCGGTGGTATGTTTTTATTCATATAGTAGCTACTTTTTTTTTTTTTTTTTTTTTTATTTTTATAATTTTGTTTATATCAAAGTATAAACGCGAAAATCTGGCTGTAAATATAAAGTTTAATAAGCCAAACGCTTAAAAGCGTAAATACGAACAAACCGACAAAAATTGTGTTATCTTAGAAAATGGGAAGACAAAGGGAATATTTCGCGAAAAGTTCTTGAGGCATGGGGTTAGGCCGGTAGGAATAGTGTATCCCATCCAAAGACCACACAAAGGAGAAATACGACCAGCCAACCTATCGACCTATCATATATAGCCCCCTTAGTATAGATCCAATTATTATGCTATCATGATAAAAATATGTACGTGTCAAAACTCATTAAATTTTGTAGCCAGCTAGTTAGGTATATGTGACCTCATTTGAAATAAATACTGAAACAAACACCCCTTAAATATAAGCCGAAATCGTATAATCTCATAAGCTCACGTGTAAGCTTAAACAAACACCCATAAATCTTACTATTACAAAGTATGGTTCGTGTGACATATTTGAGATACTGAAATTTAGAGACCCGTATGTTATCTCAAATTATTTTGTGCTAGTGTATAGTCTTTTATACTGTATTACGTTACTAATTAAACTGCTGAGTTATATATAATATACCAATGCATGTTATGTTGACCACCCGTGATTTTTCGAAGATTAGTTATAACGAGTGTGGAAACTCGCGCGATGCAGCGGTATTGGCTTCAAAAGACTTACTTTGTAGCGACACTTAAACCTTAGGGACTAATTTTGCCAGGTTGCTATAGTTAGCAATACAGGACTTTCCTTGCAAGCGTCGCTTAAACCTTAGGGAGTATTTTTGCTGATTGCTATAGATAGCAATTAATGATCAGGGACTTATTTTTGTTGCACTGAGCCTCAAATTTGTTTTCTTAAGTTCTAAACTTAGCAATTAATGCATACCCACTTTGAGGAAATGTATATATCTATCTACTTATAATCACAAACCACTCTCTCTCCTAATTAATTTTGACTTTCAGACTTAAAAGTGTTAAAGCATGATGTACAACACATTAAAGCCCAAAATTCGGACTTACAACCACATATGCATAATATACAACACATTAATACAAGCTTCTTGACCAAACAATTAATACACCCATCACCAATTAATACAAAATGTAAAGCATAATGTACAAATCTATACTCCATTATTTCGGCAATAAATATGATTCCGCCTCTTGTTAGGCTACTTGTCCGGCTAGAGTGGCGGTACGCAAAAAAATTAAAAAATGCTAGATCTACAAACATAAAATCATTAGATCTACAAAAAAAAATCGGATCTATAAAATTAAAAACTTATGGTTTGACAAGTTGAAATATTAAAAAAATTACGTAACTATTTTTTTATCACCAAAAAACGCATATTTATGAAAAAAATATTACGTAACTATTTTTTTATCAACAAAAAACGCGTATTTATGAAAAAAAAATACGAACTTCAAACCGTTCGATAATTGAAAATTAAAATAAGATCTCAAATCCGGTTCACGTTTTATCTGTATAAGATTTTTTTAGCGGAACCATCTATCATCACTGATCTCTTGTGTGTGATACTATCCGAATCATTCAAGTAATAAAACATAACAAGTTTGTTACTTTTATTTCTTTGATTCGTTCAATGACTAAAGTCAAACGACTAACAAAAACAATTAACTAGACCTACCCGAGACCTTGGTTGTCACAAGACCTTGAAGCCAATTAAATTGTTGTTCTTCAATCGTGGGTTTGTTATTGAGTGTGATTCGTGGGTTCTTTAGTAAAAGATCAGGGATGGAGTGATGAGATGAGATTGAGATAATGGTTTGAGTTTGTTAGATCTCAGTTGGGAGTATAATGATGGTAGCGTATTTTTTCTTGGATCTGTTTGGGAAGAAATAATAACGTTTGGAGGCGGACTTTTGAGAAATATTAGGTTTAGGTTAAATTGTGTTGATGTGCTTCTTATACATCCGGATATACATAGGTTTATGTGATTGAATTTGGATCGGGTTCTTTGATGCGGTGGGTATTTGATTTGGATTTAGGCTAAGCCAACTAAATCGATTCTTTTGAACCGAGCTTACGAAAATTTGGAGTTTGGGCTTTAATGATACTATCCGAATTTTGGCATGGGGTGAATTACGCTAATAATGAGCGCAAAAATTGTTACTCGTATTTTTATAAAAAATTTTTGGATACAATTTATTTAATATTGGCGTAAGAGTGGTATTTTGGTTATAATATTTCACGGAAGGATCTGATTCACGGCGGCGATAATTTGAAAAAATGATTACGGGGTTTTATGCGGTATTGCAAAGCATATTTATTAAAAATATTTACGTAACTATTTTTTATCACCAAAAACGCGTATTTATGAAGAAAAAAAATTACGAATCTATTTTTTAAGACTAAAAAGCGAATATTTATGAAAAAAAATACGGATCTATTTTTTTAAGACAAAAAGCAGCGTGTTATCAAAAAAAAATTAGGGTCTACTTTTTAATACGTGTTGTCAAATGGTTATGGATCGGGATTTTTTTTTTTTTTTTTTGGGCTTGATTGGAAATCCTAAACTTGGGTGGGTTGTTGATTACTCGATCCGAGCGGGTATGATCCAAGCAGGCACCGACCAAATGGGCTCGAGCCGAGCAGACGCGAGCTAAGCGAAAATTTTGAAATCCAGTAAATTTATTATCAAAAGAACATAATAAACTAAAATACATTATTCACGGAAAATTTTATTTCATGGTATCCGCCGCCACAACGCAGCGGACCTGCATTAAATGTCACTAATACAAATAATATAGCACATTATACGGATAATCAAGCTCGAGCGGTCAGCGGGCAAAATAGGCAAGCCCGAACTTGCGGGCTAAGCGGTTCGAGCGGAATAAGCGCGGGCCAGCGGGCTCGAGCCGACAGTGCTGGGCTAAGCGAAATTATTGATATCCGTAAATTTATTGTCAAAAGAACATAATAAACTAAAATATATGATTCACGGAAAATTTTATTTGAGTCTGCCATGCGCGCATGGCAGATGCCTGCTCTGATAATAAATTATTAGAAAAGATCAAGTTTGACAATTTAAAAGAAGAGGTCAAAATTGGACCAACAAAAGTCGTCTATGCTAAATATAGTATATCCAGACGGCAGTATTCCTGGAAAATTTCCATCCCAATATCAAAAAATGTCAAAGTGTAGCTTAGTACCTCACCTTACCAAACTTCTAAAGTTGCAACATGATACTCTAAACTTGTCTATGTTGAATTTCTATTACCCTATTATCACTTAACAGTAAAACAAACACGTTATAAATTTAACGGACGTTATCATCAAAATTACGATATTTATAATGAAGCTATCGAATAAGAGTATAAACAAATTGAATCCCAAGGTTGCCAGAGCTCAAGCTCGGATCATTCACGGTCATAAATATCAAGCTCGTTTCAACCCTTATGTTTTTGTCTCGAGTTCTGCTCGTAACAAGCAAACCATATAAAATCTTGAAACTATCCAAGTATGATTGAGCTCAAGCCTTATTTGAGGCTTATTTAGTTAACGAGCGCAAGCATTAGCTCTATATACGTGTCTATCGCGTATAACTTTATATTTAATATGTATCTTTATATATAAACGAGCATAATAAGCGAGCTCTATCCTAATGTACTTTATAAACAAAGATTGAGTCGAGTTTTAATTGTTTATCACGTGGAACTGAATCTAAATGTATAAGGCTCGAAACGAGGTTAAGCTCGGGAATTATGATCCTAAACGAGCCGTGCTCGAGCTTTCTAGACTCAAATTGTTTCTACATTTCTACCTCTATTTTGTAGTTATACTATGAATATTTCATGTAAATTTGAGGACAACGTCTTTTAACTTCTTAACGGTCTTAACTATTAAGTGGATATAGGATAGTAGAAATTTCACTTAGCTCAGTTTAAGATATCATATTGCACCTTTAAAAGTTCAGGTAACTTAAAATTCCACTTAACTACCAATCTACATTTTAACTTATCTCAAAACTAGGATTAAGTAGATATAGTTTATTTTAATTTAACTTAAAGGTTAACAATAAGTAAACATAACTTATGCTTTACCAAAACCATTGGTTACACTAAGAATAACATGTGTTCTAAAAAATGTATAGAATTGAGGCTGCTGCGCTATATGTTTACATTTCATATGTACATATTGGTTCTACATATCTTTTGCAAATTTGTTAAAGATTTGAATGTGAAAAGCGTTATTCAAACTTTGAATATTGTTACTTTATATCAAACAAAGACTGTTTATATGTTTATTTTAGTTAAAAGTCACATTAACTAGATATTGTTTTGAATATTGTTATTTTATATCCAAACAAAGACTGTTTATATGTTTATTTTAGGTAAAAGTCACATCAACTACAATTAAATTGTATTATATGTTTGTAGCTTTTGATTGGAATTCTAGATAAATTAGCCTCCGACACCAACTTATATGTATTCATTAAATATATAATAAGATATCATTATCATTATTATTACTACGTATAACATTATATTCTAGTTTTAGATTAAAAGACACAATCAACATCTCTCTGTAAGTAGAAGTTTATGCTATCACGCAGAATAAGGTTTAGAAAAAAATGACTAGACAAAGGTAAAACATATTCAAAACTAGACAAGTAATGTATTCTGCTAATTTTTTCTTGCCTTCTTGTTGGAACAAAACCGAAAGTTTAAGTACCAAACGAATAGTATTTTTAGTACACGTATTATAACAATACATTTTGAAAGAATACACGTCTATTGTATTACTTAAACTCTTACAAAAACAGCTACAAAAAAGTAAGTAAATTGCATGTGATATTATGGTTGATAAAAATATCTTAATGTCAATAATAAATCATATAAATATAGAGTAGTTTTACTTATTCCACCATTGTCCAAACCAATACGTTAATTTTTGTCCCTAATAGAAAATGTCTAACTACTCGTCAAACTTCTAATATTTTAACAGATTTTTTTTTTGAGGAAATCCGTAATTATATAATATGCACATGCAACTTAACGTTAAAAAGCTACATAAATAACACTATTTAATTCAAAAATAACCTAAAAGTTATATATCATTAAATAAATCCTTGGGTCGTGGATTCGGTAAGAAAACGAGCCGCTCCAAAACTCAAAATTCGATACCAACTTTACACATCACAATGTCAACGTGAAATCGTCAAACTTTCGAGGTTTCATTCTCCTATAAATACATGCACAAGTAACATTCATCTTCACCAAACATACATTCTCTTCTCTACTAAGTTTTTAGAAAGAAAAAGAACGTGGGCGACCTGAGATTTTAACACATAATCATAATGGCAGGGATTAAATCGATGGTCGTGATGGTAGTCGTGGTTCTTGCATCTTTCCAATTGCAATCGACACTGGCACAAACTAGGTAAGAATTATGTTATACGGAGTATTATTTTTGTACTTCATACAATCACTTTTAGAGTATTTGTGATCATTCATCAAATTACTTTCATATGATTAGTTATGTAGTTTTGGATTAAATTATGTGATTTAACAACTTGGTTTGGAATAACTTACTTAAAACTAGTTAAATAGTAATCTCATGAACTTTATTCATTTATATTGATATTTATAGGCACGTCGTTGGAGACGCATTGGGCTGGACTATTCCACCCAGCGGTGCGCGGCATACACTTCATGGGCCACGTCACAAACCTTTAGTGTCGGTGATACTCTTTATTCAACTTCACCACTGGCGTGCATAACGTCCAAGAAGTTTCACAATCCGCACACGGCCCATGCACCGTTGCTAACCCGATCTCAACAGAGGCCAACGGGCCAGCCACCATCACCTTAAGAACAGCAGGAAACCACTACTATATTTGTGCTTTTGGAACTCATTGTCAAGCTGGTCAAAAGGTGACCGTTAACGTTGTTGCAGGATCTGCTTCCACTCCTCCAGCCGCCACTAGCCCAGCTCCCGCTGGTAACCCGCCGTCAACTCCTGATGCTACCACTAGCCCACCACCACCTTCACCTAGTAGTGCGTCAACTTTGACAGCTGTTGTACCTGCTGCTTTCTTGGCAGCTGCTTTAGCTTTGGTGTACTAGATCAATTTTGGTGGGTTGTAATTTTTTCTAGGATTTGTAATGTATTTTTTATTTTCGTGATGGAATAAAACGGTTTGATATTTTTGAGATGAAAAATCCAAAAGACATTGATAATTGCATCCTTTTCGTTATGACAATCTCCAACAAAGTTGGAGAAATAAACATTACGAGACGTTACAGTCTATGATAAGTAATCTCTTGTGGAAACAGCATAAAATGAGATTTAGATGGCAATGACCATCCTTTAACAAAGAATTAAAAAGATATGTGATGACCAAGAACAAGAAAAAAAAAATACGACCGGGTGTTTCTCGTGTCTTAAATGAAATCTTCATATGTCCCAAACAGGTTAATTAGGTAGTTTAGACCTCGAAATATAGTTACGAGTACTTTTATCTAGTGTATCAATATCATGATATCTAGCACCTTGAATGGGATCTTATCATTAGACAAATCACAAATAAATTACTTTAATTTTCCTTTGTTAATTTTTAACTTTTTGTGTCTCATAACAATTCCATAGACGATTTACTTGGAGAACTTCTTAGTTTTGAACCAATTTTGTGATTGAAAATTTGACTAGGGCGTGCATCAATAGAAACTTTAGGTAAAGGAGGCAGTGGAGAAGTAAATATTAGTTACTTGCATAAGAGGAGACTCAACTACACATTAAATTCAGACGATGGGGAATCAGTATCCGCTTTAGGAAAAGTATATATGTTTGGAAATTGGAGAAGACAGAGGAGATGAGGTTAGAGGTTTCTCTTGGAAATAAGTGGATTGGCACAGCTAAGGTAGGAAAGTAGAATGAGCATGGGTAGTTGTTTCTTCACCAGTAAGGCAGTAATGAAACTGTGTAACTTATTGGAATTATATAACATGACATAGCATAAATATAACATGTAAACATCAAAGCACGCAACAGAAGACTTAAACATATATTTGTAATTAACTAACCGTATATTAAATGTGTGCGTACCTTTTAGCAACTCCAAGCTAGCACGAATCAAATCAAGGTTAAAACCCTAATTAGGGTTTATATGGTTTATGTGAATTGACCCTTACCCTTTTTCAATTCAAACCAAGAAACAAAAAATAATGTGTTTGTCCCACGTTCTTGTACACACGTACTCTAACGATTTGATGTGAATGCTAGTTCTTGTAAACACAATAACAATACCAATCACTTAATGTGTAAAAGCAAAAACGATTCCCCCACGGTGTAGGGAAAAAGATTGGCCAACACAAAGAAAAGTAGAAAAAGAAGACTAGGGTTTGCTATGTGTTACAAGGTTAACCAAAGCATAAAATTAATGAATTTCTATTACCATATTATCACTTAACATATAAACCCGGTATAAATTTAATGGACGTTATCATCAAAATTACAATATCCATAGTATAACTATTGAATAAGGGTATCAACAAACTAAATCGATCCCAAGATTGCCAAAGCTTGAGTCGGGCTCGGGCTCGGGCTTGGATCGTTTACGATCATAAATATCAAGCTTGTTTCAAACCTTATGCTTTTATCTCAAGCTCTGCTCGTAACGAGTCAATTGTATAAAAGCTCGAAACTATCCAAGCATAAACAAGCTCAAGCCTTATTTGGGCTTATTTAATAAACGAGCTCAGGCATTAGCTCTATATATGTGCTTATCAAGTGTTAAAACTATATGTAAATATGAATCTTAATACAAACACGCATAATAAGGGAGGTTTATCCATATGTATTTTACAAGCCACGCTTGAGTCGAGTTTTAATTATCTATCATGTGGAACTGGAGCTTAAAGTATAAGGCTTGAAACGAGATTGAGCTCGAGACTTAGGATTGTAAACGAGCTGAGCTCGTGCTTGCTCGACTCGCCTTATTTCTACATTTCTATCTATATTCTGTAGTTATACTATGAATATTGCATGTAATTTTGAGGATAACAACTTTTAAATTCTAACGGTCTTAACTGTTAAGTGGATATGAGGTAGGAGAATTTTCACTTAGCTCAGTTCAAGATGTCGTGTTACACCTTTAAAAGTTCAGATAACTAAAAATTTCATTTAACAAAGTTCAAAATATTAAACTACATTTTAACTTATCGCAAAACTAAGATTAAGTAGATATATTTTATTTAACATAAAGGTTGGATCAAAGTGTAGATTGGCAGGGACAACTAAACTCTGTGTATCATAATAGTACTCATCAACCCTACCCAGCAAAGGTTTGATGCCTGTGAAATACCTCTACCCAATACCCAACCATGCTGTGAAACGGATTCGAACTCACGTCCTTTATTGGATCAAGACGTCACATGGTTGAGTCCAGGCTTCTAAGGTAGCTGGTGGCCAACTACGCTAGGCAGCTGGTTATTTAACTTAAAGGTTAACAATAAGTAAAGATAACTTATGCATACAGGGAAAATGTTTTATAAAAGTATTATACTTGTCATATTTTATTTTTTTGGGTATCGAATATATATATTTTCCTTATAGGGGTACTTTTCTTTCAAATTCATTCTTTTTGAGGTACTTTGTGACATTTTTGCCTTTCAAAATATTAAAATGGGTAAAAGTCAAAAATGATAAACATGCTTTTTCAAATGTACCAATATGATAAACATGGTAATTTATGTACCAATATGATAAACCAAAAATCAAATTATGTACAATTATAGGTAATTCTTCACATTTTCATCTCTCACATCTGCATCGTTAGTCCTTTATATTAACGGCCGTTAGTAAATAGCTTAAAACTTGGTTTCGTTACGTTTTCGGTTTTTTTTTCTACTTTTTCGTTCGATTTTTACATTTTTGTCCATTTTTTTACGTTTTCGACCCCTTCATTACGTTTTAAATGCATTTTTACGTTTTAAATGCATTTTTACGTTTTCGTCCGATTTTTACGTTTTAAATCATTTTTTTATGTTTTCGTCCGGTTTTACGTTTTCATTCAATTGTTTACGTTTTCGCCCCAATTTTTACATTTTCGTCCGATTTTTTACGTCATCGGCCGTTTTTTAACTCTTTCATCCGTTTTTACGTTTCGACACCTTCGTTACATTTTCATCCATTTTTAAGTTTCGTATGTTCTTTTATGTTTTAAATGGCTTTTTACATCTTCATCCGTTATTATTACGTTTTCGTCAATTTTTTACGTTTTCGTCCATTTTTATATTTTCGTCCATTTTTTACGTATTCATCCGTTTTTTTTTATGTTTTCGTCCAATTTTTTACGTATTCGTCCGATTTTTACGCCGTCGGCCTTTTTTTTACGCTTTCGACCCCTTTGTTACGTTTTCGTCCGTTTTTTTAAGTTTTCATCTGTTTTTTTTTACATTTCCGTCCCCTTTGTTAGGTTTTCATCTGTTTTTTTACGTTTTTATCCATTCTTTACGTTTTCGTCCAGTTTTTATGTTTTTTTCCATATTTATTTACGTAAAAAATCGGACGAAAACGTAAAAAAACAGACAAAAATGTAACAAAGGGGTCGAAAACGGAAGAAAATGTAAAAAATCGGACGAAAACGTAAAAAACATACGAAAACTTAAGAAAACGAAGTTTTAAGTTACTTCCTAACGGCCGTTAGTATAAAGGACTAACGATGCATATGTGAGAGATGAAGATGTGAAGAATTAATCATTATTGTACATAATTTGATCTTTGGTTTAGCATATATTAATACATAAATGACCATGTTTATCATATTGGTAAATTTGAGAAAGTATGTTTATCATGTTTGACTTTTACCCTATTAAAATTTCTATTAGCTGAGATGGGCAAAAATGTCACAAGATACTCTAAAAAATCGAATTTAAAAGAAAAGTACCCGTATAAAAAACAAATTTATTCGATACCCAAAAAACAAAATGATAACAATTATGATACGTTCATAAAAGATTTGCCCTTAAAAATAACATGTGTTCTAAAAAATGTATAGAATTGAGATAGTTATATGTTTACATTTCATATGTACATATTGGTTCTACATATCTTTTGCAACTTTGTTAAAGATTTGAATGTGAAAAAAGCGTTATTCAAACTTTGAGTATTGTTATTTTATATTAAAACAAAGACTGTTTATATGTTTAGTTTAGTTAAAAGTCACATTAACTAGATATTTGTTTTCAATATTGTTATTTTATATCAAAACAAAGACTGTTTATATGTTTATTTCAGGTAAAATTCACATCAACTACTTGTATTATATGTTTGTAGCTTTTGATTGGAATTCTAGATAAATTAGCCTCCGACACCAACTTATATGTATTCATTAAATATATAATATAACATGATCATTATTATTATAACATTGTAATATTCTAGTTTTAAATTAAAATACACAATCATTGAATTTCTCTATAAGTAAAAGTATATGCTATCCCGCAGAATAAGGCTTAGAAAAAATGACTATATAAAGGTAAAACGTTTTGAAAACAAGACAAGTAATGTATTCCGCTAACAAAACTGAAAGTTTAAGTATCAAATGAATAGTATTTTTAGTACACGTATCGTAGCAGTATATTTTGAAAGAATACACGTCTATTGTATTACTTAAATTGCATATGATATTATGGTTGATAATAATATCTTAATGTCAATAATAAATCATATAAATATAAAGTAGTTTTATTTATTCCACCATTGGCCAAACCAACACGTTAATGTATGTTCGTAATAGAAAAATGCCTACCTACTCGTCAAACTTCTAATATTTTAACATATTTGTTTAGAGGAAATCCGTAATTATATAATGTGCACACGCAACTTAACGTTAAAAAGCTACATAAATAACACTATTTAATTCAAAAATAACCTAAAAGTTATATATCATTATATAAATGCTTAGTCTGAAACGAAATAGTCATTATTCGGAAAGAAATCGAGCCGCTCCAAAACTCCAAGTTTGACTTTACACCTCCCAATGTCAACGAAATCTTCAAACTTACATGGTTTCATTCTCCTATAAATACATGCACAAGTAACATTCATCTTCACCAAACATACATTCTCCTCTACTAAGTTTTTAGAAAGAAAAAGAACGTGGGCGACCTGAGATTTTAACACATAATCATAATGGCAGGGATTAAATCGATGGTCGTGATGGTAATCGTGGTTCTTGCATCTTTCAATTGCAATCGACAGTGGCACAAACTAGGTAAAATTAATGATATATTGTTTGATTACTTCATACAATCACTTTTAGAGTTTGTGATCATTCATCTTATTACTTTCATTTACTTATGTAGTTATGGATTAATTTATGTGATTTAAAAACTTGGCTTGGAACCGCTTAATTAAAACAAGTTAAATAGTAATCTCTCAAATGAACTTAATTCATTTATATTAATATTTATAGGCACGTTGTTGGAGACGCATTGGGATGGACTATTCCACCCAGCGGTGCCTTGACATACACTTCATGGGCTCGTCACAAACCTTTAGTGTCGGTGATACTCTTTTATTCAACTTCACCACTGGCGTGCATAACGTCCAAGAAGTTTCACAATCCGCATATGGCCCATGCACCGTTGCTAACCCGATCTCAACAGAGTCCAACGGGCCAGCCACTATCACCTTAAGAACAGCTGGAAACCACTACTATATTTGTGCTTTTGGATCTCATTGTCAAGCTGGTCAGAAGGTGACCGTTAACGTTGTTGCAGGATCTGCTTCCACTCCTCCGGCCGCCACTAGCCCAGCTCCAGCTGGTAACCCACCGTCAACTCCAGACGCTACCACTAGCCCACCACCACCGTCACCTAGTAGTGCGTCAACTTTGACAGCTGTTGTACCTGCTGCTTTCTTGGCAGCTGCTTTAGCTTTGGTGTACTAGATCAATTTTGGTTTGTTTGTAATTTTTCCCTAGCATTTGTAATGTATTTTTTCTTTTTGTGATGGAATAAAATGGTTTGATATTTTTGTTATGAAAAATCCAAAACACATTGATAATTGCATCCTTTTCGTTATGACAATCTCCAACAAACTTGGAGAAATAAACATTACGAAACGTTACAGTCTATGATAAGTAATCTTTTGTGAAAACTACATGAACTTTGACCCAACTTGGCTTGGAATAACTTACTTAAAACTAATAGTAATCTCATGAACTTTATTCATTTATATTAATATTTATAGGCACGTCGTTGGAGACGCATTGGGCTGGACTATTCCACCCAACGGTGCCGCGGCATACACTTCATGGGCCACGTCACAAACCTTTAGTGTCGGTGATACTCTTTATTCAACTTCACCACTGGCGTGCATAACGTCCAAGAAGTTTCACAATCCGCATCGGCCCATGCACGTTGCTAACCCGATCTCAACAGAGGCCAATGGGCCAGCCACCATCACCTTAAGAACAGCAGGAAACCACTACTATATTTGTGCTTTTGGAAGTCATTGTCAAGCTGGTCAGAAGGTGACCGTTAACGTTGTTGCAGGATCTGCTTCCACTCCTCCAGCCGCCACTAGCCCAGCTCCCGCTGGTAACCCGCCGTCAACTCCTGATGCTACCACTAGCCCACCACCACCTTCACCTAGTAGTGCGTCAACTTTGACAGCTGTTGTACCTGCTGCTTTCTTGGCAGCTGCTTTAGCTTTGGTGTACTAGATCAATTTTGGTGGGTTGTAATTTTTTCTAGGATTTGTAATGTATTTTTTATTTTCGTGATGGAATAAAATGGTTTGATATTTTTGAGATGAAAAATCCAAAAGACATTGATAATTGCATCCTTTTCGTTATGACAATCTCCAACAAAGTTGGAGAAAAAACATTACGAGACGTTACAGTCTATGATAAGTAATCTCTTGTGGAAACAGCATAAAATGAGATTTAGATGGCAATGACCATCCTTTAACAAAGAATTAAAAAGATATGTGATGACCAAGAGCAAGAAAAAA
Organism: Chrysanthemum lavandulifolium; assembly: GCA_022545495.1. Taxonomy (NCBI): domain Eukaryota; kingdom Viridiplantae; phylum Streptophyta; class Magnoliopsida; order Asterales; family Asteraceae; genus Chrysanthemum; species Chrysanthemum lavandulifolium. The sequence continues at coordinate 250,107,073 of CM040238.1, forward strand.
AAAATACGACCCGGTGTTTCTATTAGTGGATAATTAGGCCCAAGCCCGGTTTGTGGGTTTAGGGTATTAGGGTTTTCACCATTATAAATAATGGTCCATAATAATATTATACCTACGGGTTTTAATGTTCTAACATGATTTCAGAGCGGGTCTGATCCTCAGACCTAGGAGGCTAAGTTGAGCCGCCTCCCGTAAGCCGTCCCGTCAAACCTTAATCATAAATTTTCCAATCTCCACCACCAGTCAAGTTGGTCAAGAAAATCTCGTTTTGGAGATGCCTGGTGTTGGTAGTATAATGGTGAAAGGGTTCATGAAAGAGGAGCTTGGGTTAGAGTATGACTTCGTGCCAGTGGTGGCTGCAGCACATATTGGTTGGGTCCTTCTGTTTTTCGTCGTCTTTGTGTGTGGTATCAAATACCTTAATTGTCAACAGCGTTAATCTTCGAGCCTTATTTCTAGCAATTCTGGTTTCTTGTACTATGTAAAAGTTCTAAAAAAAAAGGAAAAAAAAAAGAAAAAAAAGTTATATTTGTTTTATTGTTTGTTTTTGTTTTATGTCGAATCAGGTGTATCAATTAAGGGCGACTTTTGTTGGTGTCGAATCCGGTATCAATTCGAGGGCGACTTTTGTTGGTGTCGAATCTATGGTTCTTATTCGAGACGACTTTTGTTTGGTGTCGAATCTAGGGTTCTTATTCAGGAGACATTTGTTTGGGATACTTTGAATTATCCGTTTATTTTGGTTATTGTTTTATTTTGCTTTCTTAGTTTACTACTTGATTCGAGCTTTCGCGATTTCGCGCTCGAGCTGCGTGAAAGTATTAGTGGATAATTAGGCCCAAGTCCGGTTTGTGGGTTTAGGGTATTAGGGTTTTCACCATTATAAATAATGGTCCATGATAATATTATACCTACGGGTTTCTCGTGTCTTAAATGAAATCTCCATATGTCCCAAACAGGTTAATTAGGCAGTTTAGACCTCGAAATATGGTTACGAGTACTTTTATCTAGTGTATCAATATCATGATATCTAGCACCTTGAATGGGATCTTATCATTAGACAAATCACAAATAAATTACTTTAATTTTCCTTTGTTAATTTTTTAACTTTTTTGTGTCTCATAACGAATTCCCATAGACGATTTACTTCGGGAGAACTTCTTAGTTTTTGAACCAATTTTGTGATTGAAAATTTGACTAGGGCGTGCATCAATAGAAACTTTAGGTAAAGGAGGCAGTGGAGAAGTAAATATTAGTTACTTGCATAAGAGGAGACTCAACTACACATTAAATTCAGACGATGGGGAATCAGTATCCGCTTTAGGAAAAGTATATATGTTTGGAAATTGGAGAAGACAGAGGAGATGAGGTTAGAGGTTTCTCTTGGAAATAAGTGGATTGGCACAACTAAGTTACGAAAGTAGAATGAGCATGGGTAGTTGTTTCTTCACCAGTAAGGCAGTAATGAATCTGTGTCATGGTCGTTGGATATTTAACTTGTTGGAATTATATAACATGACATAGCATAAATATAACATGTAAACATCAAAGTACGCAAAAGAAGACTTAAACATATATTTGTAATTAACTAACTGAATATTAAACATGTGCGTACCTTTTAGCAACTCCAAGCTAGCAGGAATCAAATCAAGGTTAAAACCCTAATTAGGGTTTATATGGTCTATGTGAATTGACCCTTACCCTTTTTCAATTCAAACCAAGAAACAAAAAATAATGTGTTTGTCCCACGTTCTTGTACACACGTACTCTAACGATTTGATGTGAATGCTAGTTCTTGTAAACACAATAACAATACCAATCACTTAATGTGTAAAAGCAAAAACGATTCCCCCACGGTGTAGGGAAAAAGATTGGCCAACACAAAGAAAAGTAGAAAAAGAGAAGACTAGGGTTTGCTATGTGTTACAAGGTTAACCAAAGCATAAAATTAATGAATTTCTATTACCATATTATCACTTAACATATAAACCCGGTATAAATTTAATGGACGTTATCATCAAAATTACAATATCCATAGTATAACTATTGAATAAGGGTATCAACAAACTAAATCGATCCCAAGATTGCCAAAGCTTGAGTCGGGCTCGGGCTCGGGCTTGGATCGTTTACGATCATAAATATCAAGCTTGTTTCAAACCTTATGCTTTTATCTCAAGCTCGCAGTAACGAGTCAATTGTATAAAAGCTCGAAACTATCCAAGCATAAACAAGCTCAAGCCTTATTTGGGCTTATTTAATAAACGAGCTCGAGCATTAGCTCTATATATGTGCTTATCAAGTGTTAAAACTATATGTAAATATGAATCTTAATGCAAACACGCATAATAAGGGAGGTTTATCCATATGTATTTTACAAGCCACGCTTGAGTCGAGTTTTAATTATCTATCATGTGGAACTGGAGCTTAAAGTATAAGGCTTGAAACGAGATTGAGCTCGAGACTTAGGATTGTAAACGAGCTGAGCTCGTGCTTGCTCGACTCGCCTTGTTTCTACATTTCTATCTATATTCTGTAGTTATACTATGAATATTGCATGTAATTTTGAGGATAACAACTTTTAAATTCCTAACGGTCTTAACTGTTAAGTGGATATGAGGTAGGAGAATTTTCACTTAGCTCAGTTCAAGATGTCGTGTTACACCTTTAAAAGTTCAGATAACTAAAAATTTCATTTAACAAAGTTCAAAATATTAAACTACATTTTAACTTATCGCAAAACTAAGATTAAGTAGATATATTTTATTTAACATAAAGGTTGGATCAAAGTGTAGATTGGCGGGGACAACTAAACTACATGTATCATAATAGTCTTCATCAACCCTACCCGTGAGAGGTTTGATGCACGTGAAACTCTACCCAATACCCAACCATCTTTGTGAAGCGGATTCGAACTCACGTCCTTTATTGGATCAAGGCGTCACATGGTTGAGTCCGAAGCTTAAGGTAGGCGGTGGCCAACTACTGTTAAGCGGTGGTTATTTAACAAGGTTAACAATAAGTAAAGATAACTTATGCATACAGGAAAATGTTTTATAAAAGTATTATACTTGTCATATTTTATTTTTGGGTATCGAATATATATATTTTCCTTATAGAAGTCTTTTCTTTCAAATTCATTCTTTTGAGTCTTTGTGACGTTTTGCTTTCAAAATATTAAAATGGGTAAAAGTCAAAATGATAAGCATCTTTTAAATGTCTAATATGATAAACATGGTCGTTTATGTACCAATATGATAAACCAAAATCAAATTATGTACAATTATAGGTAATTCTTCACATTTCATCTCACATCTGCATCGTTAGTCCTTTATACTAACTACCGTTAGTAAATAACTTAAAACTTGGTTTCGTTCGTTTTCGGTTTTTCTACTTTTCGATTCGATTTTACATTTTGTCCATTTTTCGTTTCGACCCTTCATTACGTTTTAAATGCATTTTTACGTTTTAAATACATTTTTACGTTTCGTCCGATTTTTACGTTTCGTCTGTTTTTTTATGTTTTCGTCCGGTTTTTTACGTTTTCATTCAATTGTTTACGTTTTCGCCCCATTTTTTACATTTTCGTCCGATTTTTTACGTCATCGGCCGTTTTTTAACTCTTTCATCCGTTTTTTTACGTTTTCGACACCTTCGTTACATTTTCATCCATTTTTTAAGTTTTCGTATGTTCTTTTATGTTTTCGTCGGCTTTTTTACATCTTCATCCGTTATTATTACGTTTTCGTCAATTTTTTACGTTTTCGTCCGTTTTTATATTTTCGTCCATTTTTTACGTATTCATCCGTTTTTTTTTATGTTTTCGTCCAATTTTTTACGTATTCGTCCGATTTTTACGCCGTCGGCCTTTTTTTTACGCTTTCGACCCCTTTGTTACGTTTTCGTCCGTTTTTTTAAGTTTTCATCTGTTTTTTTACATTTCCGTCCCTTTGTTAGGTTTTCATCATTTTTTCGTTTTATCCATTCTTTACGTTTCGTCCGGTTTTATGTTTTTCCATATTTATTTACGTAAAAATCGGACAAAACGTAAAACAGAACAAAAATGTAACAAAGGGGTCGAAACGAAGAAAATGTAAAATCGGACAAAACGTAAAAACATCTGAAACTTAAGAAACAGTTTTAAGTTACTTCTAACGGTAGTTAGTATAAAGGACTAACGATGCATATGAGAGATGAAGATGTGAAGAATTAATCATTATTGTACATAATTTGATCTTTGGTTTAGCATATATTAATACATAAATGACCATGTTTATCATATTGGTAAATTTGAGAAAGTATGTTTATCATGTTTGACTTTTACCTATTAAAATTTTATTAATATGAGATGGCGAAAATGTCACGAGATCTCTAAAAATCGAATTTAAAAGAAAAGTACCCGTATAAAAAACAAATTTATTCGATACCCAAAAAACAAAATGATAACAATTATGATACGTTCATAAAAGATTTGCCCTTAAAAATAACATGTGTTCTAAAAAATGTATAGAATTGAGATAGTTATATGTTTACATTTCATATGTACATATTGGTTCTACATATCTTTTGCAACTTTGTTAAAGATTTGAATGTGAAAAAAGCGTTATTCAAACTTTGAGTATTGTTATTTTATATTAAAACAAAGACTGTTTATATGTTTAGTTTAGTTAAAAGTCACATTAACTAGATATTTGTTTTCAATATTGTTATTTTATATCAAAACAAAGACTGTTTATATGTTTATTTCAGGTAAAATTCACATCAACTACTTGTATTATATGTTTGTAGCTTTTGATTGGAATTCTAGATAAATTAGCCTCCGACACCAACTTATATGTATTCATTAAATATATAATATAACATGATCATTATTATTATAACATTGTAATATTCTAGTTTTAAATTAAAATACACAATCATTGAATTTCTCTATAAGTAAAAGTATATGCTATCCCGCAGAATAAGGCTTAGAAAAATGACTATATAAAGGTAAAACGTTTTGAAAACAAGACAAGTAATGTATTCCGCTAACAAAACTGAAAGTTTAAGTATCAAATGAATAGTATTTTTAGTACACGTATCGTAGCAGTATATTTTGAAAGAATACACGTCTATTGTATTACTTAAATTGCATATGATATTATGGTTGATAATAATATCTTAATGTCAATAATAAATCATATAAATATAAAGTAGTTTTATTTATTCCACCATTGGCCAAACCAACACGTTAATGTATGTTCGTAATAGAAAAATGCCTACCTACTCGTCAAACTTCTAATATTTTAACATATTTGTTTAGAGGAAATCCGTAATTATATAATGTGCACACGCAACTTAACGTTAAAAAGCTACATAAATAACACTATTTAATTCAAAAATAACCTAAAAGTTATATATCATTATATAAATGCTTAGTCTGAAACGAAATAGTCATTATTCGGAAAGAAATCGAGCCGCTCCAAAACTCCAAGTTTGACTTTACACCTCCCAATGTCAACGAAATCTTCAAACTTACATGGTTTCATTCTCCTATAAATACATGCACAAGTAACATTCATCTTCACCAAACATACATTCTCCTCTACTAAGTTTTTAGAAAGAAAAAGAACGTGGGCGACCTGAGATTTTAACACATAATCATAATGGCAGGGATTAAATCGATGGTCGTGATGGTAGTCGTGGTTCTTGCATCTTTCCAATTGCAATCGACAGTGGCACAAACTAGGTAAAAATTAATGATATATTGTTTCGGTACTTCATACAATCACTTTTAGAGTTTGTGATCATTCATCTTATTACTTTCATTTACTTATGTAGTTATGGATTAATTTATGTGATTTAAAAACTTGGCTTGGAACCGCTTAATTAAAACAAGTTAAATAGTAATCTCTCAAATGAACTTAATTCATTTATATTAATATTTATAGGCACGTTGTTGGAGACGCATTGGGATGGACTATTCCACCCAACGGTGCCGCGGCATACACTTCATGGGCTACGTCACAAACCTTTAGTGTCGGTGATACTCTTTTATTCAACTTCACCACTGGCGTGCATAACGTCCAAGAAGTTTCACAATCCGCATATGGCCCATGCACCGTTGCTAACCCGATCTCAACAGAGTCCAACGGGCCAGCCACTATCACCTTAAGAACAGCTGGAAACCACTACTATATTTGTGCTTTTGGATCTCATTGTCAAGCTGGTCAGAAGGTGACCGTTAACGTTGTTGCAGGATCTGCTTCCTCCTCCGGCCGCCACTAGCCCAGCTCCAACTGGTAACCCACCGTCAACTCCAGGCGCTACCACTAGCCCACCACCACCGTCACCTAGTAGTGCGTCAACTTTGACAGCTGTTGTACCTGCTGCTTTCTTGGCAGCTGCTTTAGCTTTGGTGTACTAGATCAATTTTGGTTTGTTTGTAATTTTCCCTAGCATTTGTAATGTATTTTTCTTTTGTGATGGAATAAAATGGTTTGATATTTTTGTTATGAAAAATCCAAAACACATTGATAATTGCATCCTTTTCGTTATGACAATCTCCAACAAACTTGGAGAAATAAACATTACGAAACGTTACAGTCTATGATAAGTAATCTTTTGTGAAAACTACATGAAATGAAATTTAAGAACAAAACCTTCTATGACAATGACCATCTTTTAACATTTAACTAAAGAGCATATTCTTTTCTAAGTAAAACCAAATAATTAAAAAGATATGTGATACCCGGGTGTTTCTCGTTTCTAGTGTCTTAATTAGACCTTGAAATATAGTTGCGAGTACTTTTATCTAAAGTGTCAATATCATGATATCTAGCACCCTGATTGGAATCTTCATAATCAGACAAATCACAAATAAATTACTTAATGTTAGTTGCTTGAATAAGAGGAGACTCAGCAACACATTAAAGTCAAACGACAGGGAATCGATATCCGCTTTAGGAGAAGAAGTATGTTTGGAAATTGGAGAAGACAGAGGAGATGAGGTTAGAGGTTTCTCTTGGAAATAAGTGGATTGGCACAGCTAAGGTACGATGTAGAATGAGCATGGGTTGTTGTTTCTTCACCGGTAATAAAACTGTGTCATGGTCGTTGGATATTGAACTCGGTTCAGGGAAAGAGCTAATAGTATGCTCAAAAGAAGTGTGACAATTTCATTGGTAAAAAAAATTGGTGTATGATTCAAAACAATGTTTGGAAACCTTAGGACTTGGGACGGCCAAAGGAAGGCAATCAAGACTCCAATTGCTAAGAAATATTGCTTTGTAATAATTTGTTGTAACTCACTGACTTAGTTTCGACTAGTTTGACTTGATATAATGAGCCAAAGAAAGCACACGAAATGACTAGTGAAACAAGAGAATACTTAAATTGATTGAAAGAACTTTACACGAGAAATGAGAAGAACATTTTAAGATATGTTGCAACAATAAACAAAGTCATTGAGACTCCTATTTATACTGCTCTAACGTACATAAATTTCTGCACACTTCTTATTTGCATCATTCCAAAAACCTTCTACAACTCTTTCGTACATTTTTTAACCATTAACATAATTAAATAAAGCTTTTCTTAAAATAAAAAATCAATCCATACAAATTATTAAATATTTATTTGAAGACAAATGAGTTATGGGTTCGGTACGTAGGAAAACGAACCACGTACGTCAAAATCCAAGTTCAACACCAACTATTTTTTGGCGTCAACTTTTTACGCATACCTTCACAATCTATAAATACGTCCATCTTCACCATTATCAAACATAAGCAATAAAGTTAAATCGAAAAGTTTTGAGATAGATATCGGGGAGATCTGAGATTTTAACACACATATCATAACGGCGGGATTTACCTTGTTAAGATGCATAATTTGAAGATAATGGCTCTTCAAATTATGTTAAAAGATGTGTATAAGATTATATGAAATTGTTAAGATATGAAATACATACAATAATGTCACTATGCTGGTTAGATTACAGGATTGTCGGTCTAATTTTAAGAGTTGAAGGACAACAGCCGTTATCTATTAACCGAGTACCCGCACGTTGTAGCGGCGAATATCCTGAAATAAAATTTTTCGATAAATCATGTATTTTAGTTTATTATTCTCTTTTTGACAATAAATTTATGGATATCAAGAGTTTCATGTGACGTATTTTAACTCCTTAACTAAGGAATTTATTTCGTCTTTTTGGGTCTTTTTAAAGCGATTCGTATAACATGAGCCCGTTTGCTACGTGTCCGTTTAGCCCGTGCACGTCTGGCCTGTGCCCGTTAGGGCTCGAGCCCGTTTGGCTCGTGCCCGTTTGGCCCGTGCCCGTTCGGGCTCGAGCCCATTTGGCCCGTTGCCCGTTCGGGTTTGGATATTGGTATAATGTGTTTTATTATTTGTATTAGTGACATTTAATACTGAAATTGTGTTTAAGTTGATTGTACAATATGCTTGATAATTTGTATTTTTTATGTAAGTGGTGTTTTAATAATTGCATTAATTGTATTTATTGAACAGTTAATTAATTGACTGCATTAATAGCATTAAAGTGGTGTTTTGTCTTTTTAATATCTGCATTAAAGTGGTGTACATTATGCTTCATGTCTTGTAATTCTAAAAATTAAGAGTGAGAATGTGCATTAAAGTGGTGTACATTATGCTTCTTATCTTGTACGTCTTAAAATTAAGAGTGGTGTGCCTACGTGCATTATATATAGTAAAGATAACTAGCGAATACCATAGCGATCCCGTGGCGGATACCCATGACTAAATTTTCAATGAACAAATGTTATTTTATTTTGACGAAGCTTGATTTCGATTTATGTTTTGGTTCGAATTAGATTATACATTGTGGTTAAAGAGTTGTATATTTTGGTGAATGAGTGAATTAAATTGTGTATTAATTGTATGTATTGAATAGTTTGTTTTAGTTTTATTTGTATTTGTCATTGTCTTAGATAGTTGTATATATTTGTGATGGCGTGTATTAATTGTATGTATGTAAAAAATAATATTTGCTTAAAATCAATTGTGCTTTACATAGTCGTACATTATGTTTTATAAGTAGTATTTGCTTAAATTCTAATTTAAAAAATCTTAAACTAATAAATAGGAGAGAGAGTTATCCCTCCTTTATAAGTAGTATAGATTAAGGAATATTTATTACCTGTGGTTTAATTTTGACAAAAAATATCATTTTCTTTCATTGATTAATTAAACCAAAATTTTCATTTAATATCGAGTAAATTGCAAAATTGTCTATGGTTTGGCCATGTTTGCTATCTTCTTTACCATGTATATACGACTCGCAACTTTTTGAGCACCACTACGCCCGGTCTTAACACAACTCGAGAACATATTCTTGACCACCGGCGAACTAAAAGATACTGAATGATCATTGACCAAAAAGGAGAAAACTAACCCCCGATGTTTCTCATGTCTTCTATATATGACTTCTCTATATGTTGCACTCTCATTAGGAAGTTGCGACTCTGAAATAGAGAAGCCTATACTTTTAACTAATCATTTAAATTGAGGTGGAACAAGTACTTGTCATGATCGTTAGAAGATATATTATGTTAGGTTCATCAGGACCTTAGTACCTTGGCTTATATAGTCAATTATGTTAGGTTCATTAGGACCTTAGGACCCGGGCTTATTCATTAATTAGGACCTAGCCTTAGGATAACTAATGGAAAAGTACGAATATTTTGTTTTCCAAGTAACATAGGTCAATAGAACCGGTACATGCAAAGCTAGTTAAAATCATTGAACTTTTTAGTAGTTTACGTGTTCCTCCAATGCTAGCTTAAACTAACTCGATCAATTATGTCAAATAGAAGTATATATAGGACAATGTCTACCAACGTAACCCGTCAAACTTCTAAATATTTTAATAGATCTTTTTGAATGAAATCTGCAATTATAATATGTATAACACGCAATATATTAAATATTTACTTGAGGACCAACACAAACCGCGTCAAAATCCAAATTCTACACAAACTATAGACTTTACGTTCACCTCACAATCTATATATACATTCACAATCTTTTATCAACCTTCACCCATCTCAAACATTAGTGAGAGAAACAATATAAACGAAAGTTTCTTGAGAGCGAAAGCTAGCGGGCGACCTGAGATTTTAACACATACATTATATAATGGCGGGATTTAAATCGATGGTGGCCGTGATGGTATTCATGGTGCTTGCATCTTTCCAACTCCAATCGACAGTGGCACAAACTAGGTAAAGATTCACTTAATTAATATTGCTTACCCAAAACAACTTATGTCACAGACAAGCTAAACATGGATATGTATAAACAGTTTACATTTTTATTTGATTTTGATGCTACATAAAAACTCATTATATTGCCTTAAATGTTTTGATATTTATAGGCACATCGTTGGAGATTCGTTAGGATGGACTATTCCAACCAATGGTGCAACGGCATACACTTCATGGGCCGCAACACAAACCTTTAGAGTCGGTGATACTCTTTTATTCAACTTCACCACTGGCGCGCATAACGTCCAAGAAGTTTCACAATCCGCATACGGCCCATGCACCGTTGCTAACCCACTCTTAACAGTCTCTAATGGCCCTGCTACCATCAACTTGAGGACAACAGGAAACCATTACTATATTTGTGCTTTTGGAACTCATTGTCAAGCTGGTCAAAAGGTGACCATTAACGTTGTTGCAGCCTCAGGCTCTACTCCTCCAGCAGCCACTAGCCCAGCTCCCTCTGGTAGCACACCGTCTACTCCTCCAGCTACCACTAGCCCAGCTCCCTCTGGTAGCGCACCGTCGACTCCTCCAGCTACCACTAGCCCAGCTCCATCCGGTAGCACACCGTCGACTCCTGATGCTACCATCAGCCCACCACCACCGTCACCAAGCAGTGCGTCAACTTTGACGGCTGTTGTACCTGTTGCTTTCTTGGCTGCTTTAGCTTTGGTGTTTTAGATAATTTTAATGTTTGTGATAGGATATATTTTTTATATATAATTGAATAAAAGTATAAGATTGTCATTTAAATATGTTTCTTTATCATATTTTTTGCATACCGGAAGAATAATCATATGTGAACGTAATATATATAATAATAACTTGATAAAAAATATGTAGCACGAAATTATAGTCATGGCTATGTAATAAACTCGGGTTTATATAATTGAACGCTTCGTCATTCTTTATTAATGATGTTACATTTCACGTAGACTGCATGAATGATATAGTGTATTTGCATTTATAGTCTTCTAACTAACAAAAGTTGCACATAATGGATCTCTACTTTAAGCTAATGAATACGTAGTATTTAATAAAGTTTGTCATGTACTATGAACGTAAATTCATATAGTTTGTTCTAAAACAAACAAAATGAATTAATTAAGTTGCAAATAAGAACTTAATATACACTGATAACACATAATAGATCATGTGAAGTTGATATTTATGAGTTATGACGTCTCTAAAGTAAAAGAGAAAATAGACTCTTTGATAGTTTTTGTGTTAAATTATATGAATTTTCGTTCTTAATTGTTTCTTTCTTTTGATAGATACGCTTCGAAAAATAATGACCCATAAAAGTGAGTACCTTTTATGTATTCGAATCTTTTATGTAATACTAAATGCCTAATCACTAGGTATCGATTGTAGAAATTAAAGACCTAATAAGATTTGTATTATTGAATAATGAAAGAGTTTGTACAAAACATATATAATATATACACATGAAAACAAAGAGACACTCTAATCTTAGACGGGCAAAGTGAGCTTAAATATCACGAGCCTTTATAAGCTAACATACCCCTTAAATTCACAATGTTGGGCGAGAAATATTTAGTGTTTGTCAGACAAAAAAATGAAAAGGCAAAGCACAATGAGACTTGGTAAATATCTCTGTAATCTCTAAAGCAGACAGAATAAACAACAACGAAATAGTGGCAGGCGAGTGAAATGACAATCAATCTTTATATGCTTGGTTCTTTCATGAAAAAACGTATTGCGCAATTTGAATAGCACTACGATTATCACAATCAAATGGAGTATGACTAGTAATATGAACACCCATATCTACAAGTAACCAACGTAACCAAACAATTTCGCTAGTAGTCACAGCCATGGCACGTTACTCAGCTTCAGTAGAAGATCCTGAAAGAACATCTTATTTCTTACTCTTCTATGACATAAGCGAATCTCCAAGAAAAACACAAAACCCCGGCTGTAAATTTCCGAGTAACAGAATCACCAGGCTAATCAGCATTCCAAAGTGTGCATGTCTAAAGAAGACATGGAAGGAGACAAGAGTGTCTGAAATTGTGTACCTCGAAGATACCTAAGAATATGTAGAACGACATCCCAATGAACAATAGTAGGAGCAACAACAACCTGACTAACAATGTGGATAGCATAAGCAATATATGGATGAGTCAATGTAGAGAAACCAAACTTCCAACAATAGTGCGATATAAACTAGGATCAGGCAGAGGATTACCATCTGTAGGAGTATATTTTGCTTTAGCAATAGGATGGGTGTCGACAATCTTATTATCTATCATTCTAGCATGATCAAACAAATCAACAATATACTTAGACTGAAATAGAAGATAACCTTTCGGTGATGAAGTAACCTCAATACCAAGAAAACAACGAAGTAAACCTAAATCTTTCATAGCAAACCAATGAGACAACTCTGCCTTCAATAATTCAATCCATCACATTCATCTATGGGTGTGCCTGGTCCAAAAATCGGACCGGACCGACCAAGACTGGACCGGACCGAGACCCGATTTCGGCAAAAATCTTAGATCGAGACCGGACCGAATGTGATCGGTCCGGGTTGGTCCGGTCCAACAAGGACAAATTAGCCCAAATTCGTCGGTTTTGGTCCGGACCGAGGACCAAATTAGCCCAAAAGCCGAGACCACGGACCAGACCGAATGTGGTCGGTCCGGTCCGGTCCGGTCCAGTTCGGTCTCGGTCGGTCCGGTCCGCTCGGGTCGTATGCTCACCCCTACATTCATCTCCAGTAATAACGAGTGATGAAACCCGCGCGATGCAGCGGGATTGCTTTTGTAGACGTGAATTTGGATAGGGATTATTTTTGCCAAATTGCTATAAAGGACTTACTTTGCAGCGACACTTAAACTTTAAGGACTATTTTTGCCAACTTGGACTTACTTTGCGACGACACCTAAACCTCAGGGGCTATTTTTGCCAACTTGCGAAAGTTGGCAATTAATGTGTGGACACGTGTCATGCAAAGACCTCATGTCCTGCTCTTTAGTATATATAATAATAAGGACTATTTTTGCCAACTTGGACTTACTTTGCGACGACACCTAAACTTCAGGGGCTATTTTTGCCAACTTGCGAAAGTTGGCAATTAATGTGTGGACACGTGTCATGCAAAGACCTCATGTCCTGCTCTTTAGTATATATAATAATCATATCATAAATATATAAGGACAACAAAATACGTCCAAAACTGAAACGTTTAACAAATAACGTGGAATCATTATGGGTAGAAACAAATAAAAGAGAAGTAACAACTGTGGAAAACTTCTCATACCAAGCACGTGGTGCTTGTTTGAGACCATAAAAGCTTTTCGAATCTTACAAACTTCACCTGACTGATGAGGAGCGCCAGAATGAGGTGCCATTTAAGCTTCTTCATTTAGGTCACCATTCAAGAAGGCATCCTTGACGCCATTTGAGATATATTCCATTGACAACTAGAAGTAATTGTAATCAACTTTTAGATATTTTTCATTTTTACAACATGAATACATGAGAAAATGTCTCTTCATAATCCATGTCATACTCTTGAGAGTAACCTTTAGCAACAAGTCGAGCGTTATATCTTTCAATAGACCCATTAAATTTGTTTTTGATCTTCTAAACCCAACGAGAGCCAATAGCACGCTTGCCTGCCGGCAAAGGTACCAAGTCCCATGTGTGAGTCTGATGTAATGCAGTAAGTTCCTCAGCCATAGCACCCTACCAAAGTGGATCACACACAACTTTCATATAGGACATATGCTTAAGAAGACTGTGTAAAGAAGAAACAAAAGAAGCAAATGAACTAGAATAACAAGAGTAAACAAAATCATCTTTTTAGTGGACATAAGAATACATTACGGTTGAACATTTGGAGGAGGAACCGTTGTAACTTCAGGTCATGACTATATAGTCGTGGTATGGGGTGGATTGGCGTAGCCTTGGGAATTATAACTGGTGGTGTTTCTGATATTGCTGATGTTTCTGTAATGATGGTGGTTTCTAGAGATGTATCTAATACTACGGGTGACACAACAGGAGTAGGTTCATTAATGACACCATCAAATGTGTTAATACAAATAAGCCGTAAAAACGTTTATTTATATTTTACGATCTTCTAATGTTTTGTCGATAACAAACGTAAAATCATTTTAACGAAACAAATAAAATACGAAAATAGTTTGAGTCAATAGTTTACTAACACACTTATGTTTTCATATAAAACACTAAAACAAGTATAAGTGATTTTATGAATTAGTAATACATATGTACAACAACTAGTGTTTACATATTGGGTAAATACATACATAACTAGTATGTATTATAATGGGCAATATAAATGGGTAGAAACTTAAGTATTTGACCCATTGACCAAATACATGGAATGTAGTTGGGTAAAACCCAAAGTCCATGACCCATAACCCATTGCATGACATCATGCATAAGTCATATATGGATATTATCCATAACCCATGGTTTTAACCCATGACCTATGGACTAGATGCATTGCATCTTGTAGATACATTGTATCTACTTGGATACCCATGGTCCAATATCTAGGACCCATGACCCATAACCCATTACCCATGACCCAAAACCCATGGGCAAAAGGGAGCGTCCCACGGATCCCCAGTAATACACTGGACGGATCCCTCAAGTGAGGGATCCGTGGAACAATAGCTATTTTTCCTCTATAAATAGTGAGCCATTTCCTCATTGTTTCTCACCCCTTTCACATATTTTTTCACTTTGAGTTATAAACTCTCTAACCTCAGATCCAAGTGATCTATGTATGTAGTTTTGTTTTTGTGTGATTCTCTAGGTTCCTCTTAAAGGCGAGATCACCACCTTTTGAAGTCGAGCAAGCTCAAGTCCATGAGTTGCCATGCTTCGTTATCATCAAGACCATTGAGGTTCTCTTGTTGATAGTTCTCTTCTTTCTCATTAGAAGTGTAGTGTCGAAGACATAAGTGAAAGATGTCTAAAGGGTCAAGACGAAGACGTTAGTGAAAGGTGTCGAATGTCCGTATTAAAAGCACTAGTGAAGGGTGCTTAGAAATCAAGGCTAAAAGGAATTAGTGAAGGGTGCCTAGAAGTCAAGTCACAAGGCATTAGTGAAGGGTGCCTAGAGATCGAGTCAAAGGCATTAGTGAAAGGTGCCTAAGGTGTACATTCGATATGGTGTGTTCGATGTACAAGATAGATTAGTATTGGGTCAAAGGATATTGATATCTTTGTTGATGTTTTTATAAGGAGTGGATCTCCTTAGGGATAGGCTTTGTGTAGTGTTGGGTAGTTGTTCTTCCATTGTAATGGATCTCGGTATCTAGCCTAGTACCGGATAAAGGGTAGGCGACGTTGTGATAGGTTTGGTTCTACCTCGTGGAAGAACCCGGTATCTAGCCTTGTACTGGATAAAGAGTAGGCAACGTTGTGAAGGTTTCTCCGCCACAAGGAGTTGGTGTTGTGTAGTGATTACAAACTCTCGAGTAGGTGACTCGGGGAGTGGAGTAGGGCAAGGAAGGTGTCCTTGTAGCCGAACCACTATAAATACTCGCGTTGTGGTTTTGTCCTTCTTACTCTTTATCTTTTCATTACATATTTCTATATGCTTGTCTATTAACATCCAACACACATGTTTAAATAGATTGACATAAGTCGAACTAAATAGTTTAAAACCAAGTTTTAATCGGTAAAACTATTCAACCCCCCTTCTAGTTTTCCACAATTAGCATCAGAGCTTTGTTACCAAGTTTCTTAGAGTATGTTGTACTTTAAAAACTTGATACGATCCATGTTTAATTGAAAACTACAAAGAAGGTCTTTTACAAAAACAAATACAATGTTTTTAAAACACTTTTGTAGGATGTTGATTAGATAACAACATTTTGTTTTCTTACTAAATTGCACTAAACTTCCTTGTCGTTTTGCTTAGTAGAAGCTCATACTTATCAAGCCATAGGAATTGTTTGGTAACAAGAATACCTTCCCTAAGAAGGTATCTTAAACACGAAGGAACCGGAGTTGTCTACTGACATTTGTTTTGTCATTAGTAAAGGCACTCCTAAGTCCATTAGAGGTATGATTTCCCACTTATCTCTAAATAACATTAGCTTATATAATAAGTATGCTTACGTAGGAATTTATATGATTATCTTTTTCACATACTCATATTTTACACATAGCTTCCTTAGAAAACTTTTCTTGCATACGTGTTGCTCTTTCGTCTAAAGTCTAGATTTATATAATTTGTGTTTTATTTCACTTAATCCAAAAATCATATCTTTCTAATAATAAAACAAAACACAAATCTCAGAAATTCCTCCTTCCCCATAAATATCCCTTCCGATCACTTCCTCCACCAAACCATCATTTTTCAAATCTTCTACTTTCAAAAATTACCTCTCATTCAAACTTTATATTCCTTCTCATCTCATCTCATCTCAAACTAAAACCAAGAAGGATCTTCATCAACATGGTTTACATCGCCCTCATACTCATCGCCTTAACACTCATCGCTCTCGTGTTCCCCATAATTAAGTTTTCTTATGGAGACATGTACTTTGTGTTGTTAATCTACATTGGTGTTATATACCCAATCATTTGTATCGTTCTTAGCATTGAAATGAAATATTACTAATGTTCTAGTTTATCTAGTTTATTTCTCATAACATGTTTGTCATTTCGTTTACTTTTTATCTTTCGTATTTTTTGGTCTTGAGATAAATTAGAAACCGACAATGCATGCTAAAGTAAACATTGGCTCAAATACATATCTTTGTATAAACTTATAAGATGAAAAAATCTTTTTTTCGTCAAAATCTTTTGTCTATCACTACAGATCCACGGATCCCTGTAGTTCTACTAGCCGGATACCTCATGGAAGGGAATCGTGAGAACCGTCCTTCTGGAAAACTGTTTTTCATGCAAAATAAAAATCGTTTTCTTCCTAAAAGAAATATTCCACTAGAATGTCAAACATTAAGTGAGTTAATTATCATTGTTAATAAATATCTAGTAGAAACGTTAGGTAATCATTGTTTTGCCTTAAATACGTCTCATCTTATTAACTCTTCACTTCTATAGGTCTCGTTATGTCGCATGAGTATGAGTTCGATTTTTCACTCACTTGCGTCTACACCCCTAACATCTCTCTTGAACCCAACACACCTGGCAATCATGTCCGTGGGTTCAATAATCTTGAAACCCGTCACTTCCATGAAGGACGTATTGTCGACACTCCTCTACAATACGAAGAAGGTATCAATACCTCCTTCCGAACGATAGGACTAGAATGTCTTCTCGAAATTAACGAGAAAATATGTCCGAGGTTTGTATTGGAATTCTTCTGTCAAGTTAAACTCGTTCGTAACGAGGATCGGTCTCTATCTCTTTGGTTTTGGATCAAAAACCAAAAGCTTATTCTAACCCTTGGGCAATCGCTCACATCCTCCAATTCCAAATCATGGACAATGTGCCTTCACCGAATATTGGTCTCTTGTTTCTCTTCAACTATCGTGAAGAATATAGTCCATATTGTTCACATACCTTCCTCAAGACTTGACTCGCATGTTATGCAAACCTCGACCCTATTAACTGATCCAAACATTATCTATACATGGGATATCCGAGAAGAGTACAAGCCTCTCGCACTCATCCCACGTGAAAATATTTGGAGTCTTAGAAATCGAGAAATCCTTCCGCTTGTTGTGCTCACATAATGTATTGTTTGCTAACACAAAACCATACAATCTCGCCTATTTCTTCGCAAGGCGGTGTAAATCTTCAAGGCTCCAAGAACAAACTAATCCCTTATGTAATGTTCTTGACACGCCTTTATCATCACATCATGTACTTCACCCTCAATTTCAAAGTCCGTTATGCGTACTTGTGAACAAGATGATGGAACCTCTAAACACATCTCTCATGAAGACTTTCTTCATCCCTGAATTGGCAAATACTCATCAACCATTTGATGATCCATCTAGCAAAAATGCTCAAGAAACTTAGTTTCTTTTCATTAGGGTCAATCCTTAGTACTCATGCTCTATCAATGTAATGCAATTTCTTTCATGAAATAAAACATTTAACATTTGATATCTCTACTATATTAGTGTTATAACTTCTTAGAAAACACTAGCTTGGAAATATGATGTTTTGTGCAACCCTTGCATACCTTTTGTAAAGGTGCTGTTTAGCAGGAAGACGGATCCCTAAGTTTATGCTAGACGGATCCCTCCTCTTAGGGAACCGTGGGATCCGGGTAAACAGAAAGGCAGTTGCAATCTTTATACTTCAAACCATGCTTTTAGATCACTTCACACTAGCTAAACATAGTGTCTTAGGACCAATTAAGTCCTTATCAAGCTGAGTAAAAGGTTCATACTCACTCATAACTCACTTAGATCACTCTCAAAGCATTTGTAGATCTATCGTTTCACCAAAACTCATTACTCTTCCGCTCTTATACTCACACATCATCCCTCACATGGTAATACATCTAGCTTTAGAGATCTTTCAATCTTTGTAAGTTGATTTTAGTAATCTTTACCTCAAAATGGGTCAATTTCAAGTTTTTCCTTTCTCTATAAACCTTTAAGATATCTTCCAAAATATTATCTTAAGTTACTATCTGATATCTAGAATCATTTAGCTCCATTTGACACTCTCAATATTTTAGTGTCATCTTTGGTTATTCATTGGTACTCATAAAAGTTCCATTTTCTTCCATAAAAGGCAATCATTAGCTACATCACTCATTGCCCTTGAACATTTAAGTACCCTTTCATTTAAGATACTTAGGAGGACTAAAACACTCAAAAAGGTATAGGCATTAGACCTTACAAACATCATTTTTACCCTTCCTAGCTGCTGAGAGTCGGATGTTAGGAATTATGTAACAGTGGGTTCCTGCTGATAAAGGATCCTGTTGATAGCTTTATTTGTTTCTGCTGATAGTATGGTTCCTTCGGATAGTGCAGTTGCCACAGATAGTTATCTTGTTACTGCGGATATGTAGTTTCCGCATTATTAGTTATTTAGTTACGATATGCATGAGTTAAATTAGGAATAGATAGTGCATATCTTTTACGTGATTAGTAAGCTGCAACATTAGGGTTTCTTGTAGTATAAAAGAAACTAGCGGCTAGGGTTGATAAACACTTTTCAAGAACATTATTAGTAAATTAATATAGATCCATAGAGGATCAAGTCTTTGGTGTTTATTGTCTTTTTGAGTATTGTGTTTATATTCCGCGTAAACATAATTCTAGTAAAGGTTCTCCTTAGTTCTGTTGTGATTACACAGGTTAACTATACTTTCTCTAAGGCTCATAAGATCTATCTGGGACTAAACCCAACAAGTGGTATCAGAGCCTGGTGAGAATCTTTCTAAGAAGACAGTCTTACTCTCTTTCTTAAAACCCTAACAATGACATCATCAAAACATTCAGATTCAGAAAATGATGAACAGCCTGAGCCATCAAACACTTAGTCTTCTGTTCACCAGATGGTTACCACCATGACCAACACCAACGCTAAATTTCCCTACTTGAAGAAGGACGAATATGACATATGGGCTATGAAGATTGAAAATTATATCTCCAACAGTGATATCCATCTCTGGAACATTGTTCTAATAGGCAACAGCAAGAAGGCTACTGGAAGAGATGCTGATGGGAATGTGATAATTCTTCCAGCAACAACTAATGCAGAACATATTGCACTTCAGAGGGAAACCAAGGCTAGGACTACATTGCTTCAAGCTCTTCCAGATGAGCATATGAGTGAATTTTATCATCTTGGTGATGCAAGAGAAATCTGGAGAGCAATAAAACCAAGGTCTAGAGGAAACGAAGAGTCTAAAAAGATGAGGAAGTCAATGCTCAAACAGAGCTTTCAGGAGTTCTCGATTTCTGAAGAGGAAGGCATCCACAAAGGATATGACAGGTTCCAGAAAATCCTCAGCCAGCTAAATCAGATGAAGTCCAAACCTAACAATAAGGAATGCAATCTCAAGTTCCTTCGTGCTTTACCTTCTTCCTGGAGGCAGGTTTCTCTCACACTCAAGGCAAAGGGAGGCCTTGACTACTTAAGCTTTGATGACTTATACAATAAGCTTAGATCTCTTGAAATTGATATCAAGGGTCATTCATCTTATTCTCCAACTCCAACACACTCAACGTTTGTTAGTGCTACCAGTGCTAACACAATGGTGTCTTATGCTGAAAGTCCCACTTCTTCATCAGCAGGAACCAGAACACACACTTCTTCTTCAAGAAAATCAAAGTCCAATTCTGTGATAGAGGATGTGGTTCACTCTTTTGTTGCTAAAACTGAAGACCAACAGGAGTTGACCTATGAAGATTTCGAACAAGTGGATAAATGAGATTTGGAGGAGATGGATCTCAAATGGCAGATGGCCATGCTTGCTGTGAAAGTCCACACGTTTGAGAAGGGCTCTGGGAGGAAGTTTGGCTACAAGGGAATAGAATCAGCCAGGTTTGAAAGGAAGAAGATCAGGTGCTTTGAATGCAACTAACTTGGTCACTTTGCTAGAGAATGTCGAGACAAGAAGGGAGGTGACAGAAGAAGGTATAATACATTCAAGCTCAAGGAAGCTGAGGAGGTGAAACCTAAAGCCTTACTGTCTCTGGAGACAAGGATTGACTGGGATGATCATGTGGATGATGCTCAGGATGAAAATCCTCAGGTTGGATTGATTGCTGAAACTGCAGATGAGTTTGCAATGATGGGCATCACGTCTCAGGTACACAATTGTATTTTTGGTTGTAATGATAAATATGATGCTCTTAAAAGTGAATTTGATGATGTTAATGGCCAATATAAAGAATATTTTATTCAGGTCCATGCCTATAAGAAAACTGTTAAAGCTTTAGAAAAACAAAATGCCTGGTACAACAAAATCAATTGGCTCTTGAAGAAAAAGTTAAAGTATTAGAAAGAGATTTGGAGAACACCACAAACAATCTAAAATTTAATAAGAAAGAATATGTAAAGGTCATTGCTGAAAAAGAGGGTCTTCAAGCTAGTTCAGATTCAGAGGTGGCTAGACATAATCAGTGGCAAGAACATGCTAAAAATCTGGATAAACTGTGGAACAGCTCTATGTCTGTTAAAACTAAGAAGGGTTAGGGTTCAAGGATTATATTATACCAGATGTGATTTATGACCCTAATGAATATAGTGTTTTTAATCCTGTCACTGATGAAGAGGAAGATAAATATAGAAAACCTGTTAACTTTGTAAAACATGGTGAAATGCATTTAGTTCCTTCTTCCATAAATGGTATTCTTAGGCCACCCAACCCAGACTCAGACTCAGACTCAGATGAATCACATATGACCTATGGTCAAAAGTCTAATGACTTATCTGACTAGCAGTGAATCTAATACTTTTGTCTCTTGTTCTTCCAGTGATAGGACTTCAGAGACCCAGTCTAAAGACTATGCCAGTTGTGATTTAAGTGAAGAGTCTACAACGCCCAAGTCTGCCTCTCCCAAGCCCTTGCCTGCCCCAATAGTTGCTATTACTGAATCTTCTTCAAAGTCAGATCATTTTAGAAACATTTCTTGTTCTGTTGATTCTGTAAAAAACAATTCTGATTTTGGTTGTGGTTTGAATAATTTTGTTTGTGATAAGAATATTCCTGTTTTGAACAAGCATTTTAAGAATAAATCATGTTTTGTTTGTGGTAGTACATTCCATCTTATCAAAGATTGTGATTGTTATGAGAAACAGATGGGTGTTTGTACTAATCAACATAGATATAGACATATATGGTATGATGTAACCAACATTCCTCCGTTTGTTCCCACTGGAACACATGTGAGGATCCGCAGAACCAATTCTGCTGGTAGACCAGTTCCTGCTGGTAACCCAGTTTCTGCTGACAGGCCATCTTCATCATGTTGGAGAAGAAATGTTTATAGACCATTAAACAGACCTACTAGTACTTATTTTCAAAATGGATACATGCCTATTAATAATGACCCGTTGCATAAAAGGGGGGCAAGGTGGGATACTGCTGTTAAGCCCTCAGCAGGTTGCTCTTGGACACACAATAGACCATCTTTCATGAAGGGTTCCAAGAACAATAATGGATCTCATCAATCTGCAAGTCTTTCTAATATGATCCACAAGGCAGGCCCAAGTCAGTGATGGCTTGGGTCTCCATGTATACTAATGTTGTTGTATATTTTTAACTTGTAGGATGATCCTCATTCTAATAAAGATTTAGGCATTGTTGATAGTGGTTGTTCTAGGAGTATGACGAGAAACAGGATGACTTCATAATTTTATATCTCTTCAAGGAGGTATCTTGTTACTTTTGGAGGAGGAGATGGTAAAATTACAGGGAAGGGAACTATTAGAACTTCCAAGCTGGACTTTGAGAATGTGTATTATGTGGAAGAATTGAGAAACTTCAAATTTTTTTATGTGTCCCAAATCTGTGACAAGAAAAACTTTGTGTTGTTCACTGATACTGAATGTCTTGTTCTCTCCAAAGATTTCCGTGACACCGATGATGATCAAGTTGTTCTAAAGGTGCGAAGGAAACAAAATCTGTATACATTCAATCTCAATGAAGTTCAGCCTGCAGGTGACTTAGCTTGTTTGGTGGCAAAAGCATCCTTGGATTAATCTAATAAATGGCATAGAAGGATGACTCATGTTAATTTCAAAACAATCAACAAGCTGGCATAACTTGGGTTAGTTCATGGACTTCCTTCCAAGGTCTTTACTAATGAACACAACTGTGTGGCTTGTAACAAGGGAAAGCAACACAAGGCTTCCTATAAGTCCATTGTTGTTGTCCGCACTATCACTGAGCCCTTACAGCTTCTTCATATGGATCTTTTTGGTCCTACATCCATCAGAAGCATTGATCACAAGTACTATTGTTTGGTGGTTACTGATGACTATAGTAGGTATTGCTGGGCATTCTTCTTGGGGACTAAAGATGAAACATTTCAGATTCTTTAAGACTTTATTGCCCTGGTAGAGAATCAGTTGAATAAAAAGGTTAAAGCCATTAGGTGTGACAATGAGACAGAGTTCAAGAATGCCAAATTAATTGAGCTCTGTGCTACAAAGGGGATAAAAAGGGATTATAGCGCTGCCAGGACTCCAAAACAAAATGGAGTTGCTGAAAGGAAAAATAGAACCCTGATTGAAGCAACAAGATCTATGCTTGCTGATTCTAAGTTACCTACCATATTCTGGACAGAACTAGTTAGCACTGCTTGTTATGTATTGAACAGAGTGTTGATAACTAATCCTCACAACAAGACACCTTATGAACTTTTGTCTGGCAAGGTTCCTACCATTAGCCACCTTAAGCCTTTTGGTTGTCATGTCACCATCCTTAACACCAGTGATCATTTGGGCGAGTTTGAAGGAAAAGTTGATGAGGATTTGTAGTCGGATATTCACTCATAGTAAAGCTTATGTGGTGTATAACATCTCCGCAAAAGGATTGAAGAGACATCAATTTGAGATTTATGGAGACAAGCCAAATGTTCGGGAGCGGTCAAGACCGGTACTTTGATCTTGACTATTTAACCGATCACTTAGGTTATACTCGTTATAAATCTAATCTTCTGCAGAACCACAAGATGCTCAAACTAACATTGCAAGTTCCTCGATGATGAGTCGATTCGAGTCCGATGAACAACGATAGTTGTTCCTTCCTTTCCTACTAACCACTTTTTAGGTACCAAGAACACAAACCGCTTCTTATGTAACTTCAAGTGATGGGATATGCGAAGAACTTGTGAAGCTTCAACGCCAAGAGCATGCAGCAAAGGATGATGCTGAAAAGTTTGGTTATGAATTCTCCAAAGAAACATAGGAACTCCTAAGGCAAGCAACTATTGAAGCCCGCAGGAACTTTGAAGCTGCTGGTAGTATACATGTTCCTGATGGTAATGTGGCTGATTCTTCTAGTAATGGGTCAGTTGCTACTGATTATGATGCTGCTAGTCGTGTTCCTGTTTCTTCTACTAGTGATACTATTCATGTGGTTCCCTCCAATACTCCATATGTGGATACTTTGGGTTTAGATGAATCTCCCACCAGATTTTCAACTCCATCTGACTTAGCCAATTCACAACATTCAAGCTCTGAATTGGATGGCATTCATAAATTGTCAAGAACATGCATTTTTGATTCTTCTTCTTATGATGATGACTTTGGTCCCACACTTACCAACAACCACCTTCACCTCAACCTGTTGTCCAACCATCACCAAGGATTGTTGCTCCTGAGGAGCCAGTAGTTGCCTCTGAGTCACAGGGACACATTCCTGTTGAGACTGAGGTCAATCCTGACTAACCTTTTGTTCAACCTGCTAGTCCTCCTGGACATTTCTTTGAGGATGACATCACTTTTGGTGATGACTTTCATGTGTCTCCTCCCAGGTCCAATGAAGCTCCAAATACCTCAGGTAATCCTTCTGGTGGAGCTGAGGATCCTAATGTACTAATGAATATGTCTAGCTTACTCAACAGGTATATCAAGAAGGTTGATGATTTGGAACTTAAGCTTCAAGAATCCAGGGATGAGCTTAAGGAGACCAAGCAGACTCTTGGTGGTGCTTTGGTTAAGGTGTTGAAGAGGGTGACAGATTTGGAGGTTAGGCTTAATAATAGGAGGAGCAAAGTTGTGGTTTCTAATTATGAGGAGGAACAGGGTAATGAGAGGAAAAATATTGATCTTGAGGCACTTTATGTCTTGGCTTCTGTTTCATTAGGAGAGACACAAGCTCAGAAGGATCCAGAAGTTCAAGTGTTTCAAATGAGGGAGAGTAGAAAGAGGAGTTATCTTTGTCAAATGGCCTCAAGGCTAGTATGGTGAATTCCTCTGATCCTTCTGGTGCTGCTGATCATGTGCACATTCCTCCTGTATCTATTTCTACTGACAAGGTGGTTGAGGATAGGGAATTATCAGATCCTATTGACAAGTCTGTTGCGGTTGTTAAGCCTGTTGCTGCTGACAAGTCTGTTGCTGCTGATAAGTCTGATACTTCATATGTTGCTTCTGAGATACCTAAGTCCATTCCCTCTGATCCAAAGGATTTTACTGTTGAGGTTGAGCCCATGCCTGATTCTCAGGTTGATAAGGGAAAGGGTAAGGTTCTAGCTGAGGATATAGACTCCGATGCATTTAAGGCTGAACAAGCTAGGCTATTGAGACTTTATGAGATTTCACAACATGATTCGAAAGTTGCTGCACAGACTCAGGCTACTTATGATGCAGAGTTTCAAAGTCAGTCTTATAAAGTTCCTGAGGTCACATGAGAAGGAAAGAACTTGATGATCTTGCTCTAAGGTTTTCAGATGACACTTGGAATCAACTAGCGGGTGATGTTTCTAACAATCCAACTCTTGCCCAATCTATATTGGGTGGTGCCTTTGATTCTGAGAACTATGTTGATGATATTATGGCCTTTGTGACAACTCGTAAATTCCTCGATGCGTCGTAATTGGAGAAACATCGATTAGAGCGATCGTTTGATTTAATTTGAGATACGAGTCGTGTTATATATCGTTTTTATTGGAAAAATTATTTTAAAAGCAATGGCATAACTCCCGTGTCACGAATCCTTCGTTTTCTAGTCAAAACGAGCCCCGAACCTATTATAACAAAAATTTTCTAAAGTTTCATCTAGGGTCCCTCGTGATAGTTACCTAAACGCCCCTATACTTTCAAATTTACAAGAATGGTCCTTGCTGGTACTATATAAACCCCACACCCTACCCTTTCTCCCATTTCTCACTTTCTCACTCTCTCTCTACAAATACACACACTAAATAATTCTCTCTCTCTCTCTAATTTTTTCGGCGACCACCTAGGGTTTCGACGCCATCACCGGAATCCGGCAAACTTCCGTCCACCTCCTACATTAACACCACCTACCCCATCTTGTAGATCGGGTTATGGTGGTTCTATTTCTTCAAACGACGCACCCCTAATCCTTTTCACGCGCCCTAAATCTAACTTATTAGATTTGGAGGGTTAGGGTTTCTTGGGTAAACGAGTTTCAAAGATCTCTAGAGGGGTTTGGTCACGAGTGGTACTCGTGAAAGACACCACCAACTCTTGTGCACCTCTCTTCTCTCTCGGTAAACCAAACGCACCATATTATTATTGTTATTTTTTTTTCTTGTTTTTATATAAAACGTATACTTAATGTGTTTGTGCTTCGTGGATAATTAAAATGAGAACAAGAGTTGAAAACATTTTTGAAAACGTTCTTGTGAGATAAAACGAATTAAAAACAGTTTTAGGGTAAAGCTCGTGTGGTATAAAGGTGACGAGGTGTGGTTGGCTGTTTTTGATGATCTTTTTGATTTAGTTGGTTCTCGGGTCAAGGGTTAGGATGTCTTGATTCTTGGTCTCGGTTTGAGTTAGGTTTTCATACTTTCTGATTTCGTGATTGATTCAAGCTTATTTGGGTATGTTTGGTTCTCGGTATGAAACAAATGAATAAGTGGGTTGTTTGATTTGTTGCGTGGCTGCCGTGTTGGGAGGATGACTCATAAACTGAGTCGGGTCGACTCAGTAGGGTCGGGTCGACTCAGTGGAGTCGGGTTGGGTCAGTTAGAGCCCGGGGCACGTTGGCATTTATTCGATAACACTTGTTCACGTTAGGGTTTGTATATATATGTGTTACGTTGCGCTCGGGTCACGTTTGACCCGGATAATAACTGGGAGTTTGTTTTGCCTTGGATATAATTTGGAAATATGATATGAGTTATATAGGTTGCGGGTTCAATTCAAGTAAGACTTGGTAAACATAGTCGATAAGTGGTAAATATTATTGTAACGTGAAATATTAAGACTAGAAAAATTGGTTAACGAATCAACATGGTCTCATTTGTTTAATCACGAACTAGTATGTTCGGATAATATGGGGATTACTATTTGGAATTGAATACAGAATTATACATGATATTGGACATATTAGAGTTAACGGTTGTTAAATAAATACAAAACAAGTAATATCTTGAGTTGTTTGGGTAAATTCAAAACATGATAATGGAGGTTGCACATGATAAGCGTTTATTAACATTAAGTTAAGAATGTAATGATAGTGAATATCGAATAAATAACTACAAAATGAGGTGATAAACGTTAAGAGACAACTACTTGTTTTATATAATTGGTAACGGATATTACATATACGTTGTAAGATTTAATACGGTTTATAAATTTGGAATAACGTTTACTATGCGAGTTATATTGGTATTGAATTATATTTTGACAAACGTTTTGACTTAAATGGGTCTAGATATTTTATTATCACATATTGACTAATAATGAGATAATTAGATATATATATATATATATATATATATATATATATATATATATATATATATATATACAGAGGCATTTGACATTAATGCCACCTCAATGCCACCTTAATGCCAACTCAATGCCACCTCAATGTCACCTCAATGCCACCTAATCCAATTTATGTCACATAAGCATTTGTTGTCCAACTAAGCAATGTTTTATCCACCTAATTAATAATCTTTAATTTTCGGATTTTATGTATTAAATTTCGAAATTCCTAAGCAATTATTTACAAAATTCAATTTAATAAAAATGACTATGGTGAGATTCGAACACGTGTCTCATAGTCTACAAACAAACATGATTACCACTAGACCAACACATTTTTTATTATAACTTGAAAACCAAATTTATAAATCTCTACAACCAATCATTGACTATTTTAATTAGTTTGAAAAGGAATGTATTTATCTACAAAATATAATTAGAAGAATCTCTACAACAACTTAAATCCTCATAATGTTCGGATTAAAAAAAAATCGACTCTCTCTATTTCATAATATACTTTTTCTTGAAACCCTAATTTCATCTTTTAGTCTGCCATCTCCATCATGATATGTATGCATGTAGCTTAGTCCACTAATGTTTGTATATTTTTTGTTGCATGTTTTGATCCTTTAACCTATGTTCATAAGTATAGATGATGCATGTTATATTGCAGGTTATTTATTGAAGTATAGATGATGCATGTTCTTATTTATTGGCAGTTGTCATTTTTTTCTGATGATTTATTTTCATATGCAGGTTATATTGTAGCTTGTAATATAGGATATTTTTAAAAGGAGTGGTGTGCGCTTGAATCAAACTATTCATAAACGGCTCGAGGGAACCTAAGAGATCTCAATGTGCAAAGAAAATGGGTATATGTTCATGTTGAAAATAGTCTTGATTATAGTCTTTTTGTTCAAACATTTAGATGATTTGCTTACAAAATTTCTATTGTTCTAAAATAAATCCTAACTATTTGATGATCCATGTTACGTGATTTCTTGTGCGAACCGAATGTCGCTCAAAGATGGAAACACTCTTGTGCGACTTGCACCGGAAGATTTGGCACGATATCGCTTACTTAACTAAGGGTATGCCATTTTGTCTTATGTGGACGTGGCAAAATGGGTAGGTTATGCAAGCATCGTAACGATTCTTTTCTAAACTAATGACGATTTAAGAAGAAAGCATGTGCCACCACATAAGTTGGAATATACTTTGCAACTTCTAATCTATAAACCATGCAACTGAATTTGACTAAAAAAACCCTTAAGCCCATTAAAACCCTAACGTGATTGGTTTTTATAGTGATGGTGTTTTTGTTTTTATAGGTTTTGATGAGGATGATGATCAACCGCTAATGTAATTATTTATATTGTGCTTCTTAATCATCTTCGAACGCTACAACCAATTCTTCACAACCTTCGTCTTCATCCATGGTGTTGCATCTTAAAGATCAGGTATAATAATCTAACTTTAGTTTTAATTCCTACGAAACATGTTTGATATAAGTCGACCCGTTGACATGCTTGATAATGATAAAGTATTTATTTCATACAGTTCAACTTTAAGCGTGGTGGTCAAAGACTACCTATGTGATGAAATATATATAAACTTGAGAAACGTAAGTTGATTTGTTGCAAAATTTTGACATTCATGTAGGAACTTCGATTGTGAGTCTAATGCTTTACCTTGAGCCATCGAAAGTTGCAAAAGTTCAACCAAACATAAAGCGGTGAAAAGGAAGTGATAGCTACATCTTTAATCAAAACGCAATATAACATAAGCACGAATGCTACTAATTTGTCCAAAAAGGTTTAGGGTCTATGTTAAGGAATCAGAGGTGTTGAGACCGATAGTCATGGAAAAGAGAATGAGATGTCATGGATACGGGGAAACTGAAGTGAAGCTACCCGTGAAGAAAAAAGGTCTGAAGTCTGTTGCAAAAACAAAGATGACATTGGGAGGTGTCGGCTTAGTTTGGTGAGAAAAGATTTGACCGATTTATTTGGTTTGTATAGGTTTTCTTTGTGCAACTTATACTCACCGACATGAATGAAGAACTCAAAGGACTAAGGTAAGACTTGCAACTCAAAATATTTTTGGCCAAATTTGAACATGAGTTACCCAAGACAACAAGCTTACGAATAGGTTAGAGCATGGAACTGTAATCAAACATACCATGAAATTTGGCAGGAAGACAAGAAAATAGTTGGCTAACACATATGTGATTGGGTTAGGGATTCGACAAACAAGAAGTGCCTCCCATTCTCACCGGGTCGATACTACCACAAAACTTTTTACATCAATGGCTCCTCTTATATCTCGAGACCTCGCGATTTTTAGGAAAGCGGTCACATAGCTTGTCGCTTGGAATCTTGGTGGGAGTACCTATGTTGTATTATCTAAGGAAAAGAGAAAGAAAAGGATGAATCAAAAGTATCCGGGTTGAAATCACATTATTGAAAACAAAGTCAAATACTGAAAACGATTCCACTAATCGCTGGATGACTATTAGTTGAAATCGAGCAAATAAACTTATATACAAAATGAATTCGACCAATCATTGAACTAAAGGCTTTTCCCCCTTTAGACACCGGAAGATAATGAGTCCAATGGTGAAAGGGAATAGGTCCAAACCAGTTCGACCGAGTGGTTTGAGCTATTTATTAACAAGCATAAGGTATTCTCGCACCTAACTAATATTTCAATTGATTATTTTTTGTTGGATTTTATTTACCGCTTATCGCTTATTTTTTATTTCCTCGATTGCCGATGGATACATCGTGTTGAATGATCCAATGGTGCAACGCCAATGATTTAATGATCAACTAAAGGTACCACATTGTCCTATAAGAGTATGTCTTATTCTTTTTATGTTCAAAATCTCAAAGTAAGATTGCTTAATGTTTAATTGTTTTTTCGTCTAATTATTTTTCGCTTCTATAGGTGGTTAAATAAAATCAATCCAAATAAGATATTAGTGGGTTGTGGATATTAGTAGGTTGTATTTGATGCTTTATATTTTCGTAACTCCCCGCTTGTGATGCTTGGCTGGTTCAAGCCGAGACTCCAAGAAGGGTGGAGAATAGGCGATTGGATGAATGGGCATGTGAGAAAAGTTGAGTTAAAGTGTTTGGGTGGAGATGGTTTTGTGAAATGTTGAAAACAAACAAAGACCTTGATAGATCTTGAGCTCGTGGATCGTTATACATGCCTATGTAATCACAAGCACAATAAAAGACAATCTCTACTACTAATGTTTATCAATGAATATAAACACAAGTAACAAATAACTAAGAACTTCTTGATCCTCTATGGATCTTTATATTAACTAAACCGAATTTTCCAATCGGTACATAACTCTTTCTAATGTGTTCCTTTTATAGACAAGGAACCCTAAACAATATCGCTAAACCGCTTCCCAAGAAACGATAAACATAAAACTAAATAAGATATACACAATCACTTCCTAATAAAGCTCATGTATATCCACACTAAATAAACTAAACACGGAATAAACACTTCATGAAACAAACTAATAACTATTATACTTCTTGATTATGTCTTCTGCGAATCCACTTCACTTCAAGAGAAACACTTGGCATTATTATCGGCATAATCCGGACTTCACATAATTCCCAACAATCCTCCCTAAACGGAATTTGACTTGTTAAGTTCCGGTTTCTTGATAGATCTTCTGACACGGAGGATTGTACTCTAACATCGAGCAAAGAATCCAAATAACATCTCTATGATGAAGAAACTCGAAATTCCATATCTTTGCGGCAACAAAGGACAAGAGGTACATCAAAACAAATTAGTTTCATACTATTCTCATCACATCCGGTGTGTTAACTCCGTGAGAGGTGAATCATTGAAAATAAATGGATTTGATGTCTCTTTACCAATAGCCATCACTCTTGGAGTAGCCATATGTTTAAGTTTGTAAACTATGGTACATCGATAACCATCGATTTATTGGCAAACCAAGAACCATATAAACGGATTTGAAATGTCTTTACCGTAGCCGTTTGCTCGGGACTAGTCAATTCTTAGAATTGGTGAATTGAGAACCAAATATGGAATGCCAACGCCTTTACCACAAGCCATATACATGTGGGCTAGCCAATTCTTGGATTCCAAAAAGAATAAACCATGGTGAATTGAAAACCATACAACACTCAAGAATAAAGCATAGGTGGTTGCATACCCTATGATTTTAGCAAATCATTCTGACTATCAATGATTTGATGTGTCTTTACCAAAGTTGTACCCTTTGGACTAGCTAACTCTTTGACATACACAAAGTATATCGGTGAGTCAATAACCAAAAATATACAACAAACCCGCAAGAAAAGTTAGATAAAACGAAAAAACTTTTTTTTTTTTTTTTTTTTTTTTTTTTAACTAAGAAATAAACAAAACAAATATTACAAACAAACCATAAAATTACAAACAAGATGAACCTTAAAGTGACATAAGTGATTTTAATCAAACCAACACATTGAGTAGCATGCGTTCATCATTGCCAGCGTAATTAGGAGGCACTTCCAACTTGTGTCTCAAAGAACCTTTCCATAAAAGTATCGATAAAGGATCAAGCTTATCGATAGCATACAAAATCATCCCACATGTAGTCTCGTACTACATGAACACAAAGCGAGGATAAAATCTCCAACTCTCAATCTCCCACTTATGAGAATTCTTCCAAATAGAATATCCTTTACCATTTGGAGAATGAGAATCAAACATAACACGAAGATCACCCAACAGATATAAACCGAACCGATTCTTTGAATGAAACTTATAATCTTGAATAACATGATCATACAACATTTTCAAATCATGTCTATTCACTAAATGAAGAATATCCTTCAAGAAGTTGAACTCAAGAACAAGATTATCCAACCTATAAACAAGTGTTAAGCTTTCCGACTTTCCAATCAACCAAGACCACATGAGTTCCTTCAGAAAATCATCAACAGCTCCAACTTCAATAAAGGTAGATTCATCGACCTTGAGATCTAAATCATTATTCCTTGAAGCATGTTTCTTAGCCAATCTATCGAACTTCTTGTAACCAAACTCGCTGCTCCATACCAACAATGTTATCGAGATCAAGTCAGATCGGTCTCCGAATCGAGAATCACTTAGCTCCACATTTGAGACAACATTTCGGAAGAAACCAAAGAAGATTCGCAGAAACAACCATATCGAAGAAGGAGTAGCATCGAAGTTGTGTCGGAAGGAACAGCGGAGATACCACCAAGGCAAAACAATATCAAAATTATCCACAATTTCAACTATTTTACGTCTCTTGGTCAGAGGAACATCGGTCATTGAAGCACTATTTTCCAATTGAGAAGAAGAAGTAGAACCGAAGAAGAAAACTTCATAACCATATGATATCGTCTAATCAAAGCATCATCGACAAAGCCATGATTTGCTTCATTGACATACCGTAATTATACATAGCAACATTCTTCACAATTCTCCTCATATAATTCCTCTTCGAGCAACAATCATAGGTTTTCTCTTTTGGCTTTATTTCTCCGATCAATAAGAGCTCTTCTCTTGCGCAGATTCTTGCTTCCTTTGATTACCAAGTGCCACCATTTTATCCACAAAATTATCATCATTAAAAGATTCTCCTAAGATAAGTTTTGCAAGATTTGGATCGGATGCACCTTGAGATATATAACCATCCCATTGATCATCGAGAATCGTAGGAAAGAATGCATCAAGCTCTAATTTCCTTTCGGAGACAAATCGAAGCATATTGATCTTGAAGAAATTTAGCCACAATACGACTCTTTCGCATATTCTCATAATCAACAAACAATCTAGCTCGAGCTTGATTTTGTTCTTCATCACTATACGAATTAACAGATCATCAATCACAGGTCCTGTCCTTTCTCAAAAGATGTCTCGTGAGAACCAATTTCAGCAGAACCAATGTGAGCTTGAAGAAACAATCAAACCCACATCGATGAAATAGGTTGAGACAATTCCTCAACAGTGTAGAAAACTTGGATGAAGCATTCAACTTATACATTCTCCCAAAGAATAAAAACTCTTCATCATCTATCAAGGCGAAACATTTGAATGTTCGGTATAGATGAAGTTTGACCATCATTAGTAACCTCCTCCACTAGAACATCGTAGATGCATCAACCATATTTAGCTCCTTTGACTTGACATCGATACCTTATTCAAATATTGTCTTATTCTTTGCTAGTATATATAATAGGCTCCTTGCTAAGCTCCTTCTTCGTGAAGATTTAGCAATAGGAGAAGAAACATCGATGTAAGTGCCACATCACCAATATCTCAAGAGATTCATTAAGATTCTTTTCGTCCTCCTCCTCGTTAAGAAACCAAACTTCTCTTTTACCCTTCACGAGACTCTATGGGAAGAAATTCCTCCAATTTCACAACTTTAGTCTCTCAATTCCACAATCTTATTACCAAGAATAGACTTGGTTTCACAAAGGCATAGCCGCATTTTAGATGTTGGATCTTCACCGCATGATGATATGTAATAGATTAGGACTAGTTGATCATGTAGATGCTTTTGATGTTGCTAGTAGTCAGTAAACTGTGTTTCTTGAATGAATGAATGAATGATCTATTTGTTTCATACTTCTTTAGATTGAATCATATAACTTCAAGACTTCAACTTCGGAGGAAACAAATAACACACTTCAAAGACAATGAATTCAAGAGAAACAAGCTTAATCTTTCTTGACCATATCTCAACCGATCGAGACAACCATTCGCAAAACAAACACGAAACATACACAAACTAACAAAGAAACACACGAAAATTACATTAGCAAAGTTAGAGTTAGTTAAAACAACCAAATATACAAAATTACATAGCAAAATGCAAAGTTATACAAATCCTCCCCGAGGCATATGCCTCCCCGAGGCCTATGCCTCCCTTAAACTTTGCGTTAAGGGTTAACATGCCAATATGGACCACAAGGTGTTGAAACCTTGGTCCTTCAAAAGCCTTTGTTAATGGATCGCCACATTATCATCAAGATGAATTTTGACCACATTTATCAAATTTTATCATATGCATCTCTTATAAAGTGGTGCTCGATTTCAATATGTTTTGTTCGATTGTGGAAAAGCTGGATTTTAACAATGCATATGGTACTTTGATTATCAATAAAAATCGTTGTGTTCATGAAATTATACCCATAATCCAACAACCGATTTTGAATCCAAAGAACCCGTCTGACAAAGAATTAGCGTGACCACATACTACGCTTGAGAGATGAGGTAGCCACAATAGTTTGTTTCTTGCATTGCCAAGAAATCAATCTCTTTCAAGGAATTGGCAACCTCCGGTGGTGGACCTCCTATCCGATTAGCACCAAGATAGTCACTATCACTATAAGCTTCCAACTTAAAAGGAGACTCTTTTGGGTACCAAAGACCTAGAAAGCGGTTGGCCTTTAAGGTACTTAAAGATCTTCTTAACAACATTGAGATGGGAAGTCGGTGGAGTAACTTGATGTCGTGAACAAACACTCACAACAAAAGTAATATCAGCCCGAAGTCGTTAAATACATCAAAGACCCAATCATAGACTGCATAAATGAACATTCACGGTGGATTAGCTTCATTGTTGGTCTTTGTCTTTGAGCTTCATAAGGTGTAGTAGCATCCTTACACCCTCCATACCAAACTTCTTCAAGATGTCCTCACATATTTGTCCCGACCGATAAAGATACCATCGAGTTTCTCACGAACTTGAAGACCCAAAAGAAAGTCATCTCTCCCATTGCACTCATCCGAAACTCTCCTTCATAAGCTCCTCAAACTCCCGCACCAAGCTTCCTTTGTGGATCCAAAGATAATGTCATCCACATACACTTGCACAAGAATAATGTCATGGAATTCTTCTTTAGAAAAGAGTCTTATCAATTGCGCCTCTTACGTAACCATGTTTCAACAGAAATGTAGAGACCTAGCATACCGGGCCCTAGGTGCTGATGTAGTCCATAGAGAGCTTTGACTACTTTATAAACATGATTAGGATGATATGGATCTTCAAATCCTTTAGGTTGAGTGACATACACCTCTTCTTCAATTTCACCATACAAGAAGGCTCCTTTAACATCCATTTGATAGACCATAAAGCCCATATAGGATGCATAAGCTAAGAAAATCCGTATAGCCTCAACTCTTGCCTTTGGTGCAAACACTTCATCATAATCGATCCTCCTCTTGTCTATAACCCCTGCAAGTAATCGGCTTTGTTCTTAATGACAACACCGAGCATCTCTTATTCTTGAATCCATTTTGTCC
This sequence comes from Chrysanthemum lavandulifolium, assembly GCA_022545495.1. NCBI lineage: Eukaryota > Viridiplantae > Streptophyta > Magnoliopsida > Asterales > Asteraceae > Chrysanthemum > Chrysanthemum lavandulifolium. The sequence continues at coordinate 250,143,048 of CM040238.1, forward strand.
CAATAGCATACTTACCATCGGTAGTGGTACCAATATCCAAACTCGCCGATTTTGAAATTGTTGCATCTCATCCTCCATAGCTTCAAGCCAACTTGAGTCTTCAAGAGCCCGAGTAACTTTGGTTGGTTCCACTTGTGAGAGAAAACAAGCAAACAGACAATGTTGATAGTCCGTGTGATTGTCTCTCGCCGATTTGAGACATAAGAGACAAAAGCCACCGTCCATATTTAGAACGCGCCACGGTACCTCTTGTTCTAACAGTGCATTAGGATCACCAATAATATTAGGCGTGGATGAACATTGTTGATCCTTGTTGTAGTGGTGGTGTTGACATCAATGGAAGAATCAAGATTAGTCATAGTAGGTTCAAAGTCGATATCATAGGAAGGTGTGTTGAAGATGCACTTTAGGTTGATGATGACCAAGATCCAAGGTTTTGGAAACCTTGTATAGGGTTCACCAAGATCGTTGACACTTTAGTAGACATAGGAGTAGAGTCAACATGTCTTTCACCGAATTGGAGAGGTGAGGAGAAACAGATTCCCTTTCGGCATAATTGGAGCTTCACGAGTGCTTCATTTGAACTTTCTTCAACATTCCTCTCAAAGATCTAAATTGGTGCATACTCTTGTTTCTTGATCGGCAAGGTCCTCAAGATAATAGAATTCATCTTCACCCACATCAAGATAATCTTTAGAAGTGTCACCTACAAAATTGTTAGGAGAGAAGGAAGGTACTACAATGGGTTGTTCATCATCGGACCCACTATCGAATGAGCATCCAAAGTGTCTGCATTAGTAGTTGGAGATGCTTGAATCTGCATTTTGATTAGCCTTATGTCTAGCATAACCCAAGTAATCGGTCAAGTAATCAAGATCAAATGACCAAACATGACCCGGCCTTGAACATTAGGCTTGTCTTCAAGATACCTCAGATTCAATGTCTCCTCAATTTTCTTTGCAGATACATTGTAAACTCAGATGCCTTACTATGAGCGTAATACCCCACAATGTAACCATCATCGACTTTCTCATCAAATTTGCCCAAAGGATCACTAGTATTCAAAATTGTCACTTAGCGACCAAACGGTTTAAGGTAATGAATAATGTGAACTTTCCCAAAAGAAGTTCATATGGTGTTTTAAGATGTGGTCTCGTAATGGACACTCTATTGAGTACATAACAAGTTGTACCAGCGCCTCATCCAAAACATGGTAGGAAGTTTAGAGTCGCTAGCATTGATCTTGCACCTCTATTAAGGTTCTATTTTTCTTTACGCCACCCCATTTTGTTGAGGGTTCTTGGAGTGCTATAGTCCCTTTGATTCCCTTTAACTGCAGAGTTCTATTAGAATGACATTTTGAACTCGTACCATTATCACACCTAATTCCTTTCACCTTCTTGTTCAACTGATTCTCAATAAGGGTAATGAAGTCTTTCAATACTTTAGATGTTTCATCTTTGGTCCTTAGAAAGAATACCCAACAAAATTTCCTAAAACCATCGGTGATCACCGACAAAAATATTTATGATCAATGCTTCTCACTTTAGTTGGACCAAACAGATCCATATGAAGCGGTGAAGAGGTTCGAAATAATGGTTACTGTACTGTATGCAGAACACCTTTATATGAGGCTCTGTCGCTTTCCTTTGTTGCATGCAACACGCTTATGATCATTGGTGAATACTTTGGGGGAAGACCTTGAACGACGAGGCCCGACTTAGAGATCGGTTGATGGTCTTGAAATTGACATGGGCCATCCTTCATGCCATTTGGTGGACTCATCCACGGATGCTTTAGCCACCAAACATGTTAAATCACCTCTTGGTTGGACATTAGTTAAGTTGAATGTATAAAGATTATGACTTGAGGAACCTTGAAGAGATTGAAGTATCTTTCGGGAGTTTGAAGTCTTTAGACAAGACAAGACATTCATCCTCTGTGAAGAGTACTTTGTTCTTAGTGTCACATATTTGTGACATCGAAAACAAATTGAAGTGTTGAAGTTCCTTAACATAGTAAACATTCTCAAAGTCCGGTGAGGTGTTTTGATGGTCCCTTTTCGAGAATTGTCCATCACTTCCTCCAAAGGTTACATTGCCTCCTCCTACAATGGGTATAAAGTTATGCATCATGTCCCCTGTTTTCCGACATACTTCTAGAACACCCACCGTCAACAATTCCAACATCTTTATGCTTAAGGGATGATCCTACAACAACAACAAAAATATCAGAGAATTAGTACACTATTGAGGCTCAAGTCATTCTTGACTTGAACACCTTGTGGATCATATGAGTTGTGCCATGTAGAAGTATAAGAACCACTATTGTTCTTGGGTTTCCAATGAAACTTAGGTCTCTGTTTATTCCAAGAACAACTCTTTGAGGTCTTGACAACAGATCCCAATATCCTCTCCCATCACCATAGGGTTTACATATCTAGGCCAAAACCATTTTAAAATATTCACGGTTGGTTGAACATATGGTTTTCCAAATGATCTTCTCCAAGGAAAAGAAGTATTATAATTAGTAGCTTGTGGAACATAAGGTGGTATATCATTAACATTGGTCCACATTGGTCTAGTATTCCTAGAATCACCACACCTACTCATTCTTTGCTCATGATAATCACAATCCTTAATTAAATGAGATTTACTTCCACACACAAAACATTTCTTCAAGAGAAGATTTATTCAAACCAAAAGAAGTATTCTTACAAGCGTAAGTATTCAAACCAAAACCATGAAAAGAATTGTTTTTAACAAGATTATTATGCAAAGAATTAAAAGCAAGTCTTCGAGGCAACTGTCTTGAAGTGCATTCCTTGGCAAAGAACTCTGTCATGCTTATTGGTAGTCTTGGGTGCAGCGGGGTGAAGACTTGGGAAGGCAGACTTGGGAAGGTCGGACTTGTCATTTGAATCACACTCTGTAGACCCTTGCTTGGAGGACTTGTCATTGTTAACACAAGAGACAAAGTCATTAGTAGAAGTATTAGGTGCAGCAAGTCTCTTGACTTTTGCCATACGAGATGGTGTGATCCATCAAAGTCATTAAGAGTGGAAAGGTCAATGGGCATGTGCTCACCTCTAATTGGTCCACGACTGACATGTAGGTCACCTTCTTTCACAAAATTAGCTAGGCTCTTGGTGTTGATTTACGTGTGTCATCCCTAGCTTCTAAGCCTACATATTTCTTAAAACCTAAAGCCATTGTAGAATTTGGAGGTTGACTACTATAAATGAGACTAGCCAACTTATTACCATTCATCATCCATTCATTATTCCTAGCAATTTCCTCCTTAACTTCTCGCTTAAGCTCTAGATTTTCGACTCTACATCCGCTCTTAACTTCTCAAACCATTTTAATTCATTTGTAGCACATTCGAGATCTCTTTCTAAAACACCTATTTTCTCATCATAAGCTATTTCATTCTTACGAAACCAAACCTTTTGTCTTTCTAGTGTTTTTAAAGCTTGTTTATAAGCTTCTACTTCCACATAGCATTCATTATATTTAGGTTCCATAATACCATAAGCTTGTTTGAGTTCATTATAACGCTCACTACAACCAAACAAACAGTTTTGTACACGAGAGATGCCCATCAAGGCAATCGATCATGCCTATCCTCAAGTACGACTTGCAATCAACCCAACATTATCGGGACCATCATTATCGACTCCTCATGTTGCTTCCACTACATTGCTATCCGAGTAACCAAAGCGGTTGATCCCTTTGACGTTCTCGCCTCATTCGACATCTGGCGATAAGTAGTGTATCTTGTCTCATCACCGACTTTCCTGTCTTTGCATTCTCTAGAAAAGTGACCCATCCGTTGGCATGTGAAGCATTTAACCTTCCTCTTGTCAAACCTTCTCGGATCACGTCCTTTGAATCCAAACCTTCTTCCGACTCTTCGCTCAAAACTCTTGATGTCCATGGAAAGCATAGCCAACCGCCACCTCGGCTTCATCTCTTCAAATTCAACCGGATCCACCGATCAAAATCCTCATAAGCTGCCGAGGATCCATAATCTTCCATGGATCTAGGAAGAGAGCTTGATGAAGGAAAGATAAGATGATGATGGATATGGGCTTGGACCATAGCTAGTCTTTGGAGTAGAGGCTCCAACAAATGCGATATGACTAGCGAAGAAGATGATCGAAAAGGGCTTCTTACATCATGTTCAAGAGCTTTAAGTTTGTTGTACTGACTCATCAAAGGTAAGCATATCCAAACCACCTTTAGCTTTTAAAGCTATGCTTACATGTAGCCGTGGATGGAGGTAATGACCTCGAAACTTAGAGTTACAAATCATCATTATCCGGCTTTGCTGTGAGTGATTCAACCGACTTAAGATCTTGTGAAACTTATCATAGCCCTTGTGAATTCCTTCCTCTTTAGAGATCCGAAAGTCCTGGCTGTTGTCTTAGCATGGACTTCTTCGTCTTCTAGACTCCTCATTCCCACGAACTTCGCTTTAATCGCTAACCAAATATCTTTGGCATCTTGCATGAAGTGAAAATCACTCAAGTGATCCTCGAGAATAGCTTGCGAAGAATAGTTCTTACCTTTGTTTCTCTCGAATCGCCAAGAACTCTTGACAGCTTTGGGAGGAACATTCATCATATTACCAAAGACATCCGTGGTAGTTCTCTTCAAACTGTTCCCCTTCATAATGATCGCCATAGATTCCAATCAATGTTGGAGATCCAGTTCGCATCATCATCGCCCAAAGATCATATTCCTCCCTTTTAAGGTAAGGAAACTTAGCATTGCTATTAGCGAGACTTAGTTGTTGCGGATGGGTGGAGTTTTGGTTGTTGGTGAGTTCAAGATCAACATCCGAACCGGGCATGATGATTATGTTATGGTTGTATGGGTGTTTAGAAAAAGCTTGTCCTTAGTATCGTAGAGACTCTCACGAGGCTCGATACCACTTGTTGAAAACAAACAAAGACCTTGATAGATCTTGAGCTCGTGGATCGTTATATATGCCTATGTAATCACAAGCACAATAAAGACAATCTCTACTACTAATGTTTATCGGTGAATATAAACACAAGTAACAAATAACTAAGAACTTCTTGATCCTCTATGGATCTTTATATTAACTAAAACTGAGTTTTCCAATCGGTACATAACTCTTTCTAATGTGTTCCTTTTATAGACAAGGAACCCTAAACAATATCGCTAAACCGTTTCCCAAGAAACGTATAAACATAAAACTAAATAAGATATACACAATCACTTCCTAATAAAGCTCATGTATATCCACACTAAATAAACTAAACACGGAATAAACACTTCCGCAGAAACAAACTAATAACTATTATACTTCAACAGATTATGATTATGTCTTCAAGAGAAAATCCACTTCACTTCACATAAGAGAAACACTTGGCATTATTATCAAACCTCAATAATCCGGACTTCACATAATTCCCAGGTTGCATTCTTTCTCCCGCATTAATAATGATAAGATGGAAATCGAGAGGTCTAGAGCGGTTGAGCCACTGGTCGAGATGTCGAAAGGTCGAGAGTTCTAGACTAAAAATTATTGCAGCGGAATTTTCTTTAGCCTTTGAGCTTCTGGTGTTGAGGACGTTAATAAGTGGCTCAACTGCATCGGCTACACAGACACACAAATAAGGTTATTTTCCTTTTTTAAATCCAGGAAGAAAAACAAATTATCATATTTAAACATGTTTTGATACTATAATTTTGGTTTTAAATTTGTTTAATGTCGCCATTATTTCAGCCAATATGCACAAAATCGTGGGAACATCAACTACTCAGCCACTTCAGGCCAGTAAAATCTACGAGCATCTTCTTTTACCTTTAAAACTCCCCTTTTTGCATACGCCATACAGGTACAATTCTTCAAACATTTCACTTCACATCCATCCAAACTCATACTCATGTTAAACCAAGTAGATATTACATAACACCGATTTAAATGTCCGTCAATGGTTATGTGCCATTTAATGCCTTATTATAACTTATCCGCTTATGACAGTGGGTATCTTACCTCATATTTGTCTTGCTAGGTAAGAGTACCATTTAGTTCGCTTTGGCCGTTGAATCCAAATGATCCACCATTGATCCTTTCCTTATACACACCTTGACCATACGCTTTGAATCCGTAAGACATGTATGTTCTCCTTATACAAATCCTTCACTCCCAAATACATAAAATCCGCGAAAAGCACCTTCAATTGTGGCAACATCTTTGTGACCCAAATAACCTAATCAACCTTGCAAGAAAATAGGTATAATTATCACCTTTATTTAATCTTACCTTTTAGGTGGTGTCTCGGGATTACTTATTTCAAACTGTTACCGCTTAAAACAAAACGCACCACAAGACGCTTTGGTCAAACACTCAAAAAGAAAAGGGCCGAAAGTTAGTTTTACATAAAAATATAGAGTGTGGCATTGCAAAGGTGTATGTGTATGCATGTTTATCGAATATAAAAGTGTGGCTTTGCAATTAGCAATAAGTCACTAAATAAGCTTTTAACCAAACACCCTTCAAGTAATCTTTTAAAAATATAGAGTGTGGCATTTCATTTTGGAAGTAAATATGTGATATATAAAATGTACATGATGTCCACACATAGCCACCGACCCTCAAGTTCACCCAAATGGCTAATAGGTCATGTTTAAGTATTGCTCCAAACGGTTCTCGCAAATTTTTGTTTGCACATATACAAATTTTAGCGTACTAATTATGTGAGTTATCATTGTTTATTTATTTTTTATCTTTTAGTATAATGGTCGAGGATTTTGTATGCTTTGCAGAGAGAATTTTGGCTAACTTTCAAATCGCTTAGACCCTTTGACGATATGACCCGCTTGAGATATAGTAGCTCTAAATTGACCCATTCATGAGTAAAGGGTCGATTTTGTCACACCCACCGTTATGCAGGGTTCTTCATGGGTTGCAGAGCCATCTCGTATAAAGGTCCAAACTTTCTCCTAAAATTAAACATTTTTATAGTAACCGAGTTTTGTGATTCCAAGAATACTGGGTTATAAGTCCAACTTATTAAAATTTTAAAAAGCTAGGTATGCCTAATCATGAAATTTAGTCGTCAATAGTTTTTTTACTACTAAAATGGGCATTACCCATCTTTGTTAAAACTGGATGTTCAATGTTATAATTCATAACAAGAAACGTGGTTGTCGCCCCCGTATGTTTGCTAAGTTTATATACATTGTGAAATTTTTAAGTAAGGGAACATGCTACAGAAACTGATAACCATAAGATCATAAAACCACTAAATAAGCATTTAAAAGCGATCGGGTTAATCGGATTTTGAGCATGGAAAATCTTACCGATACTCGACACTAATAAGCTTCGTATCTTTGGTATAGGTGTATTCGTGTTCGGATATTACAGTCAATATGGGCCGTTGAGAGCCATAATGTGGGTGGGACACGAGAAAGGAGACGGTCATTGTGCGATTGACGATGGCCGAGTATTAGAGAAATGGAAAATGGTTTGTCATTATAATCCAACCGCATCAATCAAGCGACTCGAAAAGTGTATGGAGTTAATTTCAACACTTTCATAAAAGAATTCTACTTATTCCATGCCATAGCAAACAACTTTGTCCTCGAGACTTGAAAATCAAATTTAAAAGTCCCAGATTATCGTGGTTAAGGTAATTTTATTGCGCCCAAGTCGTTAAAGTCGACCTGTGGAATCGCTTTCTAAGGAAGGGATAGTCCTGTGGCAAGAAATGATAGCAACACAAAGTCGTTTGGGGAAGAGGAGGAAGCGGATTCATATTCGGGATGTATGCTCATGTCCGCGAACATAGACATAACCATGCAAGTGGGCGGGAGGGTTGTCATGGGCAAGTTAGTGAGCATTTGGACGAGAATTCACATATGCATTCTCATTCCCATGGGTTTGATGACGATGATGAAAGTGGCATAAGACACGTTGTTGTCTCACTGTAAACTTTAACTTGAAACCGATTTTATGGGTGTTTAGGTTTGTGTTTTGGAACTAATCGGAAATCAAGGTGCAATAGTGTCTAGGTTTATAATGTTTGTGTACATGATGTTCCTTTTGGTTTTTGACTTTTCATTAAGATCTAAATAAACTGCTTTGATAATCCACCGCATACTATTGCAAGGAAAAGATATAGGCCTTTTAAGCCAATTTGAATGATATCTCGCCCCATGTAATAATACTTCTCCTTCGTAGTGATTTATTCTCGAGTCATTTAATCATATTTCCAAGATAACTAGATTTCGCGTACACAAATATATGTAATCCGATTAGGAGCTTATTAAAAACTTTACACATCGCCAGATTACGTGATTTTCATAATTTTAATATCACTTATATTATTGTCAATATTTTCAAGCTTTGAGTAAGTCACGATTCAAACATGTAACATCATCTCTACAGTGTTGGAACTGGGATCATATCACATTCAATAATAATCGGCTTTCACTAGAGTTACACAAAGCCCGTGTACCATCGCACCTTTGTTAGGAGCCTTATCCTTTCATCGCTTCTTGAAGGATTTGCACTGGCCGCATCTCACAATCCAAATTTGGCAAGGTTTCACTCAATGGTATGATAAATGTTGTTTAGCCCATCGAAACAAAGATGTAACAAAGATAGACCGAAATGACATAGATTAAATCGTCGTAATATTAACAAATTAATAATAGGTACAATAGTAATCTTATTAATTGTAGGAATTTATTTGTAAATATATATGGTATAGCTTAATGAACTCAAAGTGGTTGGAACCCAAATATAAGAATCTTGCTTATTGTAGTAAAAAGTAGAATAAAAGGTGTGTGGGTAGATAAACATTTTCGAGGGACACCGAACAAATCACGAGATAAGTAAACAAGTTGATATCATTTATTCTAATAGTTCTTTAAAGTAAGAAATCACAAACACACTTAAGCTAATCTTTTAATGGATACACATTGTAGTACGCTTAGACCTTTGGGGAAAAATATGATACCTTTGGTGTTTCTTGGTGGGCAAGAGGGAATGGCTTCACTCATGTACAATGTTATCATACTCATCGATGGATATAGAGTCGCAAGATTGTCTATAAATAATAGGATGTCGCTTTTTGTTTAGTACCGAAAAATCTCATGCAGCTTGCGACCTCCGAATTTAGAGTACCGTATGTCAAATATGGTATTCTCGAGTATATTCAACTCGATATTTTGTTGAAGTTTATATTCTTATCCTATATCCCGTTGTTTTTCTCGGATCAAATAGAAATATAAATAATGAGTAATTTCACATCCACAATTGGCCAAGGGATGTTCGGTTCTGTTTACCATGTTTCATGACATTGAGGTTTGGAAATGCATTCGTGAAACAAAGGTAAGTAAAGCTAGCTTTTCTAAACTTGAAAGATAGAAAGTTATGGAACTCAGATATCGCCTTTTAATAAAATTTTGACACCTTATCTAAGAAAATAATGATTATGATTTATGTTGGTCCTTTCAGTTTTGAAAGCTTCATTCACCTAAACTTAAACTTTTACTCATTGCCTAGACACATTTAGGAAGAAAAAAATGAAAAATCAACAACTTGAAGGCTAGGTGAAACATGGTTACCGATGGATTTGGTTCTATTATGAACAAGAAGCTTTGATGCATAAATTGTGGGAGGAGGAAGATGAAAGAGAAGCAAGGAACAAAAGACATGCCGGATCATTGGAAAGAAGTTGATGAAAAGTGTTCGAATCAATAGTTCAACAACAATATGTTTGTTAGAGTCTGTTACAATCTTTTAATACATATTGAGTTTCATTCTTCAACATATAACATATCTTACAAACTTTAAATCTATATGTTTATTCAAAACATTTATTTTCATCTTTATATGCTTATTGATTCATGTTCATCTACAATGTAGTCTATCAAAGTTTAAAATTACATTAAAGAAACTTACATTATTCTTATGATATTATCCAATTACTTACATAAATTAGAAATGACATACAAGATTTTTTCTCTCATATCTGATAACCGTTTATTTCTTTTCATTCTTAATGCATTCAATAAAAAATTTTGTACATTTATTCCTAATGATACAAAGATAATCGATAATGGTATATGGACTATTGTATTTATTTATTCTCGCTTGGGGTTCTTTGGCTTATGAGACTCCTTAGAACATCATTCATTTTACAGGGAACGTTCATATTATCACTGGACTTAACTATATAGGCAAAAGCATATAAATAAAGCAGGTTGTCCCTAATAGTTTGTTTTCATTTGTCACTTTTACATTTGTTTTCATTTGTAAACAATTTTAAAAAATGTATTTAAGTTAACAAAAAACAACAAACAAATAATTATAGTCATGCTCACCATTGCTGGCTTTAAAACTAGTGTATATATATATATATATATATATATATATATATATATATATATATATATATATATATATATATATATATATATATATATATATATATATATATATATATATATATATATATATATATATATGTATATATATATATATATATATATATATATATATATATATATATATATATATATATATATATATATATATATATATATATATATATATATATATATATATAGGGATCCAATAAGAATAATTAAAACGGAAGGGTAAGAAGAATTCTAGCCACACATTTTAATATGGGAGGAAAATTTGAACGAAGATGCATCCATTTTGAGGTGCATCTAGAATGAAGTGGTTGCTACATTTCCTATCCTTCTTATTTTTATTATTCTTCTTATTTGATCCTAACTATATATATATATATATATATATATATATATATATATATATATATATTATCAATGAACACGGTTCTATATAGTTAAAAACCCTCATGTACTACGATAATATCTTGTGTTTTATAAATACAAAATATCTTTTATAAACTTGTTAATAACAAATATATTGATTAGTATGTCGTACTCTATTGAGCGTTTTGGTTTAAATGAGCTAGTATTATTGTTTTTGCAATAAAACTAAATATCCCATTTTCACATCTAAGCTGCTATTGAATTATATAACTATATATATTATCAATGTTGCAAAAATCGGTCAACTCGGCTGATTAATCGCCGATTAATCGTTAATCGGCCGAGTACCTTGTCGATTTTTAAAAATCGGTCGAAAAATCGGCCTAGGATAAAAATCGACACTAAGCGGTCAAAAATAATAATAATTTAGGCATTATACTTAATTTGGGATCGATATTTCACTTATAACGCATAATGGGCATCATAATCGAATTGGAGCCTTTATTGAGGTTTGGAAACATAGCGGTGCTTGGAATCGCTTAAGATTTTCGCTTGGTCTCCGTAAATACCAAAACCGCAGAAATGCCAATACGATTAATTACCGATTAATCCCGACTTGACCGATTACTCGCTGCAGGGTGGTCGACCGCCCGACTACAGATTCACGATTTTTGCAACATTGTATATTATTATCGGATATGGTTTGATCTATTATAAACCCTTATTGAATACGATGGTAACTCTTGTTTTACAACTCGTGTTGGCTTTTATAAACTTGTTTGGAAATATTATTTTGATAATATAACTTATTGAAGTCGTATTGATTTAGAAACGTTGGAATAAACGAACGTGTCACTTATAGTACATTACTTAATATACCTTATATGAAGTACTGTCTTGTAAACTTGTATAATTATGAATAGCGATTGAGGAACCTTTATTAATTAAGCGATAAATGGAAACTTGTCTTTTGTTATTAAACATGTATATTTGGGGATTATTGGTTAAATTGCCGAAACCCATCAATTAACATATTTATGTTGCAAATAGTTGTCGTCGCTTCCTAGTCTTTGACTAGCTTGAGTATCGTCGATATTTCTTGACTTTGTCAATGTCTTTTCCTTTTGGCATGAGTTACATCAGATGTCCTCTGCTATGTCGATATCTTCTTTTCCTTCGCGTGAGTTGTACGTCGCGTCTATGTTTCTTACCACCACACGAAACGTTAAAACTAAACTTTTGAGATAATAATTATAAACTTTTGGGAACGATAATAAACTTTGAAAGTAACAACATGAGTGATCCACGAAAACTACAACATGTTACTTTTTTTGATTTCTTTATCATATGAGCCGTATTTTAAGATTATCGATACGCATTAGGTTGCATCGCTTATTCGTTGTACTGCCGACACTCTTTGGATGCCGTGATGATTAGTCGAGATGCCAACCGTGTCAATAGTGAATAATGCATTGTCGTGTCTAAGGTGAGTTTCATAGCCCCACTTTTATCTACATTTTAACTATATTGGGGTGAGAATCATGCCACCGCTTTTGGACCGTTAAAACTATTTGGATTTGCTTATATGCTTGACCTGCTCGATAGATGCGGGTAGTTGTTGCCTTAGACTAGGTTAAACCATTGCCTAGCTAAGAATAGACTTCACCGACCTAGTCCCGGGTTGGCAATTGTTCTAGAGGTTGCCACGAGGTTGGCTAGAGTCGCGGGCCCGAGTAATCCCCGGATGCGGATATGGTTATATGGTCGGTGATCCGGTAGGATCGGTGTGTGGAAACGGTATTTATCTATCTTAGGTCTTGTATAGCAAATCAACCCTATAGGTCCACTATGATTTTATTGAACTTAAACCTATGAACTCACCAAAGGTGTTTGATCTTTAGCATGATTTCTGTATTTGAATGATGTTTGGAATAAGTGATCGTGGAAGCTTTGCAAGAAGGCCGGGTTCAAGGATCGATTCGACTGATAAACTTTGGGGACCTATTTTATTAAATCATGTTTTGGGCCTAATATTTATACTTTGTATTAAATGTTTTGAATACTTAAATTTGGGATTGATTTTGAATGTTAAATGACTATCTTTTGCTATACTGGTGTGAGATACCAATCCAATAGTAACGCCCCGAAAATTTGATAAGTCTTCCACTGTACCGAGATTTGGGGGTGTTACAGCCTTGGTGAATCAAAGAAAGAAAGCAGATGCAGAACGTAAGGCTAAAGAAAAGGGATGCCTCTTTCTCAAGTCGAACAGAGGAAACATATGAGAGAATTTGTGAAGAATACAAGTTTCATTGCTTACAACACAGTCGACTATGGAATTTATAAATCCTCGCCGATGATCGCTGTCAAAGAGTATAACACAATTTCGCAAGGTTGGAGAAGGATGGTCTCAATCCTTATGCTGTGGTAAACCGCCTCAATCTCTTCCGAAGGTCCCGACCCAAGAGATTAAAGATCGTGATGCTTCTAATGATGCTCCAGTCACGAGAGACACCAGCTTGATATAGTTCAATCTATTCCTTCCGACAAGGCTCCAAAGTCACTGAGATTCCCGTGACCGGCCCGATTTTGTGCCACCTAATACTACTGATGGAGACAAGGGTCTTTCATCGATGAGACAAAGCTCAGGTCCACTCCGAAAAGGAAGCTTGTTACCCTCGAGGTTAAACATGGTGATACCACTTTCTCCTTCTTCTACTTCGAAGAAGACGTAAGAGTATAGCAAGAAAGGGGTTTCTTTGATCTTCGTGCCCCGAGAGTTCTTTTATAAAGGAGTTCGAGGAGGATGATTTTGATGAGGAGCCGGTAGTTTGGTCTATGTTTGTGAGATGGAACTCACACCTACCGGGTCTTGGTGGTTTAGGTGATTGTAACTCGCTCATCGCAAAGATGGATCTGCTGCATTTTACTTTCCTTTCTGAGATTCTGAATTACCTGGACAGACAAGATCTTATTGCCCTTTATGGCATGGTGTCAAAACATTATGACTCTCATCCTGCAACAGGTGCTGGTTTAATGTTGTTGGGTGATCTTCAAGTGTTGTTTGATTCCAAATATCAGGATGGTGCAGGGTTTAGGATTTGGGAAGGTCAGAATCAGTGGAAGGTTTATGGTTGGACATTTTATCCATTGTCTAGTATTCATGTGGTGCAGACCTGGTCTAGGGTTTATATTTATATGTTTTCGGATCAGGACTATCCTTTGTCTGTACCTTTGTTAGAGCAAATGTTGAAAAAGAAGTTGGCTTTCTCTACTGCTCCTGTTGGGAATGATATAATTAATGCAGAGCAGTTAGTCAAACGGATGAAGGATAAACTCATTATTGCTTCTATTGAGTCTTCCAATTGAAGTCTGGTATGTCTGGTATGTTGTTATATGTATTCTTTATTTCTTATCTTTTATTTGTTAAAAAAAAACTTATCTTGTATGTTTTCTAACTTTCATCTTTGAGGATCATGTTGTATAGTTGTGCTTCATATATGGTATTTAACTCACCATGTCCTTAGTGACAAAGGGTTAACTTGCTATGAGGGTACGACTCTAGTGAGTATTCTCAAATCCGTTGATAGTTGCTGATTTACTAAAAATCAGAGGGTTATCAATGTACCCTGGTCTCACACACCAAACATTGGCTACTCCATGAGCAAACGGCTCTGGTAAAGAGATCTCAAATCCGTTGGATGGTTGACAACTTGCCAATAAGTTGTATGGTGCTCAACTCAACATGTCCTCATAGATGAAGAGTTGGCTAGCCCACAAGTTCATGGCTTGTGGTAAAGGCAGTGGTATACCATGACTAGTCCCGAGTTAACGGCTTCGTAAAGACAAGTCAAATCCGCTGATGGTCGTGATGGTTTGCCAAAAGCATTAGGGTACCCAACACACCATTGATTCATGTTCTAAGTGTTGACCTGTACCGGTTTACTGTGGTGATGTCATGATTCCACTCAAGAACCAGCTAGCCCAAGAGTGAGTAGCTACTTGGTAAAGGCTTATCAAATCTACTCTGGTTACTGATGTTGTTGGTTCCTGATGCTGCAGATCTAAGAGTTGTTGATGGAATCCTAGTCTTCATTGCTATTTTTGGCGGTTCTAGGTGGTCTACTGATTACATCTATGGTTTCAGTTGCTGGTTCTACTCAATCCTCTTGCATGTTGAAGATCTATCTGGAAACTTGAAGTTAACGGAGTCAAATTCAAATTTAGGGGAGGATTGTTAGGAATTATGTAACAATGGGTTCTCGCCGATAAAGGATCCCACCGATAGCTTTATTTGTTTCTCACGATAGTATGGTTCCCATGATGGTGCGCTTGCCACTGATAGTTATCTTGTTATCATGGATATGTAGTTTCCGCATTATTAGTTATTTAGTTACTTATATGCATGAGTTAAATTAGCAATAGATAGTGCATATCTTTACGTGATTAGTAAGTCGCAACATTAGTGTTTCTTGTAGTATAAAAGAAACTATCGGCTAGGGTTGATAAACACTTTTCAAGAACATTATTAGTAAATTAATATAGATCCATAGAGGATCAAGTCTTTGGTGTTTATTTTCTTTTTGAGTATTGTGTTTATATTCCGCGTAAACATAATTCTAGTAAAGGTTCTCCTTAGTTCTCTTGTGATTACACAGGTTAACTATACTTTCTCTAAGGCTCATAAGATCTATCTGAGACTGAACCCAAAACCGGATCCCTAGGATTAGTTTAGACGGATCCTCATTAGTAGGAACCGTGGGATCCGGTGATGATTCATGTCAACTCTAGCTAAAACAATCATTTCAAGCTCATCTTGCTAACTTGAACACTCCATCTTATCTTAATTAAGATCCTAGATCAAGACAACTCAAGTTGACTCTTGTGCATGCTAATCATCACATTCCAAGGATCTTAGTGGCTTAAGTATTGAATGTACTTACAAATCTCTTTCTTTAAAAATCACATTGTTAAGACTCTTAAAGTCATCATATTCATCCTCATTTTCAGCACTTAGAAACCTTTACAAATCTCTTTGAATCATCTCATCATGAGGAAAGCTCCTAGTGGTAATTCATCCACCAAAGGACCACCCAAGAAAATTGCACGTGTTGTACACGAAATTTCCTCAACCGACTCATCTCCCATTAAATCCACAAATGTTAGGATCTCCCCTCCACCTATCAAACCAATCCCAAAAAGTATTGTTCCCATAAAACTACCGATGCCAAACAACACCATACCTCCTAAACCAAACAACCCCATTTCCACTAAACCATCACCCTTGGTGCCTAGAGCCCTATCATTCACCACTCCACTCTCATCACCACACCTCTACAATCTAGAGGATTTTCCTCCTAGGCCATCTCATCCTCCACCACCGACAACATTCTCCTCTCTAGGAGGAATAGTGGAACAAAATCAAGGTGTTGAGTCAACAATAGCTCCGGCTTCCTTTTCTCCATCACCATCAAATAATCCCTTTTAAATTATGAGAAATCATCAAAGTCAACCACCCGACCACATGGAAGTTGACACCTCTCTACCACCACCATCATTCTTGGTCGAGCCATCCTCAAATGCGCCTCCACCAATCCCTCCTTCTTTTGAGGCTTCTCAACCCACTTCACTTGATCCTTCACATCAAGCAATTTCCTTTCTTCCATCACCACTACCGAGCCATGACAAAGATTGTTATCATTGTCAACATGTTGAAAGTTTGATACATGAAGCACGCGAAGATCAACGTTTCATGTTTTATCACCTCCCGAACGCTTCACGAGATTAAACCTAAACAAACTTGAGCTAGAGGATTCTAGTGGTGTCCTAGTATCAAGCACCACTTAGATAGTCTAGTAATTCAAAGTCATGTATTGTTCATTTTCTTAGTGTTTAGAGTCATGTATATCATATCTCTAGTTTTATTAAATGAAATTACATGATATTTGCTATATTGTTCGAGTATATGATTATTGTTCTAATTCATGTCTCATTTTAATGCTAACATCTTTGGTACATCACCTTTGTCGTATTTTAGTTACGCATGCACGGATCCCTACGTTTACTCTAGACGGATCCCTTCAAGGAGGGAACCGGGATCCGTGAAATGAAGACTAGTTTTCTACTAACTCGAGTCTTATTTGCGTGAAATTATGCATTATATACTTGTTTTCTAACCTTTGTTTTGTAGATTTTCAATTTACACATGAAGACTTTAATACACTGTTAGGGGAGCTTTGTGTCAAAGCAATACATTGCAAAATCACTTGCAATATTAGGATTACATTTCATGACGCCCCTTGCAAAGTTGCAATCATCATGGGGAGCATATTCGTCACATAGACGAAATCTTTAAGTAACATAAGTGCAAATGAACTAGTTTTTCCGACTTGACGCCTCACCAAGGATGGACTCGCTCATGGGGAGTTAAGACGAGAACTCTTCTCATTACTTGCTCTCTACTTTTTCTTATTATATTTTTCTTCACATGTTTTTCTTAAAACAATGTGTTAGTTTCTCTTCAAGCTTTTTTAGTTTTGACAAAAAGGGGAGAAGAAAGTAAATCACAATTCAAACTTTACTTAATTTAGTTTTTCCATAAAATAATTTTATGTTTTGTCATCAACAAAAGCTAGAGATTGTTAATACAAAGAAGCCGTAAAAACGTTTATTTATATTTTACGATCTTCTAATGTTTTGTCGATAACAAATGTAAAATCACTTTAACGAAACAAATAAAATACGAAAAGAGTTTGAGTCAATAGTTTACTAACACACTTACGTTTTCACATAAAACACTAAAATAAGTATAAGTGATTTTATGAATTAGTAATACATATGTACAACAACTAGTGTTTACATATTGGGTAAATACATACATAACTAGTATGTATTATAATGGGCAATATAAATTGGTAGAAACTTAAGTATTTGACCCATTGACCAAATACATTGAATGTAGTCAGTAAAACCCAAAGTCCATAACCCATAACCCATTGCATGACATCATGCATAAGTCGAATATACTATCCATGACCCATGGTTTTAACCCATGATCCATGGACTAGATGCATTGCATCTTGTAGATACATTATATCTACTTGGATACCCATGGTCCAATGTCTAGGACCCATGACCCATAACCCATGACCCATGACCCATGACCCAAAACCCATGGGCAAAAGGGAGCGTCTCATGGATCCCCAGTAATACACTGGACGGATCCCTCAAGTTAGGGATCCGTGGGATCCATGGAACATTAGCTATTTTTCCTCTATAAATAGTGAGCCATTTCCTCATTGTTTCTCACCCCTTTCACATATATTTTCTTTTTGAGTTATAAACTCTCTAACCTCAGATCCAAGTGATCTGTGTATGTAGTTTTGTTTTTGTGTGATTCTCTAGGTTCCTTTTAAAGGCGAGATCACCACCTTTTGAAGTCGAGCAAGCTCAAGTCCATGAGTTGCCATGCTTCGTTATCATCAAGACCACTGAGTTTCTCTTGTTGATAGTTCTATTCTTTCTCATTAGAAGTGTAGTGTCGAAGACATAAGTGAAAGATGTCTAAAGGGTCAAGAGGAAGACGTTAGTGAAAGGTGTCGAACGTCCGTATTGAAAGCACTAGTGAAGTGTGCTTAGAAATCAAGGCTAAAACGCATTAGTGAAGGGTGCCTAGAAGTCAAGTCACAAGGCATTAGTGAAGGGTGCCTAGAGATCGAGTCAAAGGCATTAGTAAAAGGTGCCTAAGGTGTACATTCGATATGGTGTGTTCGATGTACAAGATAGATTAGTATTGGGACAAAGGATATTGATATCCTTGTTGATGTTTTTATAAGGAGTGGATCTTCTTAAGGATAGGCTTTGTGTAGTGTTGGGTAGTTGTTCCTCCATTGTAATGGAACTCAGTATCTAGCCTAGTACCGGATAAAGGGTAGGCAACGTTGTGATAGGTTTGGTTCACCTCGTGGAAGAACCCGTGATCTTGCCTTGTACCTGGATAAAGAGTAGGCAACGCTAGGAAGGTTTCTCCACCACAAGGAGTTGGTGTTGTGTAGTGTTTACTAACTCTCGAGTAGGTGACTCGGGAGTGGAGTAGGGTAAGGAAGGTGTCCTTGTAGCCGAACCACTATAAATACTGCGTTGTGGTTTTGTGCTTCTTACTCTTTATCTTTTCATTAAATATTTGTATATGCTTGTCTATCAACATCCAACACACATGTTTAAATAGATTGACATAAGTCGAACTAAATAGTTTAAAACCAAGTTTTAATCGGTAAAACTATTCAACCCCCCCCCTTCTAGTTTTCCACAAAATGGATCAATTTTTATGAGTTAATATTGTGTCGAATTATGTGAACTAGTGGGAACAGAATAGTACGGGATATGCTCTAAAAACTCAACATAGCAAGATGTATACAACTTTTGACTGACTAGATCATAACAACAATTTCCCTTTTGACTAATAAAATAATACAAAAACACACATTAAGTGGACTTCGAAGATAATTTAGTACGCTCAGCATGTGTTAGGACAAAAAAACACAACCGAAACACAAAGTGAGGAATAGTCAGCAAAGTTCCATACAACTTTTCAAGATGAGATAAACTCAATTATGAAGTTGGATTCTTATCACATGTGTGGTTGTAAGAACCGCTTCTCCAAAAACAAGAGAAACATCAATGGACAATAAAAAGGATCTAGCCATTTTAACAAGATGATGATGCTTCCTTTCAAAGAAAATCATTTTATAACTGTCGAATGTTGAGTTCTTATAAGAGCTCTAAATTCTTTGAAAACCGTAAGAAAATCGGACCTATGCTTCATTAGATAAACCCAAGTGTGGCGAGTGAAGTCATCAATAAATGAAACATAATATTTGCAACCTCCTTTTGTAGATACGGGAAAAGGTCCCCACACATCAGAATGCACTAGATCAAATGGATCACTAGAAGAGGAAATACTATTACTGAACGGTAATGCTGAGAACTTTGCAAGTTTGCAACCACCACAGTCTGAAATATCATGAGTGTCTAGCTTTCTCAACGCCCCTGTAGATGCTAAAAACCATAAACGAGACACGTAGACATGACCCAAACGAGAATGCCATAAAAAATGCTAAAGAAGAACGATTTCTACAAAAAAAATGTCCACAATAGATGATGTAGTAACATGAGTGTCTCTAAATTGATCCAAAACAAAAAGATCTCCTCGCCTATGACTTGTCCCAACCACATCCTTTGTTTTATGATCATATATAAAATAATAAAAAACGAAAAATTTGACATCCCATTCAAAATCACAAATTTTATTAACATAAGCAAGATTCATAATAAGGCTCGTTATGTATCAGATAAAGCAACAGATGGTGTATCAACTAACCCAATACCTGCTAATGGAATATAATCACCATTAGCGGCCATAATTGATTTCGAAGAATTAAGATTCAACGAAATGAACTATGACAAAATATGATATATATGATTAGTCGCACCCGAATCTAATATCCATTTAGAAAATGATAAAATGAATGATGATGATGACAAACCTTTATCGAGTAAGACTTACATAACATGAGGATGCAAGGCATGAAACTTTCAAATTTGCTCAAATATGGCCAAAAACATCTAAAAGTGCTCATACATTACTAAGAGCTTCTAAAAATGCTCATACATTATTGGATCCATTTCTAATATAACTGCAGAGGCGGACCTACAGTGTATGAAGGTGGTTCCCGGGAACCACCTTAGAAACGAACACCTTTTATAAGGTATATATGCATAAAGTTTGGGACCTACCTTACGCTTAGATTGGGAACCACCTTACATCTTGAAAAGATAAAAGGTGACAATTTTATAGAAGGAAACAACCGAAAACAGATTTGTAAGCCTTACATTAATGGAGGTTTTGTGTCTTTGGTGAGAAGATGACCTGTAAACCAAGATCTATCTGTTTTGTTTATTCTCTTTAGTCAAAGACTTTATATGTACCATCACTATAGCCCTTATTCTAGTTTAGAGTGCTATTTTTAACCCCGATAGTTAAAATTGAAAATATATAATTTAGTAGCCTTTCACAAAGGTTAAACTGCATATAAGTGAATATGTGTGTATTAGTCGCAAATATTTGAGATGTCACATATTATTTTGGTATAAAGTACTTGAGTAATAAAATGTTCCAAATAGCTATGGTTATGTTATAAAAATTCATTATGAAATCAAGGTAATCATGGTTTTCATTTAGATGACGATGAAGTTATACAAATTCATCATGAAAACAAAGTTAATCATGATTCTTTGTTTAAATGACGAAGTTGCGTTAAATTAGACCTGTCTCGACCCGACCCGACCCAACCCGACGTGTTGTCTATGTGATTATTAGACGCGTTGATTTTTCCGCCTTTGTTATTTCAAGGAACCACCTTGGATTTGTGGCTGGGTCCGCCACTGTATAACTGGATGAGTAACAGTGAATTATCGTTAAATCTATGCATCATAAGCAATCAATATGACCACACCAAACCAATAAGCAGATACTTCAAGTCACGAAACTGATAAGCAATCAAACCAAATAGAAGCAAACCAAACCACATACCCAAAACAGAAACAAACCAATCCACATATACGTTTGACAAATCGAACCAGGAGACAATAAAATATAATTTGCTGAAACTGATTTTCCAATTCACTACTTCCATTCTTGTTTTAACCAATACCACTGATCGAATCAAATTCCTAATTCCAATGTTGTAAACTTCAATGAATACATATACATATACGAGTTCGAGAGGTCGGGATTGATGGTAAATGATAAACATGGTTAAAGAGAGAAAGTAAAGAGAGAAAGGTGAAGAAAGAAGTGTTTTATTAAAATGAATGAATGAAATGCCTACCACACTTTCCCACACTCCTCATGGAAAGTCATGAAGGGTATATATAGGCTCATGGCAAAATAAGTTTTCCCCATGTACATAATAATTCCGTGCGGGTACAACTATCTTACGTATCTAGTCTAATTCACGTGTAAGACATTATCTTTACAAAATAGCAAAGCTAACAATCTCCCTCCAAGATTTCCTCACACGTGAATTGGTTACAATGATTCCTAATAAGTAAATTACAACATAAATAAAAATCTTACGTATCTAGTCCAATTCACGTGTAAGATGTTATCTTTACAAAATAGCAAAATATTTCTTGTATCGATTCATTTGAAAGTTTCAAACCAAAGATAGTGCCGATAGCCCAAGAGATGTTTTCACTACAAAAATACAATATTTAAATCCAAGCAATCATTCATTCAATAACAAAATGACGACGTATTTCATGAAAATAGAGAATTAAATCCATAGCTCTAATGTTATGTAAAAATTAAAGACCAAATAACAGATTTATATTATTGAATAATGAAAGATTCTATACAAAACGTATATATAAACATGAAAACAAAGAAACGTACGATGAGCTGAAAAATTGTATTGTTTTTAGGCGTTATTTAGCCCTTAATTTAATACACATTATATCATTTATGACCCTAAATCCTTTCTTTTTGAGTTTTAGATGTTTAGGAATGCTTCTACTGGAAATATGCAAAACTCCGACTCATTTGGATGAAGAAGGGAAGAAAGAGACAACTTTCACCTTTGTGACTAACATCCTTGACTCCGTCACTAAAAGTGCCCAGAAAGTGATAGTTTGAAGATTTTACTGTTGGGACATTGTGTGGAGACGAATATCATGACACCGTCACAATCCACTCCTGACGCCGTCACTACAAAGCCTGACGTTCACACAATGAAGTGCAAAGTAAGCCCTAACTCAATGGACAAAGTTACGGTGTCACAAACATAAGCTGACGTCGTCACAACCTTGATATCTATATATACTTTTGCCCAGGGTTATATATAGCATGAGACGTGGCGTGGCTGCATGGTTAAGGCTCACGCCTTAGAAGCCATGTCGAAGCCACTGCGTATATAAAGCGTGACTAAAAGTGGCACAAAATATAAAAATATATATATGTTTATATTTATATCATATTTATTATACATCAAGTTTACAAAAGTTTTATACATAAGGAATAAAGTCAAGAAACAATCCTTGTATGTAATATTCTTCATAATTTTTAAAAATCTTTTATCGGTGTTGAATTCAAAAAGGCCACGTCGCTCTCTTTTCATGCCTCATCCGACACCATGCCTAGAGTCGACACTTTGGTCTATTTCGTAATGCGGATATCATGCCTCGCGCCTTTTAGAATTTTGAGTTTCCTTGTTTCATATTTTCATGTGGAATTATTGGGAGAAAACCCCGGACGATTTTGCAACTATTTTCACAGATTTTAGCTTCAATAATTCATATGCATCAAGTCTTGAAGAGATAAGTTAGTTGTTTAATCAATCAAGTATGCTTATCATTAATTGTTTGATTATATATTTTGTTTGTTCTTCAATTTCTATGATAGGCTAAATCATTAGTGTTTATCTAGGATTGCTTGAAATTTGTTAGTGTAATGGTTATTCCTCTTGTCACTTGTTAACGAATGTGATCATTAGAAGTTAAAATCTGGTTAGAGAATCCTACCTAGCTTGAACGTTAACTACAAACGACTAATTGAATACTTAGGGTGCGTTTGGTATGCTTGATGGAATCACTATAGGTATATGTTTGAGAATAAAGTGGAATAGAAATGGGTATGTAGATATCACTTTTCATGGGTATCCACATACCCACCAAATCATACTCCTATGAGGAAACTCACATATCATGGGTATCCTCATTCCATTGTGGTGGGCCCAAAACCAACCAAACAACATTAATCACTTTCAAAATCATAGATTTATTCCCATAGTGAGATACCAAACGAACACTTAGTATTAGGTGTTTGATTAGATTGGATATATAAAGCATGTTTAGTTATTTGGTAATGCTTAGGCATTCTTAGGCGCCCTTCACTTAGACTACTACATAGACGTGTGAGTAACCAACACACAATTGATAATCAGGAATATCCTTAATTCATTAAATAAGGCGTGGCAATTCAATATGATTAGTTAGATCATTAATAAAGATTAGTACACCATAGATAAATACATGTTTCCTATCTATAAGTTCTCACCACCAATTTACTGTTCTTGTTTATTTACTTTTATTTCACTTTAGTTTAAATATTAGTCTTAAAACAAACTCAAAACCTCGGAATTTTACTTGCTTTTTAATAAACATAAAATATTAAAAACAATCTTCCCTCGTCTTTAGATCATTCGTCATACACCTCGAGCCTGCCTCATTATTTCCCTAGACATCGATCAGCGTCAGGTCTTACCTATACTACATTAAAACGGTTAGATACGCTACTTAAAGGGTTATAAAACTTCGATGTCACAACTGTCGCATCAACGTCCTAATCTTAGATGGGCCTAAACATCACGCGCCTTTATTAAGCTACATCAATCATGTCAAATTCAGATTTGGGGCCATCTTCGCCTGAAAATATAGAAACCATTTTTTTAAACTTTTTTCGGAACGGAAAAAGTATAGAAACCATTAGATGCATAATTTGAAGATAATGGTTTTTCACTTCAAATTATGTTAAAAGATGTTTACAAGATTATATTGAATTGTTAAGATATGAAATAGATACAATAATGTTACTATGCTGGTGATTACAGGATTGTCGGTTCAAGTTTTAGGTGGTGTTTGTTTTCGACTTAATTGACTTAATATGAATAAAACTGAATTTATTAAGTCATGTGAAAACTGTTTGTTTGTGACTTAATAGTGAAAGGTGACTTAAAATATTAAGTAATAAAACTGAGGGTGTCTGCATTAAGTCATTTGTTAATTAAACATGACTTAATATAATAGTTTAACAAACAAGCTTAGAGTTATTTATTACAAGTAGTTTAATTTTGACCCAAAAAAAAATGCCATTTTTCTTCACCAAACATCACTTTCTACATTTTGAGTCATTTTTTACTTTTATTTCATTGATTAATTAGACCCAAATTTTCACTTCATATTTTGCTAGCTATTTTACCATGTATATACGACTCGCAATTTTTGGAGCAAGAGCATAAAATGAATAGTAGCTTCAAAGTTTCAATAAACAATCTTAGTAGTTGGTGAGGCCCAAAATGCACTACTTTTTTTGTGCATATAATTACTTGTTTTATATAGTTTTGGAATGTTTTTCCTAGATTATTTGTTCATTTTTTTGTAATTAAAGATAGTTGATGATGGTTGGACCAAGAGTGAAATTGTGCTCTGAAATGGCTAAAATATGCAAGAAATAGACAAAATGTGTTTGACAGGAGTAGACGTTGTCTCCAATGTAGCGACGGCCCAAATTTATACTAAGCCAAATAATGTTAGATTTGAGTTTACGATGCTCCTACGATGTCGTCGCCATTTGGCAAAGGGGGTCTTAGGGATAGGAATTTTATATGAAGACGCCCCTAAGACGTCGTCGGTAAGACCTCAAAATGTCGTGCCAAACGAAAACTTCCGACATAAAACCCTAATCGACTGGTGAAGATCCAAAAGAGCAAGACGTCATAGTCAAGATAAAAAGGATAAACATACGCTTAGTCTTTTCATCATTAGCATGCTATTCGGGAGTTAGAAATAAGATATATTGTTAGAAAGATTAATACTATTAATTATGTAATTAATCACTTGTATGACACCTAGCTAAATCATGCTTAGGGATTTAAATTGGCAGTAGAGTTAATAGTATTCATAGAATCATATATACCAGGTTAAGAGTGATCTGCAGTTAAATTTGGTTTTGCTAATACCTTTTAGTAGACTTAAGCTAGCTGTGAAACACGTGTTAGCAATTGCAGATCTAGGACTAAATTCTCGCGTTGGGTAATACACTCGAGATTTGATTTTGTTGAATTGAGAATTAGGTTTACTGCATATTTCGGAAAGGTTAGGTTAAGTTATTTTACCCTAGTTGCGTCTATCCATAGGTGGTGTTCCACGACCATCCATAATTAAGATCATTCCACTGCTTGCATGATTATTGATTAGGTAGTTCCTAGTCTGTCTGAAGTTTGGATAGATTGTCCCTAAGTAGTTCATTTTATTTCCTATAGTAGTTCGTGTGTTCGTCCATTTATTTTATTGTCATTATGTTTTCTCTTAAATCCAATCTTGAAAACCCTCAGATTGTACTGTTTTTCAATAAACCCCAAAAATACCAAAAATGGTTCCATCCGCTAGGACATTAGAAAGCCACATTCATTCCTCTTCGCTATTCTCCTAGAGAATGAATTTTCTCCAAGTACTTTCATATACTACTCTACAACGATTAGATACCTTGCTTAAATGTTAGAAAACTTCCTATCAGTAGTCATTGGGATCATTTATCAAAATTACATACACAATTAATCAAAAAAAAAATTGTCAAATTAGCATATGCAAAATAACTTAGACGGTTTTTGAATTTTTTATTCCAATTATTTATGGGTGTAACAACCAATGGAGCATTAGTCCAATGGTTGAAGCACTTATGCTTGAGTCAATAGACTCAAGTTCAAGTCTCATCCTTGGCATTTGCTTCATATAGTACCCACCTCCGCAAAATCTATGGCACGCTTGGAGACTTTGTGGAATAAGAGTGATGGGTCCGAGTCTTGGCCGTGCTCACTCCATTCGGCCCCACTAGGCAGGAGAATCACGGAGCTATTCTTTCATGTATGGACAATGCCCGGTGCCAAAAGCACCCGGTCGTGGTTGGTCTATTTATAGGCACCGCGGTGGGGTAAACTTGTTCAAATGTTTTGATATTTATAGGCACGTCATTGGAGATGCATTGGGTTGGTCTATTTTAACCAACTATATACCATGGTACCCGCGTAAAATAATGGAATCATACGCTAATGTTGTTTAACATTTTTTTTTTAATGTTTTACGATTTTCTATAATAGATAATAGTTTTCAGAGATTGTGTGTTTGTGTTATAAGATTGTGAATAATTAATATGTTATATTATTGTATGCAAATTTTAAAAGTTATTAATTTTAACTATAAACATATTAAATTTATGATATTAATAATATTTTAAAACTTCTTAATAATGTCATAGTTTAATATGCAATTAGCGTATTTTTAAATTTTATTTTAATAATTACTGATAATATGATAATAGAACTGTGTTAACTTTACTTTTTTAAGACTCATAAAGATAGAAGGTCTCAAACACATTATAATAAGTAGAGATGGTGCCGCGACATACACTACATGGGTTACGTCACAAAGTTTCAGAGTCGGTGATACTTTTTTATTCAGCTTCACCATGGGAATGCATAACGTTCAAGAAGTTTCACAATCCGCATATGGCCTATGCACCGTCGCTAACCCGATCTCAACAGACTCTAATGGCCCTCCTACCATCACCTTAAGGATATCATGAAACCACTAATTACATGCAAGGTTGTAAAAATCACTAGGCGCTAGTCGGGCGAAAGCGTACCGCCTAACGGTTAATCGAATTGAAATTGTATATATATAATCATAAAATGTTGAAATTATATGTTTAACATATATGAACTGCTTCAAAATACTTTAAGATTCAAAGTTCAATGTGTTGGTTTGTGGGAGTTAAAACACATGTAAACGACCAGAAGTGTGTGAGCCTATGGGGGCACACACGTTAAACACGAGAGTACGTGATGAACGGTTTTATTACTTGAATATATACGACCCGTTATGCATGAATGCGACCCGATCCAATCACACGACCCATGGACTGTTTTACTATTGAACTTGGGTCGGTTTGGAATGCCTTGGGCCAAGTATTTGATCCGGTCGGTTTGGGTGTGGGTTTGTGACTTGGTGCGCAAGTCATGAATCCATGTACATCTAGGGTTTGTACCTTATAAATACAATCACATCCTATTCATTCATTTATGCATATACTATCCCTAAACTATACTCAAAAGAATCGATCCATCCCACTTTATACCCGATCGGTTTATACTCAAACCGATTAGGGTTTGTTTTGGTTTTGATTTGCGAACCTTACTTGCGTGTTTGATTCAAGTTTGTGAGGTTTCTTTTGGTTGGTTCTTGCAAGCTTCCTGGTCGACTTTCGTTGCAAGAAGAAGGGTGTTTTTTTTTTGCTTGTTATCGGACAGAAAAGGGAAGAACATATTGGACACGACTTGTACGATATCGGGCGACACTAAGTTTTGATCTCGGGCAGTGTTTAGTTCTCGGACAAAAAAGATAGAAGACGTTCTTGGGTTTTTCTTGTTCGTGGTATTCAAGTAATTCAAGGTGTTGATTGGTAAACGTTCTCGACTAGCATTAATTCGAACGTACTTGGTTTAAAGTGTTTTTGTGTGGACTCGTAGAGGTATATATTTTAGATACTTGGTTTCTTGTTCGTTATATAGCGTGCAGTTGACATTGAGGGTTAGTTTTCTATTTACCTTTTATTTATTATTGTTTATTATTTACGTGTTTACCTAATTGCATTAACTAGATCCAATTCCGCTGCATACTCGTTGCGTTACTTGGTTAACTAGATTATAAAATTCCAACAGTGGTATCAGAGCCAGGTTGTTTTTGTGATTATGGGTTACACGCTTTAATAAACATGTTAAAAGGCTGAATGAAATATAATTAGTTACTCGTTTTATTTTTGTTTTGACAACTATAATGCAATACTTGTCAATTATTAATAAAAAATACCTAGACACAAACTAATTATATTAATTGTTAATTAGAATTAATTTGTTCATTAGAATTAAAGTGTTAATTAGAAATAATTGTTAATTAGAATTATATATTGATAATTAGAATTACATATTGTTTATTAAATAAATAAAATAGCGTAATTAATTATTAATTAAGTTTGCCATGCTTTTTATGTGTTTTTCCAACTATAAGACCCACTCAATTGCTTTTTATGGTGTATGGGGCGATCTAGGTTTCGTACCTAGTGACGGTCTTATGGTTCTCCTTTTAGGGAAGACTCGCGAGAGAACTCGAAACAATATGTGTTTATATTGATGTTTATGTTTATATGTTTGTGATTCCTTATGTGCATAATTGTTACTTGTTTTTTACACCTAATTGTATGCAATATGGAATAATACATATCGTAATCATAACATCAATATTGGTCTTTATTTACACGCCTAAATATCATGCTCATTGTGACCTACTATTTGTTTCGTGAAAAAATTATTTTTGTTAAATAAAGTGACCTAAACTATTGAAACAAGTTTTTCATGAATTTAAAAACTAGACGCTATGGACACTTAGGATGTACGGCTCACTCACTAGAACAAACTATAAAAGGGGTTTAAAGAGGTGTGTGCAGTCACACATAAAGGATTTCCGGTTATTGCCTAGCTACCGACTGGTCCTCCTCCTCCTGTGAGTTCGATTGAGCTACTGTGAACCATGATGATCACTACGGTGTCATGACTAAAAGTTTTAAAATAAGTGTTACAAAGTTGTTTTGCATGCTTTTGTACACGACCTTTACCACATTTATTTATGCGAATACCATATGTGTAAAGTTTTAGGTTTATGCCACCCAACTATGAACACGTGCATTTGGCTTGACTTCTTTGGTCAGACCTTAGGGCCATTCCAACCCATGGTGATTATTACTCATTGGTCAGACCTTTGGTGATTTTTGCATGTTCTTACTTGGTCGACTTATTTCGAGTTTGCTTGGTCGACCTTGGACCCGAGGCATAAGATGAGAACTAAACATGCTCATGACATTATTACTTGTCTACTAATGTCTTGACGGTCTCATAAATCTAAGAGTTGCATTATGCAATTAACGCCATCGCTACCTCTTGTCCTACTTAGTTACTCACCGTCGGACCTGTAAATAAGTGAGAGTGCAAGATGGATCTTAGTCTTAATTAGTAATTAATTGGGTAGTTAATTCTTTAAGAATGTAATTATTGAAATTACTATAATTGAACTTTCTATGTTCTGAATAAATTGTGTTGATTGCAACATAATTCGTAAACAAAGTTGTTGTTTCTTTACAAGACAAAGTTAGTCTCTTTTGCTGGTAAGAAGAGTGAGACTTATTCATATCTTTTCTCCTTAGTTGACAAACTAAGAGGATTACAAAATGTTAAACTCATTTATGATCTTTCATTACCCTTTTAAGGTCTAGAAAATAATTGAAAGATAGAATATTTTGTGTAACTATAAAACATTTTGTTTATAGCTACCAAAATAAATGACATCTTGCACTTGTCACGATGTATGAGTTTAAACCGCAAAGAGTAAAGAAATTACTAGAATATTCGCTAGGTAATTTTCTTGGACTCTTATTATTCCTAAAGTGCTAAATACCATTGGGTCTATGTAGACGATAAAGGAGGAATTGCATGCTAAAGATTCAAGTTAATTGAAAGTAAGAATGGCTAGTCCATTATCTACATAAGTAGGACTTCATATACTTTGTTCAATACCTAAGTACATTGCTACTCGTAGGCATTCGAAGAGAATGGGAAAGTGTATAAAATTGCTATATGATTTCTACTGAAAATGTAACACTTACAATGTTGACAAATCCAGTGGGAGCAATTGCATTTTATAACTGAAATAACATTCCTGTAATGTTGTCAATTACAGTTGGAGCTACGGGATTTATTTCCTTGTTAGTCACCAATATCATTTCAAACTTGCTTTGAAATAATTCATTACTTTCCGAATATGAATGGCCATTGCTTAAAGGAAAATTGCATTTTATTTTATAAGAAAACACGTTGCCTTTTTGTTGTTGCTCTCTGAAGCGTTATCTATAGAATAATAATCCATAATTCCTTATTAAAGGTTATGGTTCTAAAACTACTTGTAATATCTATGACATTATCATATTGTTTACACAAAACAATCACATGTTGTTTGTTTTCATAATATGATGTTGTTCCTTACACAAGTGGGAGAAATCTCAAAGTGTGTGAAAGGAACAACAATATTATTAGTGTCTCTTGACCGCAAGGTAAGAAAACTAATAATTCTACTAGGACTTAAACACGCGAGATGTTTATTGCCCCTACTACATGTAAATAAGAATTCTACTAGGACTTAAACACACGAGATGTTTGTTGCCCTACTACATTATAATAATAATTCTACTAGGACTTGAACACGCAAGATTTTTGTTGCCCTACTACATTCAAATGTCATGATATAGTGTAAAGATACTTCAACATTTTGACTACATGTTTTAGTCAATATAATTATGGTTAAATGATAATAATCATAAATCTAAAGTATAAAATTAACTTGAAATTACTATAGAACTCAAGAGTTTGCATTCGTGATTACTTTTGTTAGTATAATTATGCTTACATGTTAAGATATAATTATAAAGTCCTTGAATTAATCAATGACTTATAACATAAAGTATATATAGTAAAATTGTTATGTATTCTAGTTAACACAGAGATATGAGGCCTTTGAATCATTCAAAGACTTATAATGTATTATTGACATGTTTTGTTTTCTTGTAAATACATGAACATATAATTCTTGAACAGTTTTGTCTTCTTGTGAACATAAGGTTCTTGTATTATTTAATAAATATACATTATAGCATGTACTTGGTTCGTAAATACTTAATATGCAATTTGGCCCGATCCAATTGACAAGTATTTGGTCCAAATAGAATTAAGTTATCTATGGAATTCTGATAGGGCAAATGACAAAGAAAATGCATTGAACTTGACACTTTTTATGATTGTGTGTAGCTAACTAATTTTTTCTTATTGTGTGTACTGAACTTTCAAAACTCGATTATTGTGTATACTTTGTGACCATTTTACCCTTAATTTTTTCAAATTTTGAAGGGTAAAATGGTTATTTTATATGGCAGAATAGTCTCAAAATACACATAATGATCAAAATTTGAAAGTTCAGTACATACAATAAAGAAAAAAAATAGTTGGCTACACACAATCACATAAAGTGTCAAGTTCGATGCATTTTTTTGTCATTTGCCCAATTCTGATATAATCTCACAATTCTAATACTCAGAGATTACCACATTATTATGATATGTCTAATGCGTTGAAACAAACCTTATTCATATGGTTTGATTCATGATAGCTTTAATTACTCTGCCTCCAAAACATATCAAGGTTAGAAAATTGCGTGTGTTATGGGTACACTCAATATAGTTCAAACTAAGAAAGTATTCAAGAAAACTAATAATCGAAACCCCTAATCCCTTAGGGATTTTCGGTTTTTCCACTCAAACCAATTGATCCTAAACCCTTTTGGATTTTTGATTTATCTACACTTTCTACCTTGAAGATTGTAGTTTTGGTGTTCGTCCTAGCTCGACGAAACACAAAACTATTGCTTAGATTTTTGGTTAAAGAGTGATACAAAATTAGAGTTTTTCTACAAACCCTAACTAGAGTTGTTGGAAGGAATTCCATTATGTCTTGATTTAAGTTCTGAATTTGTTAAAATCTTATGAAGCATTTTATTAACAAATCTAGAGACGAGAACTTGAAATGTATTTTGTGGTTCCCAACAAAGAACAATTTACTGTTGCTTAAATACTTAGTATTTAGAGAATTGTCTCTACTTATAAAAGTAAGTGGGAGCATATACAAATCTCGAAGTTATTTGAGAACAAAATACTTAACCTTCTAAAATCCACGTATTAATGTCATACTAAGGTTAAACATGTAAATGTCAACCGAAATATAATGATTACTCTCATTCATAAATCTGTAAGGATGCCTCATCACTTGAGTGATATTTTAATATGAATGCTGAGGGATATAAGTTGTAGAAGATTATTGTAAATCAGCTAACTACTAAAATACATTATCACATCTTGAATCTGATAAATATTTTTGAACTATGAATGATAAGATGCAGTCCTTAAAAGGCAAATCAAGTTTTGAGCTTGATTGTTATTTCGTCTAAAAGTTAACCTATGAGGTTGGAATGAGTTTCTTTTAAAGAAAGGCTCACAAGGACAAAATTGTATACATATTAATGCATGGCATTTAATAAGAAGTATTTAATAACACTTAAGCAATTGACTGTGATTAGATTTTCTTATATCTATATACGCATTAATTATATAAAGAAAATTAATTGTCATACATGTTTCCTTGTATGTGGAATATGACAATTAAAATTTATAACTCTTTCTTTATGATTATCTTTATGAGGACGGTATGTAATCAAAAGGGTTATGAATCTATATTATCTTTATGAAGTATACAAAAATTAAGCAATCCATGTTTTGGATTGGATCATGCTTTCAAGAGCTGAGATCTTGAATTTAATTACAATATGATTCTGATTGAATTAAGATAAACTTTTAAGTACTTCTGACATTAAGTGGGAGCACAAAATGTTTTTCCTTAAAATTTATATGATGAAGATATTATTCCATTTAAGCTAGATGTTAATCCTTAAGCTTGGAATGAAACTTCACTTGGAATTTAGGAATAAAACAAACAATCTTGATATAAATATTTATCCGAAATAAACAAATGCGGAAAATTAAGTACAACACAAATGGAATATATCATTCAACAAGTCTTAAATGGTATATTTCACTTGGAATAATTTATTACATGGATGGTTTAACTAAGGATTTATCATATTGTGTATAGGACTAGTTGTTGCTTTGCACAAGAGTAAGATGGTGACAACAACAACATCTAATTGAGAGTATTTAGATTAATGTTATTATGTATGTTTATATAAAGCATAAGTGTTGTATAAGTACAATGATGCTATAGTATTATTTATACTAGTCGGCACGATTTTATTTTTATGATAAACTGCTAACTAGTTATGCTCAACATAGAACGTTGTTGCATTACACATTAAGGAATGAGAATACTTTGCACTTTAGAAACGCAAAGATGACATCAAGATGTCGTTATTTTCTAATACCTCATGCAAGGTAGGTGACATCTCCATACTATAACTCTTGCAATAGTATGAGCATATGAGATAAGACACTCATCTTATATTTCAAATCCTCACTATATGTGAAATTTGAAACAAGTATTCGGAAAGTTTACTCAGATAACTATTTAGTGTTTCTTGTAAAGAAAGGTTGAGAATGTTGGAAACATTATACTTCAACTTACTAAATTAGTCTCATGCATATCTGTTTTAGTATTTGAATAATTGGGATTGAAAGACAATTTTTACTTTATGATGAATAAAGATACTTGGTATTTGTTATTCATTCATATAATAATTGTTATCCTATATTTGCATGTTTAATCCTTAAATGATTTTATTGTTCTAAATATGTCCATTGTCGGTTAACAATATGGGAATATTGTTACGTAAGGCCGGCAAATGTGAGTGTTGGTTATATTCTAATGAGAATGTGGATTGTTCCTGCCAAACTCATGTGTATTCACAAGGGATGCATATTGGATACCCCAACTTTCAAACATTTACTTTTGGATCCTTTTCATAAGTAAAATATTGAAAATGGTTTGTTAAAATAGTCTTTAGACTCGAGAGGCAAGCAAGTTCTCATGTGTGGATATCACTTTGTAAGTATAAGTAAAACGCTATCCGAATAAGGTAGTTATAAAAGCTATATTTTGGAGTGATGGGCAAAGATCCACAACACTTGTAGTCAACAAAGGATTTGTTACTCAACTTGATATGTGCATAAAGATACCATGGTCCTCTCCGAATTAATCGATAATTGTTCGGCCGAACCCAGCGGTAATGCAAGATGATACTTGATTACATTTGGTATATCTAATTAAATTCTATAACGAGATTCTAAATGGTTAAACTATATGGAATGAGTTAGGATCCATATCCATGGTTTAATGGTATCTATAACAAAGGATGATTAAAAGCAAGACATTAATAACCATGCTCTGAGAAGATTTTATGAAACTATATCTCATACACTTTTAGTTAAAAAGCGAATGAGAGCGTTGCTAGGCATTTCCGTCGTTAGTTTTGTGTACTATTCGACACTCCAACTCCCAAGTGGGAGTTGTTGGTTTGTGGGAGTTAAAACACACGTAAACGACTAGAAGTTTGTGAGCCTATGGGGGCACACACGTTAAACACGAGAGTACGTGATGAACGGTTTTATTACTTGAATATATACGACCCGTTATGCATGAATGCGAACCAATCCAATCATACGACCCGTGGATTGTTTTACTATTGAACTTGGTTCGGTTTGGAATGCCTTGGGCCAAGTCTTTGATCCGGTCGGTTTGGGTGTGGGTTTGTGACTTGGTGCGCAAGTCATGAATCCATGTACATCTAGGGTTTGTACCTTATAAATTCAATCACATCCTATTCATTCATTTATGCATATACTATCCCTAAACTATACTCAAAAGAATCGATCCATCCTACTTTATACCCGATCGGTTTATACACAAACCGATTAGGGTTTGTTTTGGTTTTGATTTGCGAACCTTACTTGCGTGTTTGATTCAAGTTGTTGAGGTTTCTTTTGGTTGGTTCTTGCAAGCTTCCTGGTCGACTTTCGTTGCAAGAAGAAGGGTGTTTTCTGTTTGCTTGTTATCGGACAGAAAAGGGAAGAACATATTGGACACGACTTGTCCGATATCGGGCGACACTAAGTTTTGATCTCGCAAGGTGTTTAGTTCTTCGGACGAAAAGATAGGCGTTCTTGGTTTTTCTTGTTCGTGGTATTCAAGTAATTCAAGGTGTTGATTGGAATGATTGCGTCCAAACAGGTCAAGTCTTAACAGACTTAAAAAATTTCGACGTTAAATGCAATTTAAGATCGAGGAATATAGTGGATTCCCGGGTCGTTAAGTCCCACTGAGGATGAATTGGTGTTTAAAACAACTTCAGATGATAGAATGATCACTAAGGATAGTGATCGAAGGATTTCATGGATAATTACCTAAAGAAAAGATTTACAAATTAAAGCGACTTAAATGCAAATTAAAAGATTAAAAAGTTAAAATCTATTAAATAAACGCTATCACTATTTTTACAGATCGATGAACGCTTATGTGATTTTATAAAATAAAATAACTTAAATAAACTATATTAACTAAAACGTAAACTCAAATTACTTAAAAACGTTATTTAAAACGGAAACGAGCGATATTTATTGAAATGGCCTGAGCGCAAGCAAAACGTAAATTTTAAGAAATAAAAGGCCTACAAGTGTAAAACTAATTTTCTTACAAAATATATGATAAAAGAAAATTTTAGAAAAAGATTTATATTTTTTTGACTTTTATATTTTTATTATGATTTAATTACTATAAAACACTAATTAAATGTTTAAAATACTAAAACTTATTGGAAAAATCAAACTTTTGTAAAATACTTTATACTATTACAAATTTATAAAAAATACAAACACTGAAAAAGCTACTCTTAATAAGCTACAAATAAGCTTAAATGTTCGTTAAGCTTAAAATGTAAAACGTGGTTATATACTAAGTTGTGCAAAGTTTAAACGAGAAAGACCCAAGGGCGCATTGGCATACAGGTACCCCTTATCACCCTTATAAGGGAGAGGTCTCAGGTTCGACCCCTGCCTCTCCCTTTTTATCAAAACATTTTTTTCCTTGATTTTCTTTTTTGAAACTTGTTAAGCACATTAAGATAAGCATATTTTATAACTGGAACTTTTTATAAAAACCAACAATAAGCTTTGAATAAGCTGCTTATCTCAACAGTAGGCAAGAAAAAGGAATAAGTACAAGTTTTAAGCCAAAAAGCTAATAAGCTAATAAGTAAGCTAAAGTAAACTGAAAACAAACTAGACAAATGGTTATAAGCTAATATGAAAACTTGAAAAGCTAAACAACTTAAGAATAAGCACTGAACAAGCCAAAATAAGCACAAGTTAAAGTCGATTACATGTTGAACTGTTGTGATTATTAGGCAACTTCTAGCTTAAATTTAAGCACTAGAATGAGTTAGAAATTAAAAACAAAGACCTGAATTGACAAGTTAACCAGATAAGCTAATCAAAAAGCTAAAGCTTTCACAGTTTTGTTCACTGATGAGCTTATAAGGAGCTTAGGAAAAAGCTTATAGTTCACTGATTTCTTGGATATTCAGAATATGGGACAAACAAAAGGCTTATTGCAGCCTTATCTAATAAGCTAGAAAGTAGAAATAAATGCTTGGATAAGCTAGATGACCAGCTCAGCTTTTCAAAAAGCTAAAACACTCACAGTTTTGTCCACTATAGAGCTTATGAGAAGCTTTTGAAAAACTTATGAATACGTACTACTGTGCACACAGAAATGGACAAATCTAAAAGCACTAGCGGTGCTTATTAAATAAGCTACAAATAGGAAAATGAAAATCGGGACCTTGAGATAGCTAGATGAGCTATCCTAAAAGCTAAATTACACAGTCGAACTCACTAAATAGCTTTTAATAAGCTATTGAAAAGTTTGTAAAACCCGTGCATGTGATGTGCTCGACTTTTGATTAATACTAAAATTGACTTTTATGAATTTGTGATTGATCTTACTTATTAATTATGATGTATTAGGTTATATTAAGACTATATTGCTGAGTATACTAATTATGAACCAACCTAAAAGATTTGAATTGAAAATCCTCGACGCTTAACCGTCAAGGAATTTGATTTGGAATTCTGACTTTTACACTATTAAAGACTGGTTTTTATTGTCTCATTGAGTTGTTATGAACTAATGTAATACAAAACAACAATCAGTAACTACTCAAATATCTTATAACATAGTTAACTAAGTTAAACCAAACACCACTATACTAAACTGTTTTGAAGCATTAAGTGCTTAAACAAGTTTTTAGACCAAGGTAGCTATCAATTAACTTTCATAAGCTAAATTAGATGATTTAAACTAGAATTGACAAGCTTGAAACACATAAACCAAAATGCAAATTTTGAGGAGATGACTTACAAACCGAGTTTAGGCTCAAAATGAAAATTGAGATCAAATAACCATTCCTATATGCTTACCATTAAGCCCTAAACCAAGAACAATCCAATTCCATCGCCACAATCGCTTTGATCATCATGCCCATAATTTTTATTTTCAAGCTATTTTATCTTGATTTTTGTGAATTTTTGCTTTAACTACAAACCGATTTTTATGATATCAAGCT
Organism: Chrysanthemum lavandulifolium; assembly: GCA_022545495.1. Taxonomy (NCBI): domain Eukaryota; kingdom Viridiplantae; phylum Streptophyta; class Magnoliopsida; order Asterales; family Asteraceae; genus Chrysanthemum; species Chrysanthemum lavandulifolium. Next base: position 250,180,952 of record CM040238.1, read on the forward strand.
TTCAAAAGCTTTTATAAGAGCTTATATAAGCTTTTGAATGCTTAACAACAATTTATAACAACATTTAACTTAATATGAAATTTTCTTGATCTTGAAATTTTACATAAACCGGAAATGAAAAGAAAACTTGAAATTGATTATTGAAATAGGTTTATAACACTGAAATCATTAAAACAAGGTACTTGTAAGTTTAAAATTACACTAGTATTTGAAAATTACATAATACGACCTAAACTAAACTAAACTATATTACTTGTCTCTCCATCGCTTTTCTTGATATTAATAGATTCATTTTGTTCCTTGTCGACCTCCGATGAAATCCCACCTAAATCCAACCATTGAATCGCTTGAAATCATCACAACCACCCAAGTGGCATTTTGGCGGAAAAAGTCTTGAAGGTGTTTTCTTTATTAATGGTCTTGGATTGATGTGAAGGTGGAATGAGTTGATAAACAGTGTTATGGATGAGGTGGAAAGGCTAAAAGTGGTAAAACCACTGGTTTTGGGTTTCTGATGGGAAGGAGATGGGTGTCTGATGACACCGGTTTGGGAGGCGGTTTTATTTCAAAAGTTGGGTTTGGGCTAGTATTGGGCCTTGGGGTATCTTCGGATTTTGACTTGGCTTAATTTAGGTCCATTTGATATATTTAATAACAAGGACCAATCATGTAACATTCTCGAAAGTTAATGGACTGAACTAGCAACTTTTCCAAACTTATAATAAGGACCATTCATGCCAATCTTTAATAGTACAAGGATAACATTTGAATATTTTCCATTTTACAAATCCAAGGACTAAAATTGCCAATTTTTAACTCTAGGGTTAAACTTGTAATTTTCCAAAAGTTTATCATAAGGACCAATATTGCCATTTATAAATAGTATAAGGTTTATTTTGATTATTTTCTTATTTTAAAACCTTAGGACTAATTTTGACACTTTTGCAAAGTCGAGGGACCAAAGTTGTAAATTTGTGATTTTAACTTCAAAGGATTATTTTGAACAACTTGTGAATCCCAAGGACCTTTAATGACATTTTACAAGTTTTTGAATTACCAGGACTAGATTTGACAACTTTTGTAACTGGGGACTAAAACCGCCAATTATGCAAACTTTATATGCTTTTCATCGATTTTGATGTTTTGCATTTAAAACATATAAAACACTTGTTTGTGATATTTTATCATTTTCAAGCATTTCCGAGTGTTTTCGGATGTTTTGGCATTCTAACAAGATACAAAAACGATGAGATTTAGACACTCATCAATCCCCGCACTCAAGATATTGCTAGTCCCTAGCAATAATTTGAGAAAAGTTAATGGATTTATCTCTTTACCAAAAGCCATTACTCGGAGTAGCCAATTGTTTCATTCAAGTAAGAACTTTGGTACAACGATAACCAAATGATTTTGAGCAAATCATAAATCGTCAACTGATTGATTTGTCTTTACCGTGTTCGCACTTTCCGGACTAGCCAACTCTTAGATAAATTATCAAAATTATCTTTGGTGAGTCGATTACCAATTATGGATTTTCAATCGCTTTTACCACAAGCCATAAACTCATGGCTAGCCAACTCTTTACTTTTAAGGATATGGCGAAATAATACCATACAATTTTGGGCAAATTGCAAGCCATAAACTGATTTGAGATATCTTTACCAAGAGCCGCTTGCTCTGGATTAGCCAATCCTTATGGGTTAGACATGGCGGACCGATTACCATTTGTTGTGCTTAGTACATAGTACTTCCACTAAATAAAAATTTTAAAATTTGGCCATTTTGGGGGAAAAGTGGACTAAAAGTGGTACATTTATGATCAAAATTCGCGAATTTCCACACTTAGAAATGAATATTGTCCTCAATATTCAGCACCTATCAGTAATGCTGGAAACTTAGAACGAAAAGATAACATTACTAGCTAAGTGTAGAAACACAACAATTATTCTCTTTTTAATATTTACAATTTATTATTTTTAGATCTCTATACAACATGTGGGGCATCTCCCCACACTAAGGTGGTACACACGGTGAAACCCATGTTAAGCTCTTGTTTTGATTACCGAGTCGCTAGCTTGACTCGACCCCAATTCATTTGTTCATGGGGAAGCAAGTGGAAGAGACAACTCCATCGGACTTTCATTCAAGATGATTGTATAAATATTCAAGTACATGAAAGTTCCACATCGATGAGATATACATAGAACCAACTCAAAATTATTAATGAAAATGCGGTCAAAGATAATGTCTTCATTCAAGGAGGAAGAATAGGAGAAGCCACCGGATAAGTGAAAAGAGAAAGAAAGTCATGATAAAGATCATGATTAACTCATCATCACTCGCTGTGGAGAATTCATGGTTTCATGAATTTCATCTTTTAAGCTCAATTGGTCTAGACATATCCCGTGTGTCTAGATCAAAGTAGAAGTAATCATACTGGTTGAGATATGATATGAGTGAGTTCATGGAGAACTCCTCATAAAGAGAATCATTCACATGAAGTGAATTTGTGAACCCTTGTTCCATCGCTGGGCTCATCACTATCCTCGATCCGAGTATCAAGAGTAGATTCTCAGAATTAAAGTGAATTCGAGTCAATTCAAATAGAGGATTGGTGAAAGTATCTTTGAATGCTTCGGGAACAAGGTGATTAACATTCTCTATTGATTGTTAGGGTGAGAAGTGAGTGAACGATCATTATACAGGAGACTTTCAATTTCTCCCATTGATTTGAAATTAAAGAGATCATCATCACTTCGGATGAAAGTGGAATGAAATCGAATGATCTTTTGAACACTCAAGAGGAAAGGGATATCACACATATGCTCAAAGTTCCCCATGACTCTCTGGATTGGGACAAGGTCCTCAACACTAGACTTTATGAATTCGTCCGATTCCTTTTCGTGAACAAGGTCAAGATGCTCGTCCCCATGTTTAGAGAGTGAGTGGGAGCTTGGTGTGATGGCGCTATACGAGAATGAATCTCAAGCTCATTGAATATCCATCGATGAACTTGATGAATCTTCAAGTGTATCTTCATCATCACTATCATCGAATAAATCGAATCTAGAGCTAGATCCGGTGCTTTTTTCGCTTGTAATTGATTCCCTAATAGATTTTCAAAGGCAATTTGGGAATTTATTTTAGCAACCGCTCTCGCCTAACAAAACTTCCATGGATTTCTCATGAAAGTTTTGAAATGACATAGCCGACTCCTCCTGTTCTTTTAATAACTCCACCCTTGAAGAAAAAGTCCGCCGAGTTTCATGAGGAGTTGCTTGAATCATTTGGTACCGTGGAGGTTGGTCGTGATTTGGATAGTCATAATTGTTACAAGGAAATGGATTCCTTGTTTGACAATCGAGTGAAATGGGGACCTCCAGTACGCTCACAACAAAGAAACTGCTGAGTCGGAGACGGGTGAATCATATGGATATTGGTCATAACCAAAGTCCCGAGCATCATCGAAGACTGCTCATAGACAATCGTGTTTCGGATTGACATTCAAATCCTTAGTGAGGACCTCCACAAAATTCACAAAGAAGATTGTTGATTATATGAAGATATGTCGGGTCGTGGTGGGTAAGTAGAAAATTTTGAGGGTCGCTAAATGAGTTCGATTAGAATCATAATCAAATGAATTCCTCGAACCACAAAACAAACAACTCTGCTCGAATATCATTACCACACCATACACGCACACTGAACGACATGGTGAACCATAAAGAGGCTCACCACAACCGACACAAGGAATAAACGATTCTATTTGAGAATGAGAAGAATCGCCTCATTCAAAGAATCAACAAACCAACATGGTGATCTCAATGACTATTTAGACTCAAAGAACATTTTGAAAATCCGGAAAGGGACAAGTGGTGTGCTCGAGAGCTAGCACTTCCATCACTTCCGTTATGGTCTCCGGTTTTGGTTCTTGAGAAACGTGAAATTAGGCAAGTCATTCTTGCTAGTCACCGGTTTAAATTCGCATGTTTGCTTTAACCGTAAATCGTGAAAGTGTAGGATCAATTTTAGACGGCTTAAGAGCAATCGAGGATTAGATCTTTGATAACCATAGGTTGGACGATTTAGCACCTTCATTATCATATGAAAGTACCCGGTCCTTTGTCACCCGGTTTTTCTTTCCATTTCGAAAGGTAATTAATGGATCTTCACGAACAACATGAATTCTAGACATTTGTGATAAAGTCCAAGCTTTTCGATCCGTCCCGAATTCGTTTCGAGAGATTCCATGAGAATAGAAAGTTAGAATCAAATGGATGAGGTAGGGATAAAGAATCAAAAAGGGTAAGAGGTTAAAGATGAATATTTTTGTTTTGAAAAACATGCCATAAAAACAAAGAATGAAAATATTTTTTATGTTGATAACACTTTAGGAAAAGTGTTAATGAACTTTTGTGATTTTTGAAAACTTTTTACAAAAACTGCTTACAAATGATGGTATATGCAAGTATGGGTCCGAATGCTTAAAACATGCTTACAACCTCCCGGCAATGCAAGCTAAAAATTTGATCAAGGTCTGAACAATAAGTCTTAACAGACTTAAAAACAATGACGCAAATGCAATTTAAGATCGAGGAATATAGTGGATTCCCTGGGTCGTTAAGTCCCACGGAGGATGAATTGGTGTTTAAAACAACTTCAGATGATAGAATGATCACTAAGGATAGTGATCAAGAAGGATTTCATGGATAATTACCTAAAGAAAAGATTTACAAATTAAAGCGACTTAAATGCAAATTAAAAAGATTAAAAGTTAAAATCTATTAAATAAACGCTATCACTATTTTTACAGATCGATGAACGCTTATGTGATTTTATAAAATAAAATAACTTAAATAAACTATATTAACTAAAACGTAAACTCAAATTACTTAAAACGTTATTTAAAACTAAACGAGCGATATTTATTAAATGGCGTATTTGAAGCAAGCAAGCAAAACGTAAATTTTAAGAAATAAAAGGCCTACAAGTGTAAAACTAATTTTCTTACAAAATATATGATAAAAGAAAATTTTAGAAAAAGATTTATATTTTTTGACTTTTATATTTTTATTATGATTTAATTACTATAAAACACTAATTAAATGTTTAAAAATACTAAAACTTATTGAAAAATCAAACTTTTGTAAAATACTTTATACTATTACAAATTTATAAAAATACAAACACCTGAAAAAGCTACTCTTAATAAGCTACAAATAAGCTTAAATGTTCGTTGTTTAAAATGTAAAACGTGGTTATATACTAAGTTGTGCAAAGTTTAAACGAGAAAGACCCAAGGCGCATTGGCATGTGCACTTTCTTTATCATCCTTATAAGGGAGAGGTCCTGTGTTCGACCGCCTCCCTTTTATCAAAACATTTTTTTCCTTGATTTTCTTTTTTGAAACTTGTTAAGCACATTAAGATAAGCATATTTTATAACCGGAACTTTTATAAAAACAACAATAAGCTCAATAAGTCGCTTATCTCAACATGAGGCAAGAAAAAGGAATAAGTACAAGTTTTAAGCCAAAAGCTAATAAGCTAATAAGTAAGCTAAAGTAAACTGAAAACAAACTAGACAAATGGTTATAAGCTAATATGAAAACTTGAAAAAGCTAAACAACTTAAGAATAAGCACTGAACAAGCCAAAATAAGCACAAGTTAAAGCTGATTACACAGTGAACTGTTGTGATTACTAGGCAACTTCTAGCTTAAATTTAAGCACTAGAATGAGTTAGAAATTAAAAACAAAGACTGGAATTGACAAGTTAACCAGATAAGCTAATCAAAAAGCTAAAGCTTTCACAGTTTTGTTCACTGATGAGCTTATAAGGAGCTTAGGAAAAAGCTTATAGTTCACTGATTTCTTGGATATTCAGAATATGGGACAAACAAAAGGCTTATTGCAGCCCTTTATCTAATAAGCTAGAAAGTAGAAATAAATGCTTGGATAAGCTAGATGACCAAATTTCGCTTTTCAAAAGCTAAAACACTCACGCTTTGTCCACTATAGAGCTTATGAGAAGCTTTTGAAAAACTTATGAATACGCACTAGTCGTGCACACAGAAATGGACAAATCTAAAAGCACTAGCAGTGCTTATTAAATAAGCTACAAATAGGAAAATGAAAATCGGGACCTTGAGATAGCTAGATGAGCTATCCTAAAAGCTAAATTACACAGTCGAACTCACTAAATAGCTTTAATAAGCTATTGAAAAGCTTGTAAAACCCGTGTACGTGATGTGTTCGACTTTTGATTAATACTAAAAATTGACTTTTATGAATTTGTGATTGATCTTACTTATTAATTATGATGTATTAGGTTATATTAAGACTATATTGTCGAGTATACTAATTATGAACCAACCTAAAAGATTTGAATCTTGAAAATCCTCGACAGCTTAACCGCCAAGGAATTTGATTTGGAATTCGACTTTACACTATTAAAGACCTGTTTTATTGTCTCATTGAGTTGTTATGAACTAATGTAATACAAAACAACAATCAAGAATTACTCAAATATCTTATAACATAGTTAACTAAGTTAAACCAAACACCACTATACTAAACTGTTTTGAAGCATTAAGTGCTTAAACAAGTTTTTAGACCAAGGTAGCTATCAATTAACTTTCATAAGCTAAATTAGGACAGATTTAAACTAGAATTGACAAGCTTGAAACACATAAACCAAAAATGCAAATTTTGAGGAGATGACTTACAAACTGAGTTTAGGCTCAAAAATGAAAATTGAGATCAAATAACCATTCCTATATGCTTACCATTAAGCCCTAAACCAAGAACAATCCAATTCCACTCTCCGCCACATCGCTTTGATCATCATGCCCATAATTTTTATTTTCAAGCTATTTTATCTTGATTTTTTGAATTTTTCTGCTTTAACTACAAACCGATTTTTATGATATCGAAGCTTTCAAAAGCTTTTATAAGAGCTTATATAAGCTTTTGAATGCTTAACAACAATTTATAACAACATTTAACTTAACATGAAATTTTCTTGATCTTGAAATTTTACATAAACTGGAAATGAAAAGAAAACTTGAAATTGATTATTGAAATAGGTTTATAACACTCTGAAATCATTAAAACAAGGTACTTGTAAGCTTAAAATTACACTAGTATTTGAAAATTACATAATACGACCTAAACTAAACTAAACTATATTACTTGTCTTCCAACGCTCTCTCTTGATATTAATAGATTCATTTTGTTCCTTGTCGACTCGATGAAATCCCACTTAAATCCAACCATTGAATCGCTTGAAATCATCACAACCACCCAAGTGGCATTTTACGGGAAAAAGTCTTGAAGGTGTTTTCTTTATTAATGGTCTTTGATTGATGTGGGTGGAATGAGTTGATAAACAGGTGTTATGGATGAGGTGGAAAGGCTAAAAAGTGGTAAAACCACTGTTTTGGGTTTATGTTGGGAAGGAGATGGGTGCATGATGATAATCGGTTCGAGGCGGGTTTTATTTCAAAAGTCAGTTTGGGCTAGTATTGGGCCTGGGGTATTTGGATTTTGGACTTGGCTTAATTTAGGTCCATTTGATATATTTAATAACAAGGACCAATCATGTAACATTCGAAAGTTATGGACTGAACTAGCAACTTTTCCAAACTTATAATAAGGACCATTCATGCCAATCTTTAATAGTACAAGGATAACATTTGAATATTTTCCATTTTACAAATCCAAGGACTAAAATTGCCAATTTTTTAACTCTAGGGTTAAACTTGTAATTTTCCAAAAGTTTATCATAAGGACCAATATTGCCATTTATAAATAGTATAAGGTTTATTTTGATTATTTTCTTATTTTAAAACCTTAGGGACTAATTTTGACACTTTTGCAAAGTCGAGGGACCAAAGTTGTAAATTTGTGATTTTAACTTCAAAGGATTATTTTGAACAACTTGTGAATCCCAAGGACCTTTAATGACATTTTACAAGTTTTGAATTACTGTGGACTAGATTTGACAACTTTGTAACTGGGGACTAAACCGCCAATTATGCAAACTTTATACGCTTTTCATCGATTTTGATGTTTTGCATTTAAAACATATAAAACACTTGTTTGTGATATTTTATCATTTTGAAGCATTTCGATTGCTTTCGGATGTTTTTGATTCTAACAAGACAAAACGATGAAGATTAGACACTTCGTTGAACGCTCGATCAGCGTTAATCTCGAACGTCTTGGTTTAAAGTGTTTGTGTGCGACAGTAGATGTATCTATTTTAGATACTTGGTTTCTTGTTCATTATATAGCGGCAATGACATCGAGGTTAGTTTTCTATTTACCTTTTATTTATTATTGTTTATTATTTACGTGTTTACCTAATCGCATTAACTGTATCCAATTCACACTGCTGTCATCGTTGCATTCTTCGTTAACTAGATTATAAAATTCCAACACAATGGTCCAATTAATTTTGAAATCAATTTCCGAATTAATAATGTCACAAACATTCAATTGAAATAAGAAGAACGAGCATGCCTTCACATTTTGTGTTAAATCATTACTTGATGTGTGTTTTAAATGGTTCTGTCGACTGATATTTTAAAAACGCGAGGTATATTGAAAAATAAATAAAAAATAGTTTTTGGAAGGGAAAAAAATTGACATGCGTTGACCGATTTAACTGATTTTTATCCGATTTAACCATTTTATGCCCGATTTGGCCGGTTTTGATTAACCGTCATGTTGCTTATACGTGTATTTGGAACTCATTATTATATTGTCAAGCTGGTCAACAAGTTATGGTCTATGTTTTTGGTCAAAAGGTTATCGTCGACTCCTCATGTTACCACAAGCCCACCACCACTGTCACCTAGCAGCGGGAATTTCATGGATTTGTACCTAGTGCTTTCTTGGTAGTTGCTTTTAGCTTAAGTATACAATGTTTTTTTTAACATAATATTTAATTGAATAAAAGAAAGTTTTATACTCTTTCTGTCTAATATTAAATGTCCAGTTTAGACGCTTAAAATTTCTTTATTAATTTTTTTTCTTAAATATTTTTGTCAACATGTAATACTACGACAATTAAACCAACGAAACGATTTAAACCCCAATCCATTCATATATTTCAGATTCAAGATTATATAACACGAACAAAAATATTTAAAGTTAAAGATTTAAAACGAAAGATTTCAAAACAACCTGACATTTAATATAAAGCGGATAGAATATTAAAAAGTTATGAAGTTTAAAACATACAAGAACCAAATAATGACAAAAGACGCTGTCTACAAAATAACCTTAAATGACACCTGATTACAACCACGACATAAATATCTAAGGAGCAATTTCATCTCTTTTTAAATTTTGAAATTTCATATATATTTAAATACATGGTTTAAAAATATTGACATTACGATTCAATATTAATAATTTGAGTATATATGAAATTAATAATAAAATAAAAGATATATGAAATTAATCTAACATCTAAAGTATTCCATTTATCTTTATATACGATTTAAAATCATTCGGCGACAAAAAGATTATTTATATACCAATCCGATCAATCTCCATCATTCAATTTTATTCGATCTAATTACTAGTATTAATCCCAACATTTTAAAACCCACTTTCATCCTCTTTTTAAATATTAATAACTTTCAAACCGTTAATCGCGTTCGAAAAAAATATATCATCATGACGAAGATTTAATTATCTTTCTATGATATACGATTCGACATACTTTCGACAAAAAAAATTTCGATTTTCACGCTTTTTTCAAAGTTTTTTCGCTTTTTTATCGCATCGAAAATCGCATTAAAAATCATATACGATAAAACACTAATTTAATATCACACGCGATATTAGCTGTTATATCATATACGATATTATATCATATATGATATGAATATCACGCGATATTAGTGTAATATCACATGCGATATCACATATCATATACGATTTAACACTAACGTCATACGCGATATTCAAATTAGTTGTTTTATTATATACGATTTTTTCACTTAAATTTCAAGAACGAAAAAGACGAAAAACGTGAAAAAACTAAATTTTTTCTTTTTCAAAAGATATCAAAGTCTTCTGCCTAAAAGAAAGATAATTAAACGCCTTCACGACGCACAAATATTTTCACTTAACGATTAACTGCTTAAGAGATATTTAAATTATAAAAATACGTTAAATAATAAACGCTTTTAATCTCATCCATCGATTTTTTTTTATTGGATGCCAGAGATGAATTCCTTAAGATGTAGTTAAAATTTGGTATGTAAAATAACTTTACTCTTCAATATATAATGCTTTTTCATCCTCAAAGGTATTAAAGGATATTTGCATCGAGTATATCCAAGCTGACCTATGCCCAACATGATAGGAGAAATATCTAAAAACCATGTGCACTGAATATATCGAAGATGACTATGTCAATATAATTGGAGCAATAACCTTTCAATGAATAATAAGTTATTAAGAAAAGAGAAAAGAAAAAAGAAAAGCTATTTAAGTGAGCTCTACGAAAGAAATCTTTAGAAAAGTTTAACTGATTCTCATCTTAATCGAATACACGCCGGTAAATCAATCTAACTCAAATAAACTATTTGTTTTTGTAAAAATGTTTAAACGTGTTAAACTATCGATTTTACAATATAAATATAAACCATCGTAGCAAGACATAATATATAAAATTTATTAAATAAAAGAAACAAATTTATAATATAATAATCAAATTAGGGTTAGAAGTATTTAGACAAAACATGCAATTTCATGTTTATTGGCAAAACAAACGATGTTTGAGTTTAAATCGAACATTTTAAAACGATTAACTATACTACCGCAGTAGAGCTGAGATATATGAGTCTCGAAACCGAACCCTTCAACTTAAAAAAAAATATGAATTGTCACATATTGGTTCGTGTGTAGATACAGAGCAGCTTTAAAATTTTGTTTTCCGATAAGATTTAACAATCATCAAGATAAACGATAATCAATCTTTCGTCGAAATGATTTGGAGCGAGATATGAATTGAGATTTACGTTATTGTCTTTTGTTTGATGCTTGATTATCGAATATTTGGTTTTGATTTTATAAAAGATTTTAAAATATTTTAGCTAATAGAGAATATTTAAACTAATTAAAATTGACTAATGACGAAATAAAATAAAAGCTAAGAATATGATAGTAAAAGCTACGCTTGTCAGTGAGGTGAAAAGGTACTAAGTGTGAATAATCTATTAAGCCCAGTAATTAATACCCACGAAATAAAACTATTTTCTCGCAACGCTGGCTTATATCGAAACAACTTTTTCTTTAAGAATAATCACTAGATTTAAATAATCAATTATCTCAACCGCTTTTGCCCGTTAAAACAATCAATCAAATATATCTAAAAATAATCCGAAACTATTAATCAATAATATTCGATACCCGCTTAAAAAACTATTTTCTCACAACGTTTATTATTTGAAAACAATTATTTATCTAGGTAAAATTACTAGATTTAATTAATTACCCTAACTTTTGTTCACAAAACAATGATTTTCAATCCAAGTAATCAAGATTATTAATCAACAATTTCAAGTTTTTCACACTCAATCCCATATCACTACTCACTTAATAAAGATATAAGAGTCTACTAATAAGATAACTACTAAACCAACAATAATAACCTCAACAATGATAAACATTTTATTAACTAAAATATAAAAGCTAAACGAAAGGCAAGATATTGAACCCGATCTAATGAGACGAGAATAATAAATCACCCGATTATATAAACTTATCAAACCAAAAAGGTTATTTCTTTATTAGCTTTTATATTACCAAATAGCTAATAAAGCTTGTGACTTTAATAACTAATTAGTATTATAAAATCTAAAAAAGCTCAAAACTTTAGTGATAAGCAAGTTTATAAAACCCTTAAGTTCATCGCCTTAGAATGAATGAAAGCAAGCTTAAAAAATCACAACTTTAACAAAGGTTATGACAATAAGAATAATATGAATCAAATAAGCTATTAAAAGCTTATTGATTTAGAAAGTACTAAACTTTAATTGAGGTAAGCTAAAAAAGCTTAAAGATTAAACTTTTTAACTAAAAATGCTAGATTTAGTAGTAATGTTTAACGAATAACTTTATAAAAGAAAACTAATAAAAACAAATCTTTTGTGCTTTTATAAAGATTTAGTAAAATAAATAAGAGATCTAAGGTTATAAAAGCTTTTAAAGAAAGTAGAAAAGAGAGACATGAATTGTTTCAGATCTAATAAGTTCACAAAAGCCTAATGTTTTCACGACTTATTAGATAAGATAAGTTAAAAAAAATAGTAGAAAAAAAAAGATGAATAAGTTAAAAGATAAGATTAAATTCATTAATAAGAAAAGAGTCTTTACAAAAGACTGAAATAAGCTAGAAATTACCATAAGCTACAAATTACTCCTACCTTAAAAATAAATCTACCTTACTAAAATAAAAATAAAGGAACTGTGAAATTAATGTTTGAATGATGCCCTCGGATCTGGTGCAATGTATTTATACGCCCATCATGTGGTCTTGAACCTTCTCCTCGTATTCCAATTGTTTTTCTTTCCGACCAAGGCGCCACGTGGCTGGATCTAAAGTGTGCATGCGAGTGAGAAATGAGCAGATGTACACGCGCTTGATTGAATTATTTTTGGAACGTGAGTGGTACACACGCTGTCTTCAATTTAATTAATCTCACGTGCAGCCAAAACAAGAACAAAATTTTGCAATTTCTTTTCACAATCAAAGAGTAGTTCCATGGGATTATGGCCACGTGTTGAATTTAGATTGGCCTGAGGAATGTGATCAACCAGCAGCTGGGCCTGTTGGGTTTCAGCATCATTTCGTACCTGGGCCAGATTTTTGCAATATCTGCTCTGGGCTTCGTATGGACTGGACTGGATCTGATCCTGGCCTCACTGGGCTTGATATATCTTGGGCTTCGAGTTACCGCTGGACTCATTTTTTCGCCTTTCTAATTGCAGTGCCTTGATAATTTTTACGACTTTTGAATCTTGAAATACGCGAAAACATCACAAACTTATCCGAAAATCACCGCTGGCTTGCTTTCAAACCCCGCAAAACATAATAACACAACCAATATATTTGCAATATAAATTGACATATTTTATGGTGATTAGTCTAATTTGGCATATTTTTTAGATATAAAATTACGGTGTTTTAGCACACATCACATATCATCTTATACATTCTTTATCTAACAAAACATATGCAATGATTATATATAATACTTTTAATACTAAAAACAAAGATGAAACAAGAACAAGAATATATATATATATATATATATATATATATATATATATATATATATATATATATATATATATATATATATATATATATATATATAGGAAGGGTTATTTTCATAACCAAATAATTTATGGAATCATGGAGAACCAAAGATCAACCAATCGATTTTTCTTATATTAATTTGTAGATAATTTAATTCAAGCAAGTATAACAGAAATTACTTTTTTATATTTGATTTTTTTTCAAAAACGCTTTTTTAGTTCCAAGAATTCAAGGATGTTTTTTTTTTTTTTTTTTTTTTTATTTTTTTTTTACACACAAGACACGTGTTTCGATTATTCGATAATCAGATTTTCCGCTTTTTATGGTATTTCAGATTTGCACACGATTCATAAAATATTACATAAGATGTATACAAACAACAAACTTTATTAATACAATTATGCAATTTTATACAAACAACAACTTATTAATACATTTATGCAATTTTTTAATCTACACATGTTTTTCCTCATCTGCTACGATTCAAAAAATATTACATAAGTATGTATATAAACAACAAAACTTTATTAATACATTTATGCAATTTTACGAATCTACACATATGCTTTTTCTCATGGCCACTCTCGATATCTTTGTTTTTCTCATTGTACACGTGTCTTCCTCATTCGCCACTTCTACACATGTGTTTTTCCTCATCACCACTCTCGATCTCTTTCAGACACGTGTTTTCCTCATTTTCCCCATTAGCCACCTCGATTTCTCGATCTCTTTTCAGAGGCATATGTACACATGTATTTTTAATCCTTGTACACAATCCTTTCCATAACAAATTTAAATTAAACAAAAGAAACAAGTTCATGAAATCCGTAAAACACATATGCATGTATGTTTCAAATTCACAACTATAAAACACATATGCACACTCAAAACATGTGACACTTAAACGATAAGACGAATTAAAAAAAAATTGAACTGCTGTTATTTAATAATAGATGTGTACAACCAACAACACATTTAGAAATGGATTTTGCCAATTTAAGAACATATAAGACCAACTGCAAGAAGCAGTGTACAACCAACAACACATTTAGAAATGGATTTTGCCTATTTAAGAACATATAAGACAGCTTGCACATACCAAGTTACACTCGGTTCTACATCTAAAGTATACATGTTATTAAAGATTATCTACAGCTTATTGTGATGCTTATCATGGCATTACCAAGAAGATTGCACAAAACATACATCTAATAATAATATCTATCTACTAACCAAATATTTAACTGAAACAAGTTCAAGTTTTCAACTTAACCAATCATATGGCAAAACAAGAACCAAGCATCTCAACAACAATTTACCAACAAATTCCACAATGTAGCTCTAGACCGAATTACGATATTCGTAAAATTACACTTTTTTTCTAAAACGGCACATTTGAAACCGCCACGTCCAATTCTTTCTTGTAGTCCTCGCGTAAATGCAACGCTGCCATTGTACCATTTGCCCTAAACAAGCCCACTCAATCCTTGCTCGATACGCTTGTCATATCAATCACATATTTAAGCGAAGGGATGTTGCTACCTAATTATTAGTTATAACCACCATTGCCTATAAGTCATACCGAAAACACCTCGGATCAATTTCCGAACAACAATGATTTAGGCTCCACAAAATTCTCTTCCAACATTCATAACATGCCACCACTGCCGCCCATAGAAGTTGCTTCCCCACCGTCTCGGATTGTTGACTGAAACCTCTTTGTACCTTGGACCTACATTAACAATTAAACCTACGGTTGAAGGTTTTCTTTTCTTTACTTTTCAACATCTATTAACAAACCCATAACAAGACTACATCTCAACAACAATAGTACGAATCGAATATAAAAGCTTTAACAATGAAAATCGATTTCACAAATGAAAAATGAATCAAATTTAAAACTCAGAATTGTACATCGGATGGAGCACGAAAACGAAATCACTAGTGAAAGCGAAAAACGAATTATGAATATTCAATCGCTTCATTCATGTTTTGGTTGCTCGATCCGGAGATTGAAGTCATGGTAGGGTGTTAGGTTTTTTGAACGATCCGAGATCAAGTCATGGTAAAGGGTTAGTTAGGTTTTTGAACAATGAATCAGAGAGGGCGCCTAGTGAAAACGCTATATCATCCATCATAATCATTTTAACGAGCGGCAGTTTGGGTTTACAGAGAAAAGATTAATTAGGTTAAATGGAGCTAGCTTTGGGTTTACAGAGAAAAGATTAATTGTGGGAAAGGGAGTTATAGGATCCTATTTTTATGGAAGGATTAAAATACCTATTTTGGTCCTTAATTTAATTTTTTTTCTAGAAAAGTTGCATATATTTTCAAAATTGCCATCATGCATTGATATGATATAAATCATGCATTATTAGTAGCATAAAGTCGGGTTCTCAGCTCTCGTGATTTTATTTTGGTTCCGATAATAACCTTACACTATATATATATATATATATATATATATATATATATATATATATATATATATATATATATATATATATATATATATATATATATATATATATATATATATATATATATATATATATATATAATAGTAATAGAAAATATAAGAAAAAATAATAATAGAAAAAGACATTTAGAGGTGTTAAGACACCCTCCTCATCTAGTTCAATAAGGGTTTACGCCTTCGCCTCTTAACGAAAAAAAAAAAAAAAAAAAAAAAAAATTTAACATAGATTGTCTCATCACCGAATGATGACATGAAAAACAAACAATCTTAATGAAAAAATGTCGACCGCATCCGAACGAAATGATTAAGATGTTGTTAAGAGGCAATTTTGAAAAACAAACACCACCTAAGTGTAGAAGTGTACTACATGATCTAAGACCATAAATCACCTGGTTTGACCTTAAAACACCGACCGAGGTAGTTTTACGACAAGCCGGTGGTCGATGATCGACTTTCTTTATTATTATTCGAGTATATTATGCTATGCGGATAATAATGTTGATGTCGATTAACATTATGTTAATTACTTTCTTGATCAAATTGTCGCTTTGATTTGCAAGTTTTAAAGTTGATTTTGTGATATCGCCTTGTGGTTTCTTTTTACGATTTGTTACCGATCATAGCCTTTACTTTTTCGATCTATCTTTCCTCCGGTTCAATCGGCTTTGATGGGGATCTTTGGTATATAGATTTTAAACCCTAACTTTGGTTAGGTTTACTTTATTTATCCGTTGATTGCTGTACGTTGGTATTCAGTTCTTTATTCTTTTTTTTGTACGGGTTTTTTAGATATGGAGGCGGTTTTCGACTAACAAAAGCGCTTCTACAACTAAGATTAGTGGTGGTAAAGTGTCAGTGGTAGTGCCTTACAACCCGAGTTCGACACACAATTTACCGAGACTTCATCGAGTGGTTTTTCCGCACTCTCCGTGTTAAACGTGTTTCAAAAGATGGTGTGGCGAATACTCGCGGGCTTGGTCTATCTTCTATATCGGTTACACCTAAAGCTACAGGTGTTGGTTCCGTTACTAATGAGGTGACAAGGGATGATACAGGTACTAATGATACGCAATACCCTATGGCTGCTCCTTTGGGACCAGGTTTCTGATCTAGGGTATTCTACTCTTGAATTGGGTGTACTTTATGGGGTTGCTCCAGTTGTGATGGAAAATACATCACCGTTATCTTCTAATCAAGGGAAGAGCATGTATGATGTTGGTAATTCTAATGACTCGCTTCATCGTTTCAAGGCCCCAACCGTTGTTGAGGATACGAATGACAAGAATCATGTTGATAGTGTGTCAATGCAAAACAAGGTCGGTCCTAGTACTAGTGGTGCGAATGTGCAAAAATAGGACTCAATCGATCGTGTTCTATTCCCATCTCTTTCATGGATATGTTTAAGGATAAAACACCCAAGAAGACCGTTAAGATTTCGTAGATGAGAAACGAAATTGTGTGCTGGTGCTAATGTCACCATTCCTTCGAAGCTATCGACGAGGTAAGCTCTAGATTCGCTAATACTTTGTATGGTTATTTCATTGGTAAGAGACTCGTCAGATAGTTGAAAATTACGTTAGAAATACACGGGCGAAGTTTGGTTTACAAAGGGTTACGCTTAATAATGGTTTTTTTCTGTTTCAATATGAAACCAAAGAGGGTATGGAAAGGGTGTTGGAAGAAGGTCCATGGTTGATACGATTGGTTCCTATCTTTTTGAATATTTGGACTCCAAACACTAAATTTACAAAAGATGATCTAACTTTAGCCCATGTTTGGGTTAAACTCCATAATATTCGTTGTTGTTCGTATTCTAAGGTTGGTCTTAGTTTGATTACAACACAAATTGGTCGCTCCTATCATGCTGATCCCAAATACGAGTACGATGCGCTTTAAGTCGCTGGGTCGAATTCCTATGCTAAGGCCTTTGTGAAGAAGTCGTCAAAGGAAGCCTTACTTGACTCTATTGTGGTTGCTATCCTTACCCCAACGGGTCAGTCATTCATTAGAAAAATTGATATTAAATGCAGTTGGAAGCCGCCAAGATGCGAGACTTGTAAATTATTTTATCACAATGATGATGGATGTCCCAAGAGAGTTAAATTGTGAAAGATAAATCGTTGGTTGATGAATGTGGTTTCGCTGAAGCTTATAAGAAGAAAGGAAAAGGTAAGCTTCATGGTACTAATCGTCAGGTTGATAGGATTTATTTTCAAAAGCCTAAAGTTTCATATTACTATAGGCCGGTTACTAAGCCAAAGAATGGAGGAGCATCGACATCTAAGCCCTATGTCCAATCGAATACAGGTTCTCCAACGGTTGATGTAGGTTCTACTTCTTGTAACGAACCTACTAATGATCCTACTAGTAGTACGGCTCCATCCCGGATGACCAAGAAAAGAATAATAATCAGTGGATGATATCACTGTTGATTCAAGAACGCTTTGATGTGCTTACGTAACAAGATTCGGCTTCAAACCCGTGATTGGCAATACGCAGACCGGTTATCTCTAGTTCTTTCAAACGACGTATCCATCGCTATGAAGAACAATCCTATTGTTGAAAAACCGGGAAGCTTGAAAAGCATATTAGTGATGGAAAAGCTACATTTGTGAATGATGATGGTACACCTCTTAAAAAGGTTGTTTCTTCAACTAACTGCGAGGTAATAACCCATTCCCAAGTGGGAAATGTGGTAGTTTCGACAATGTAGTATGATGAAGTTTATGATGATCACATCTGGGACGCCAGTATTCGGAAGTGGAGGTAATGAGCGTAGTCTTTATAAGAAATGGAAAGCGGATACGGTGATGGCAACAATTATGATGATGTTGATTTTCGCCTCTCCCGCCCGCTAAAAGTCACGAAATTTATGATTTTTGCCTTAACTAGTCGTTTTATATTTTGCATAAATTGTTTCTTTTGATCTTGGTTTTGGTTTGAAAGTTTAGTTGGTTTCAGAGCTAGTTGTCGCTTATGGCATGTCATAAATGATTTGATTGGTTTGGCCGCCGATTATCATACACGTGGTACCTCAACCACATTTTATTGTACTTAATCGCTTTTTTTGGAGTAATATATTTTATCGGGTGGAATACCCTTTACTAAAAAACAATGTCGATGTCTTATTACACTATATTAGTGGTGATATTGATGGTGTTTAAAAGTTAATGTGACACCGAAGTCGATGATGATGAGTAACTTAAAAATGACCATTCTTAACAAGTAACCCGAGAACCTATTCTCGACCGCCATCGAACTAAAAAGATACCGCACGATCATTGACCAAGAGCGAGAAAACTAAGGGTGTGCTTGGTTACAGGGGTACGGACCATAAGGAATCGGTAATATAATCATTAATGACGTTTTGTAGATTATAACGCAATCACCCATTACCCACTTTGGGTAATGGGCCATTACCCATCAACTGGGGATAATGAATTTGATTACCTTATATTCCTTTTCGCTTTTCTCATCATATTCCCCTACGAACCAAGCATGCCCTAATACTCCCCAATGTTTCTCGTGACTTTTATATATGAAAATCTCTATATTGTTGGGAGACACCTATACTTTAACTAGCCAAATGGAGACATAAGGAGTACTTGTCATAATTGTTAGAAGATACATGATGTTAGCTCATAGTTCATTAGCACCTGAACCGAGAGACTTTATTTTCGTTTACCCACAAATTCACGCCACTATGACAAGTCCTCACCATCCATCTAGTTTGATCTAACGCGGATTAACCTAAGATTTAAAAGGTAAACCTAAGTCCACGTTTTTTTCTTGTCTTTTGTCTTTTCTTTTTTATTCACTTTTTTTGTCTTTTTTTTAAATTCACGCTTTTTATTTAATTAACGCCTTTTTTTAATTCGCTTTTTATTAATTCATCGTTATTTTTCATTCGTGTTTTTCTTCGCTTACGCTCATTTCATGCACGCTTTGTTCGCTTTCACACGCTTGCTCGCTTTCACACGCCTTTCATTATTTTCATATTGCCGTCCATTTTCATACGCACCCATTTTCATTAGTTTTCGCTTTATTTTTCATCGCTTTCATCCATTTTCAAACGCTTTTACGCTCACACGTCATTCCGCTTTCACACATGACCACAATTTTCTTGCTTTCACATTTCGACCATCACAAGTGGTATTTTGTGATTTTATGAATATCACTTTGCGAAATTATGAATATCACTCGCGATTTTCTAGATATCACTTTGTGGTATTCTAATATCACTGCATGATTTTCTTGTTACAAACATTAATGAAAATCACTTGTAATATTCGTGAAATCATCAATATCAAGTGATTTTCTTAATATCACGTATCACTTCGCCGATCATCTCGAATATCAGAATATCACTTGTGATATTCTGTAATATTATTTGTGATACTCATGTAATATCGAATATCGCTGTGAATGTCACTCATGTATATTCGGTAGTATACTTAAAACGACCGAAAACATTTAAAAACGTATTTAAACGGACGATATGTATGAACTCTAAACCAAAATTTGACCATCTCTTTATACGTGGTAAATATAAACTTACATATTTTTATAAGTTTTAAAATAAGCAAATTAAGTTTGAAATATAAACCCAAATCACATAAGCTCATGCTAATAAAATAAAATTAAACAAATACATCCAAATTACGTAATGCTTATTCAAATTATATATTCGGATATTCTCAATATCACCATATACCACTCAGGATTTTCGAATATCACTGTGATATTATAAATATCACCGCGATTTTCCTGGGATCACCGTGATATTCTCAATATCAATCGCGATTCATGTTACAAAACATTAATGAAAATTACTGTAATATTTAGAATATCACGTTATATTCTCAATATCATGAATATCACCGCGATCATCCGAAGTATCATGTAATATCACATAATATAACAAAATATCACTCATATATCGTAAACGTGATGAAACATTTAAACGGACGAAACGTGAAGAAACCGACGAATACGTATGAAAACGGATGAAATGTATGAAAGTAGAAAACAAGATGAAACAGATTTAAACGTATGAAACGGATGAAACTATGAAAACGTATGAATAATAAACAAAACGTAAGAAAACGGGCTAAAACGGACGAAACGTAAGAAACTGGACGAAACGTATGAAAGAGACGAAACGATGAAAGTTACAGAAACAAGTATAAAACTGATCGAAAACAGATTTAAAACGTATTTAAAATAGACTTAAAACGATGAAACAAGAAAAACGCGAATTAAAAACTAATAATAATAATTAATTAAAAAAACGTGAGTTTATAAAAAACGGAATTAAAAGATAAAGACAAAAAATGAAAAAAAGAAAGACAAAAGACAAGAAAAAAATACTGACTTGTGCTTATCTCTTAAATTTTAGACTAAACTAGATGAATTAGAAAATTCATTCCTCGATAAAGATCATTCTAAAATAAATATAAAGAAATGAAAATTCCTCCTTAAAACCGGGGCTTATAAGGTCCACTGAGGTTTTTGTGTAATTTATCATCTATCAAAAATCACATTATCACCAGGATAACTAACGGAAAAGTACCAATATGTCAAAATAGAAATATAGGACAATATCTACCAACGTAACCTGTCAAACTTCTAAATATTTTAATAGATTTTTGAATGAAATCTGAAAATATATATTTTAATAGATTTTGAATGCAATATGTTAAATATGTACTTAAAGACAAACACAAACCGCGTCAAAATCCAAATTCAACACAAACTATAGACTTTATGTTCGCCTCACAATCTATATATATATCTACAATCTTTCATCAACCTTCACCGATCACAAACATTAGTGAGAGAAACAATATAATCCAAAGTTTCTTGAGAGCGAAAGCTAGCGGGCGACCTGAGATCTTACACATACATTATATAATGGCGGCATTTAAATCGATGGTGGCCGTGATGGTATTCATGGTGCTTGCATCTTCCAACCCAATCGACAGTGGCACAAACTAGGTAAAGATCTCTCACTTATCTTGCTTTAATTTGGTACGAACTTCATATGAATGATTTTAGTAGTCTTTGGGATGGTTCATCATCAATTATCACAAGATTCAAAGAAAATAATGGGCTAATCTATTTAAAATGTATCTACTTGTCATAAATTTCATATATGTAATAAACTTAATTTGCAAATTCAAAGAATTCATGTACTAAATTTTCACATCAATTGTCACCTATGTATTTTTGACCATTTTACCCCTCCCGATAAAAGAAATCTTACTAAATTGAAGGGTAAATTGTGTCATAAAATACACCATAATGACGATTTTGAAAGAGGGATGATATACGTATGGTATATACCTGATCGTTTAGTCAACGAGACGTACGTTA